>VXAA01001163.1:224011-241219 GCA_013399115.1 Anseranas semipalmata | reverse complement strand
GGGGGGAGCCGTCCCCGAGCCCCCCCCCCAGCCCTGTTTCCTCCCCTGCAGGCTCCGCCGCGGGTGCAGGAGAAGCTCTACCGGGCGGCGGCGCAGCTGAAGCTGCTGCTGGACATCCCCGAGAGGGCGTGGGGCGCCATGGAGGCCGGGCGGTACCTGCCCGCCGCCCGCCTCTACCTGCTCTGCCGCCATCTCCACGGCCTGCTGCAGCTGGACGCGCCCCGCGCTCGCTACAGCCCCGTCCTCGCCCGCTTCCCCATCCTCCTCCGGCAGGTGGCCGCCGCCAGCCACTTCAGGTGGGCAGCGCCGCGGCCCCGGGCCGGGCGGGAGGCTCGGCTGCGTGTGTCGGGCCTCCCCGTCCCGGGAGGGGCACCGCCGCGCTAGCAGGACCCGGGAGCTGCTTCCCTCGTGTCACTGTGATCGCCGCAGAGCCTGCCTCCTGCCAGGCAGAAGCTTCTCGCCTGGCTGTGTAGCAGCCGTATAGCCCCGCTCCTAAATGTAAAACAAGTGATGTCCTCACAGGTCTGTGATGGGTTATTAAGTACCAGCAGACTTTTGCTGTGAGGAATGCAGCACTGAGTGCAGTTTCTGCTGATTTTCACTTAACCAACTCTGAATATCTCTGTCAAACACCAGACCGCCTCCCTCTAGCACTTGGTTACTGCCTGGTTCCTTTCCTTGCCAGATCCACCATCCTGCAGGAGAGCAAGTCCCTGCTGAAGTGTCAGACCGTGTCGGACCAGGCGGTGGCAGAAGCCTTGTGTGCCATCATGCTCCTGGAGGACAGCTCTCCACGCCAGGCCCTCGCAGACTTCCTTCTGGCCAGGAAGTTGGCGATCCAGCAGCTTCTCAACCAGCCGCACCACGGTCAGTACAACGGGGCTGCCTCCTTTTTAAAGTCAGGGTAACCCCCTTTGTTTCCTCTCCCTCTTGCCTTGTAGTACCCAAGCAGAAGAGCAGGTGGCTTAGTCCTGTAAAGCTCACCATGGTGGGGATGCAGCTATGTTGTACTGCTGCAGTGGTATGGCTGACACCACTGGCAGCATTTTGCCACAATGCTGAATTAACAGCTCTCAGGGGCTATAGCCAAATTTACCTTTAGCCAGGAAGCAGGTAGTACATAGGGCTGAGACTTGTGCCCTCCAGCCCATCCCTGGAGGGTTTCACTAGACCTGCAGGCCTTGAAACAAAGGACTGTTTACACCTCTGTTGAAAGGGTTGCCTTCACTGAAAGGCTTTTTTTTTTTTTGGCAGGTGCAGGTATAAAAGCTCAGGTGTGTTCACTGATGGAGCTGCTAACCACTACTCTGTACCAGGCTCATGCACTCTTCTACATGATGCCTGAAGGGGTGCCACCAGATCCAGCCCTGCCCTGTGGCTTGCTCTTCTCCACCCTGGAGAGCACCACAGGCCAGCACCCAGCAGGTGAGCACCCAGCCAGCAGCAGCTCTGCGTTCGCAGGCAGGAGGCCACCCCTGCGCTGGGCTGATTCCCCCATCCCATGTGCTTCCAGGGAAAGGTGGGGTTCTAGAAGATGAGGTGAAGCTGAGCAGCTGGTTCAGGTACCTCCCAGAGTCTGTACTGGAGTTCCAGCCAACCCTGCGGACCCTGGCACACCCTATCAGCCAGGACTATCTCAGAGACACGCTGCAGAAGTGGATTGCCATGTGAGTGTGACACTGTCCTCCTTCACAGGACTCTCCCAGACACCACAAGGTCTCTTTGCTAAGGCAGCAGCACAGAGCAAAGCCAAGCTCACCTACAAAGCAAAACTTGCTCACTTGTTCCTGCTGGGCTGCACCTTCAGCTGGCTCCTTGCTCAGCATTCCCTCTCCCTCGCAGTTAAATAGCCAGAAGCAGCATAGCACAGTCCTAGTAATCAGGGTGTAGCATTCTGATATAGTAGACCACACAGGCAAACTCAGGGCTGCATGACAATATTTGTCTAGAGCTACTTCATACTGTCATAATCACCAGCAAAAAAGCATAGAGAACAAATGAGAAGGAAATCCCTTACCTGTCTTTTTTTGGCTCTTGGTCCAGCACCTCCTTCCTTGTTGCTGCCCTTCCTCAGACTGTGTGGATGCAACCAGACCGCCTTTATAGAGTTCTCAGCTCCACCCCCCTCCCACCATGTGGAAGGGGATAGCCCTTCCAGCCCCTTAGCAGTCTTGTTACTCACACATTGGTATCAGTCCCATATCATTATCCTGTGGAGCTGCTGCTGGGCTGGCCAGCTGGTCCCTGCCATCAGCTGCAGGCCCCCATGGTGGGCTCGCTGGCCATGGGATATTCCCCCAGCAACCTTTCCTAGAGCCCCTGCCTGCCAGGGCTGGCTTGCAGCAGGGGGCCAGCTAGCATAGCGGGGGTGTTCCTGGCATGCTTGTGGCTTTGATACCCACTGCAGCCCTGGATTCCCAATGCAGGGCACGTGGCTTCCCTGCTGGGATCCAGGGTGCAGCCACCTTGCTGAGAGTTAGAAGTACCCTCAGCCCTGCAGGTGCTTCTGCAGGCAGAGCCTCTTACTGACAGATTAACAATTTCCCCACCTTGATGTAGCACGTGTTTTCTCCTGGGTTCTGTGGGGCTGTGTCTGAGCAAGTCTGAAGTGAAATGTTGCCTTCAGGTGCAGTGATGATATCAGGGCTGGGGTCAGCAACCTGCTGGTCTATGTGAAGAGCTTGAAAGGCCTTGCGGGGATTCGTGACGCAGTGTGGGAGCTGCTCACGAGTGAGTCCATAAGCCAGAACTGGGATGTCATGTGCCGTCGCCTTTTGGACAAGCCTGCTTCCCTTTGGGAGGACCTGCTGCGGCAGCTCTTCCTGGACAGGCTACAGGTGAGTGCTCTGCCGCAGCAATTCACAGGCAGCCTTGCTCTGTTCCCTACCTTGTTGTCTCAAACAGGCCACTGGTGCCTGTTAGCACTAAGTGCTGTGTGGCAGGAGGCATGTGTAAAAGCTGCTTTTTTCCTTGTTTTCCAGACGCTGACTAAAGAGGGGTTTGAATCCATCTCAAGCAGCTCCAAACAGCTTCTCATCTTAGCCCTGCAGGAACTTGAAGTCAAATCCAACACCTCTGCCGTGAGCAAGCACGTCCAGTTTGAACACAACGTGGCCCTGTTCCTGTGGTCAGAGAGCTCCAGTGATCTGCCTTCAGATGCTGCTTGGGTCAATGTGGCAAACCGCAGCCAGTTTGCCAAGAGCGGCCTGTCCATGAAGGCCCAGGCGCTCACGCCGTGCGTGCAGAGCTTCTGCTCGGCTCTGGACTTGAAGCTGAAGGCCAGGTTGGACGACCTCCTGTCCTACCTTCCTGCAGAGTCCTCAGCCACCAAGGAGGCTGCTCCCACTGTGCAGCCTAGCTCAGCCTTTGACCGCTATGCTGACACCAGTCTTGTGGAGGGGCTGCTCCGCGACCACTGCATTGCCTGCATCTACCATGTACTGGGCTGTGTGCGTGAAGAGCTCCAGAGTGCCCAGAGCCTGCTGGGCGGACAGGCGGATGCTCCCAGCGATACCAGGCTTAATGCTGTCCTCTTCATGGCCAGGATCTGCCAGTCCCTGAGCGAGCTTTGCCCTCACCTGAAGCAGTGTATCCTGGGCCGGTCAGGCAGCGCGGAGATGGCACTGAAGGAAACCCGCTCCACCAAGAAGTTGGGGAAGGGGAAAGCCCAAGAAGTGAATCCTGTGCAGGCCAAGTGGCAGGAGGTGAAGGCAGAACTCCTGCAGCAGAGCCTGGTTGCTTATCAGATCTGGAGCTCCGCTGTCACCAAAGTAAGGAGCTGCTACTGATCACAACCACTCTGTGGGAGTTTTGCTCACTCAGCTCCCTGTGGCTGGCACTGCTGCTCCGTACCTGGCTGCTGAGAGCTTGCCATGCCATTCCTACGGTGCTCAGTCAGCCTGTGGGAGACGAGGTGGTGGCAATTTAGAGGTGGCGTCCAGTGGGATACGTTCACTTGGGAGGCTCAGGGGGATAAGGGAGGTTGGCCTCTGCAGGCAGGAGCGGGCTGCCCATCCCTTGGTACTCCCTCTAGAGCTGTCTGTCCTGTGACTGGGTGCTTTTGTGTTCTGCTCTTTAGGCTCTGGTTCAGTGCTTTACCCACACGTTGCTGCTAGATACAGCTGGCTCTGTCTTGGCTACAGCCACCAACTGGGATGAGATTGAAATCCAGGAGGAGACTGAGTCTGGAAACAGTGTAACATCAAAGATCCGGCTGCCTATGCAGGTACAAGAAACATCTTTTTGGTAAATGCAGAGGAATGATCTGTTGGGAGGAGAAAAGTGCTGGTTTCCAAAACCACTGCTTTGTCGAATGGTGCTGACCTGCCATGGGGTTTGCCTGGTGCTCTGAGCACAGGGTAAACACCCTCTGGTGCCGTTGTTTACTCTGCAGTACTCTCCTCCTAAGGACAGAGGTCAGAGGAAGGAAATTAGGTAGTTGCTGCTGCGTATTCAAATGAATAAGATTGGCCCAGATCCTATAAAGTTGAGTGAAAAAAGGACTTATGCCTGGTTTATACACAGAGGCCCACAGGAGAGAGATTTCACGGAAATTGGTTGTACAGAAGGACAGGACTGCAACAGTGGGACTGCAGAGCCTGAGGGCTGGAGGTTTCCTTAGGCATTGTGGTGGCATAGGAATGACACAGTGACAAAGCAGGTGGCAGTTGCATGGAGGGAGAGGAGGGCCAGGGCAAGAGTGAGTTCAGCATTTGCACAGTATGGGAGGGGCTGGACAGGGCAACAGTCTGTAGTTAACCTTAGAAGTTGAATTTTGTAGATTCTGAAGGAAAAAGCAGCACATTGAGAGTTTGGGGTAGCTGGGAGGCACAGCAGAAGAATGAGGGAGTAAATAACAAACCCAGGTAATGGGTGGTCAAGGCAGGGCCAATAGTGACAGGAAAAGCATTAAGAGTAATTCTGTTTTGACTACAGATCAATACCTCTGGTAAAAGTACTTGTGGGACTTTCAGGACTGCTATAACCAAAAGACTGGTGTGGCAGTAGATTAAAAACCTGTGAAGGATTTGAATCCTGCCGTGGGGGCAGGTAGGTCTCAGTGGCAGAACTCTGGTTGCTGAGAAAGTAGGAAGCTCGTAAGAACTGAAATGACATTGTGCTGCTGACAAAGCTAACATAGCTTACAGCCCACGTGACCAATAACGCTGTTTTGTTAAATAGCCATCCTGGTACGTTCAGTGCCTCCTCTTCAGCCTATGCCAAGAGGTGAACCGGGTCGGTGGTCACACTCTGCCGAAAGTCACCTTGCAGGAGCTGCTGAAGACCTGCATGGCAGAAGTGCTTGCTGCCTATGAAAAGCTCATGGAAGAGAAGCAGGAGAAGGTACGTGAGTAGGATCAGTCCTTGCTCCAGCTGGTGTGGGATGTGAGGGTCGCTGGACACTCAGCAATATGTGTGCTCCAGTCCCTTGGTGAAGGAGACATCCACCTGGGAGAGCTAGAAGGGGTGACTGCACCCTTCCCTTGCCTCTGCAAAAATGAGGTAAAAGGGGATCTGATGCCAGATTGTATGCTCAGAGCAGTTCAGTTGTGTTGGTTGTTTCTTGGGGCTGACATTTTTAAATGTTTAACCTGATGCAGTCCTTTGACAGCCATGTTACAGTGCAAGTGAAGACCCATTTTCCTATTTGCAGAAAGCAGGCACCTTCCCTATGACCCAGAACAGAGCGCTGCAGTTACTGTATGACCTGCGGTACCTGAATATCATCTTGACAGTGAAGAGCGAGGAAGCAAAGACCAGCAGGATCAAGCATGACTCCAGGTGCAGTGTAATTCTGGGGTTCAGGTACTAGCAGTAGGTTGTGGGGCCCCAAAACTGTTTAAACTAGCAGCCTTACTGGCTGTCAGGAGAACGCCCGCAGGAGTGGTGCCTTTGGGCCACGCAGGAGGAGGGTGGTACAGCCTCTGTCTGTGCACAGCCCCAGGAACGGCCTGTCAGTGCTTGGAGGGCTTCGTTCTCCTGCTCCTTTCACTGACTCAAAGCTCATCTTCAAAATGTAGGAGGGGTGGGATTCTGTGGCTGACAGTTAAGACAGAGCAGGTTGGTCCCCTCTGCTCTGAGTACACAGCATGTCCCCGTGGTGGCAGGGACACCTTCAGAGGACGCCCCTGGAGAGAACAGTTAAGCTCCCACCTGCGTTCAAACCTTTTGTATGCTCCAGTCTCGAGACAGAGGCATCTCTCTCTGAGAGCTACCACAAGGAGAACCAATAGCAGGCATTGTAGATGGTACCTGTAAGAGCTGGAAACCATTCAGACAGTTGCTGTTTTGCTGAGCGATTCACATTTTGCTCAGTTGTCTCTGTGGGTCAAGTCCCTTGTGGTTTCAGAGGGACTGGTAAAACCACCCCATTGACATCAGCAGCCATCCTTGTGTCCTACCCCTCACTGGGATGTAAATACTGACAGGACTCCTCTGCTTGTAGGATTGAGAAGGTGACTGACTTCCTGGAGGGACACATAGATCCGTTTGACTTGGACGTTTTTACTCCACACTTAAACAGCAGCCTTAATCGTCTGGTTCAGCGAACCTCTGTAAGTGCAGGGAAAGGAACGCATGCATCAGGAAGCAGTGCTGCAGAACACATTTTGAAGGGCAGCTGTGGTGGCTTTATAAACTGCTTAATGTCCAAAGATAACTACTGGCACTTACTCAGGAATGGGAAGGGTATTTAATGCCAGCTGACGATAAGAGGAGCTTGCTGAGCTGGCTGTATGGCACATAATCATGCATGGAGTTGGCTGAACTTTATCTAACAGGATTCACTGGAGTCTGTGCAATGCTAATTGGGTTAAGTAGTGCTGAAACAGGCCTAGAATTCAACTATGGTACCAGTGAGCAGTGCCAATTAAAAGCAAGAGTTGCTAGGGAAGAAGGGAGACACTTCATATTCAAACTTAAAACAACCGCAAGTATTATGCAATGCCAGTAGACTCAGCAGCAGTGTAGTGTTGTGGGGTCAGTTCTGCAGGTGCCCTCAAATGCAAACAGCTTCTTCGTGCCTTCTAGGTCCTCTTCGGCTTGCTGACTGGGACAGAGAACCAGTACACGAGCAGAAGCAGCGCTCTCAGCTCCCAGGAGCTCCATAATATCTTGCCCTTAGCATCCAGCCAGATCAGGTAAGTTGCCCAGCTCTTCTGTGCATTCCCACATCTCATCAGGAAGCAAGTCTAGAACTGCTGCTTCCCTATAACCAACTGCATTTCTTACTTCCATCTCTTAAGGTTTGGACTTCTGCCACTGAGTATGTCAAGCTCACGGAAGACCAAGTCTGCTACCAGGAACACAGAAAGAGTTCAGGTTGGTAAAACAGAGCCATGTTAACTTTTTCCCAGTGCACCAACACTAGAGCTTGCAGGGAAAGAAGAAAGTAACCAAACAGTTAATATTTAACCTGATTTTTATTTTCTGTAAAATGAGAGAATCATTACGGCAACACAGCATGAGATGGTTTGGATTTCCCCTTGACCCTCAAAAAAAAAGAACAAAACTGGTAGCCCCTGGATATTTTTGGGGCTTGCTGCTCTGCAGTAAAACATAGGCAATAACCACCATGAAAATGCAGTGAAGACTTGCACAGATGAGGCATTTTGAGATCAATGCATAAAAGACTTAATTCATTTAAGGGTATCTGCAAGAAATGTTGAAGGATACTATCTAATTATTTGAACTCCCTTCCAGTGTGATGCTGACCTTTAACTCCTGACGAAGTCTGGCTTGGGTATTTAAGCCTGTGTGAATTGAGTGGCCTGCTTCTCTTGCAAAGGCTCTGCATTGTCTTGCTTCTGAGTTTTATCAGTAGACAACCATTATGTTGCTACGTTTCCTCCAGTTTAAAGCATTTGCTTAGATGGAGCTCCCTGTGCTGAGGATTGAGAGCCAAGGAATACCTCACTGCTACAGGAAGCAGGAATTAGCGATGTTTCCTTTAGCCATTAACAACCCAATAATCCATTGATGATGTCTCTTCAACTGGGATGGAAGAGTAAAGATCTGGTTTTGTCAGAGCAAAGCGTTACCTGAGATGCTAGCATTTACTCTGCAACTCTTGTTCTCCATTATTCAGAAGTATTAAGAACCAGACATAGTATCGGGGTTGCTTAAAAGCCCAAAGCTTCACAGTAAAGGTATTCTTTACCTCTTACACCTCAGCATGTAGAAACGTGCAGTGATGTTTGTCTCACTCCTGCCACTCCCCTGCTGTGGCAGCAGCATTGGCTGTGGTGGCACATGTATATTCTGCACTAGCCCCACTTTGCAGAATTGCTTGTTCCTTCTTTTATGATAAAACAGTTCTAGAGAGGTTAAAGTCCACAGTTACTCAGGAACAGCTCTGCACAGGTAACAGCTGTACTTTTATCATTATTACCCCCTTGCTCTGAGAGCAACAGCCCTTTCTTTGCTGTACAGAATGATTTAGTTTGAGCACTGGATGACATCTGGAAAGTTACCTTGATAACAACAGCAAAAAGCTGTGCATCTGCCACTCAGAGCTGCCTCTGTCTGCTTGTCACTAACCACCAGGAGTGAAAACAGTTACGTTGTGGTTCAGGCTCAAGTTGTCTGGGAACAGCTGTTCTGCTGTAGTCTACGCCTCCTTGCAGCTACTATAGATGAGGGTACGGAATAAGTCAAAGGTATGCTGTAATAGTTTCTGACTCTCTTGTTTTTAAAAACAAACAGGTTCCACCTCCTGCACTCACAAGAGCAGAAGACGAGGCATCACGCCCTGGCTCTTTGTTCAGGCAGCTTGTAACCGAGGAGGAAGACACAGCACCTTCTCTCTTCAAGCTGGGATGGCTTTCTGGCATGACCAAGTGATTCAATAAAAATGAAAAGGTTCTCTGTATACTTGTCTTCATTGAGAACACTCTCTCCCCTCTGCTGGTGCTGTCAGAAGAGAAGTACTTTTCCATTCTTAGCCAGATGATAGTATGCCACTTGAACCAGGCACAGGTCAGGAGAATCCGTGCACTCTGGCTGCTGAAACAGAGGTCTAGCTATTCTTGCACTTCCTATTCCTTAGGAGTTGTTAAAATCAAATTAAAGAAATAAAACTACACAATGTAACAAAACAATTCACAGCTAGAAATCGGTATTAGAGCAATGTAAGATTCCTCTCTCCTTCAAAAGCTCCTCCCCAGGCTACTCTATACTTTTCTCAGCAGATACCATTGGTCTGCTCTCTACATGAACCCAGCGGGCACCTGGTATTTTGGCTACAGCTGCCTAAGCTTTCCTGGTTCTAGTTTCACAATTTCTTTTCAATACTGCAACAGTAAAGATCAAGGAAGATAGAGCTCATCACACACCAACTAGGTGGAGAGCTTGCAGCTGGATCAGTCCTAAGGGATTCCAGTGACAGCACCTACTCTTACTGTCTTGTTACTTCTACATGCTTAAAAAATTATTTTGCCAAATAATTTTTTTACTAGTTTATTGAAATTAAAAAAGACTTATAAAACTGAAGATGAATGTTTGAAAGAACTTTACATAAAGCAACAAACTGCTAACAAACAGATTAGGCAGTCAATGGAATTGGACATTATGCAATCCTATAACAGATGTGGATTCCTCGGTCTCCTCTGGACATGTACTTTATAACCACCCCAAAAAGAATCCTATAAAAATTGCTTCAAAGCCCCTTTTGCATTGCAATAGTGCAGCAAACCACAAGTAAACAATTTCCTGTTAACCTGTTCTTTCAAATATAGACTGAAAAGGCAACAGGCGTTTTGTGCAATTCCATTTTAACAAACTTTAAGTTGAAATATCAAATCTACACAGTGCTGTCCCTTCACAGAAGGCAAGGAACTGCTGGTTCATCATGTAGGAGGGCGTCCCCGACTCTGTAAGCTGTGAAAGTGTGCCTCCTTCAGGATCTGGTTGATGTGGAAGTAAGGACCTTGACTTAGTGCAGACTGCTCATGGAAGGACTGAGAGGAGACAGGACTGGATCCTGCAATTATCGGGTTTAGGCTGGTTTCTGGACCGCTTGCTCTGTCAGGGCTGTTGATGCTACTGCTACTACAGCTGCTGCTGCTGCCGCTATCGCTGCTGGAGGACTGAGACAAAGAGAACGTTAACAGCAAAACGACATTTTTCTCTCCTGTCCATAACGAAATACCTCAGTTAAGCAAATACTCTTTACAGTAAGTCCCTCCCTTCCAGATTTTCAGGCTTATATTCAGCCTGATGGACAAAAGAAAATCCACCAAGTGCTTTCTTGGCATTCATAGCTGCAGTTATTGCCAACGCATGGAAAGCGTCACAGAGCTGAAGGGATGAGCAAGCTTTCACCCGGAGGTTCACTGACCTCCAGGACATTGGATTTCAAACTTTCTGTTTTAGGCCCATCAGCTCTGCCCCCATGACCCACATTTTAGCACTAGTGAAGTTTGCCGAATTCATCCGAGAATTGGAAAATAAAGAACATTCCTACTGAGCTGCATGTGTCAGTAAAGGCAGGCAGGGCATAAGGAAAAAGCTGTACCATCTTCACATTTATCACTTCTGTTCTAGCACATGTTTTAGGTAAGCACCATGCAAAGCATTTTTCTATAGGTCAGTTTTTCTAAAACGTGATCTGAAGCATCCAAAGCAACAGGCTGTTAAAAACAAATGCAACATGACACCCATTTTAGGTCTTTGAACACCTTGACATGCATACAACTACTCTGCTCCCAGTTAAGTACTGGGACTGCAATGTTAGCTGTTAGTTTTCCATAGCAATTGACACAATGGGGAAAGAACGACAGCCATCAAATACTTCCACACACAGAAAAGAGAACTTATGATTTAGCTGACATAGAGGACAGGGCTCATTTGTCAGCGTTTAGAATAAACACACTTTATGGTAATGACTGGAAGAGCAATAGCCATCATTTTCAGTGTTTCAAAGACATAAAACTGTTTGTTTTACACCATTTTAAGGGCTGCTAATGAAAGGTTTCCATTAGTTACATATGAAATTTTTTTTTTTTTTTTTTTTTACTGTGCAATATGCTGTTCAGGACAACACTGCAAAGATTTAGGTGCTTAAGAGTCAGAGAATGACTACTTTGCCATCCTGTAAGAAGGAAATTCAAACAAGCAGCCAGCATAAGTGACAGCAGCTAAAGAAACATTTTTATAAGTATTAAGTTAAAACCACAGAAGTCAAAGCTTGGTGGCCACAGCACAGGAAGACAAATTTAAAGAACTCAACAGCAATTTAACAGTCAGCACCACATCCAGAAGGCCTCACTTCAGAGTAAATCTAAAGAGCGGTGCAAACTGCACCTGAGAAAGGCCCGGGAAGCCACTGTACAAATGTTTGAAATGGAGCACAGTGCCAGCTGGAAGCGCCACGGCACTGATCCCACAATCGATTGTGACAATTCAACCAAGTGAGTTTGTTTTGCTAAGCACCAAAAATGCTTCAGTTCTGTTGTAGTACAGCAAGCAAGACAATGGCACTGAGGCTGCACCCGTGCCAGCGTGTTAGGTTCTAGCAAGGAGAAAACAAAAAAAATGTGAAGTCATTCTTAAGGCAGCAGCAGATGTAACTACACGAGCAACTAGCTCCTCTTTCTACTGCTACTAACACTAGAGAGGGAGAGAACACCAGAAGGACAGAGAGGAGCCGCGACATGGTACTTGCTAGACCACCTCATTTCGCACAGAAGCACAAATACTGAAATGCAATGCTGTTAGGCTTAACAAGTCACAGCAGCCTTGGAGAGAAACCCACCGCACAGGACACACTGTTTCCTTTTAGTCTGTGTTCCTTACTGTTTTTCGTTACAGCCACCTTCTGAAAATCAAGGTAAAGATTAAAATGAGAACCTGGTAGTACTTACTGCTAAAGCTTAACATCTTAACACAACAAACATTTTAGAGCTAACCGTTAGTAATGATTATTTTATGCGTGTCTGATTTTTTCTTTTCTTTTCTTTTTTTTTTTTTTTTAAAGCAGAGATTGTGTCCTGGGACGTGCTTCCTACATCTAAGGCTGTTGATAGATCTGTCAGACTCTCTTTATTTCCATTTCTCTAATGCAAAAATTCACTAGCACGTGAAGCCCATTTATTGCCCAAATCATGTCATGGACCTACCATTTCCCCAGGCTGTGGTGCACATTCTGTTACGCATTTGGACTACAATTAGACAAAAAAAGAAGCCTTAAAGTCATCATGTCAGCAATGACAAGCATCTACACAACGAAACAAAGTTTTAAGCAAAAGGGCAAAAGAAAGCGGCCTTACGAAAGTTTATGAGCACCTTAAGTATCAAAAGGGCATCTCCAAGGACTACCTGACTCACTAGCCCCTCTTAGCATCACACCAAGTAGTTACTGAAGTTTTATCTGGACAGTTGTGTGCAAAGTATCTAACTGTGTTAATCTGCTGACCTGTGATGTAGCGTCTCAACCCCTAATGACAGGAACTTAAGAAACAGTTTAGATCCTACCGCTCTCAAGCCGAGTTTAACAAAGAATTAATCTGGTTTTAATTAGAATTTAGACCAGCCCTTCCTCACCAGGGTAATATCTGTAGAGAGGCATAGCCGCAATGCTACACAAAAACTTCGATTTGAGAGAAGCGACTGCTGGCTGCGTCAGCAATCTCCGTAGATGAAACAGCGGTACTTCTGAGCTCTGGGGAATCCTGTCATCAGTCAGGCTAACAAAGAGGAATCATAAGAAATTAGGTTTTACAGAAGAAAGTTATTCAGGAAGGGAAAGAGTTAGCCAGCACACTGCAGACTCCCTTCCTTCCCAGGGAAAATCAGAGCAAAGTGCTTTCCAGTGGCGATTCCCCAGGCTGCAGAGCACAGCGGTACGTTCCCCTAGTTCCCCGGGCAGCCGCTTGCAGCCAGTGCCTCAGAGGATCCCCTACAACTCCACCTAACCTGGCGTACAGGCTGGCAGATGACAGGAGCAGGAAGAGCTTTCGCTAAGTTTATAAGCGAGTACCTGTGGAGACAAGAAAGCCAACCTCTTGGAAAATGGAGAAGATGGAGGACAGGCTGAACAGGAAATGAAATGCAGTGGCAAATGCTCTGCTTTGCTAACGGTTAGCATCCACTGCAGTTGTGTGCATGTTCAAGGACTGAACTGCGAAGCAGAAGTTTCCCGTGGCTGTCACCTAGGAGTGCAGGAGTGGTTTGTTCCAGGAACAGCAGGAATTGCACGTCATTAAAACAATCTCCCAAGAAGTAGTGCTGATAGATATTGAAGAGTACCTCAGTTTCCCTCCTGTAAAAGTCAGCTGAAGTCAAAGATGCTGTCTACCCTGGATGAAGGACAATCCAGTGGGAGATCTAGCTCGTATGAGCAGTACAACTGAAAGTGAGGGACTGAGGGATAACGTCACAGAACAACCCACATATAAACTGCCACTAAAAAAAAAATTTCCCTTCATCTTACACATTGCTGTCAGCTATGAAGAGTAAGACAAAAAATGGAAAGAGATCCTGCCATAAGCCAAGGTCAGTTTTAGTAATATGCCTGCCTGATTTTCATACTGAGGTTATGTTCTCAAGTAAACCACACTCTGTAAGAAGAAAACAGTCAACCTGCAACTGAAGGAAGGCAAAAGGAATCAGTGCTTTGAGCCAACATTTAACAAAATGCAGGTGTGCGTGTGCCCTCAGATGAAAAGCAATTCTCCCTGCACATACTCTTTGAGGTTACAAATTGCTCCCTCCCAACACACACTTTCTCTCCTAGTTTCTCTCCTAGAGCTAGTGGGGATTTTTAAATCAGCAAGAGCTCCCTTTGTAGATGGCAAAGTATCAGGAACCTAAGCACAAGTATTACAAATGACCAACGGTTTCAGAGTGACATCAATCGGAAGCACTTGTGCACTATGAGCACAAGAATTTCTCCACTTGGCACAGGAAGTCCTCAAAGAAACATTGGAATAATACTGATTTAAGCTCACAGCTTGAATTTCTGGGCATGCTCAATTCAGTGATTCAACATTACAAGAAAACAAGCAAAAAAAAAAAAAAAAGCTCTGTTCATCAGTAGATGACATTGTGAATTCTGTTCCCTTGAGAAAGGAAACATTGATTTTTGTAAAACTGTGTCCAGCAGGTGCATTCCTCCACTTCAGCATCAACAGTAAGAAATTCTCCTTGCCTGCACATCAGGGTTTAATGTGTTAAAACATACTTTCACAACGCAAGTGCATGCATGAAGCAGGAGTCTTAATGTTAGCTTCAGCAATTTAACTCTGCTCTGATTTTGCCAGTGGCGGGGCAGGCAGTTCATACCCATGCTGTTCACTCGCAGGCACCCCAAACGAAGCAGCAGTTAAGGACAGAGTCAAGGTCATCCGCTCTTGTGCGGCTGCTACAAGGCTATTTCCACTGCTGCATTTTAGCGGCTTTGCCCAGTCAAACGTCAAGTGTTCATATGACAAGCAAAGGTGCTTCTGCCACTCACCATTAAGGTTTTTCCTGATATTCTTAATTTCATTACTCCCACTTCAATCCCTTGTTCCACACTAAATTCTTCCTCCTCCCGCCACAAAGCTTGTTTAGCCATTAACTACTCTACACACGAAGAGGTGTTTAACCTGTTGGACAAGTGATTCAGTGTCAGATGGCAAGCAGCTATTCATGGTTCTACCCGTTATACCCAAGAAGCAAAAACAACTTCATCGCAGCAAGTCTTACTTCTGGCAAAACAGCAGTACAGGTAACAGGAACATCTTTCAGCACAGCGATTTCCTTTGTGACAAACACCTCAGCTGCTAGAGCATTTCCCATACAATGTCACTGACTATCACATCAGCCACTTGTAAAGGAGCACTGGTTAAAAGAAAGCCTCCCTCACAAAAGGAATGGTGGGATAGAGTTTGTATCGTTATACGTAAGTGTACATTCGAAGGCATTACCATACGATAAAAGATAAGTTGCTCAGTTACACAGCACGTTTTGTGCAAAGTATGGTTAGTAGTTCAATATAACTGCAGTATCTTGTAATTACTCATTACAGCCAGTCTTCGGAGTGAGAGGGCTGCACAGAAAACAAGGATATTTTAAAAAACTCAAAAGAAATCAATTTAATTAACTTCCAGAGACACAAACTAGGAGGCAGCCTCCGCACTGCAGGCTCTTTTCCATGAACATTTTGCAACAGAACTACATTGCTAATTAGAAATGCACACAGTGAATTTTCAGATGATTAATACAGGCAACAATTCAGGAAATCTGGTGGCAGTTTGGAAATCGGCTTTTTTTTTTTTTAAATCTCAGATGCTATCAAATCACACCATCCTAGAACACCTACCATGTGAGTGATGAGATAATAGGAGACAGTTTATCCCACAACCAGAAAAAAAAATCATGGCAAATACAAGTAGAAACCAGATAGGTTGAGTTCAAGTGTTTCAGCTGGGAACGAGCAAGTCTTGCTTAAACTGCCAAGCTCTACCAGAGCATTTTTTTAAAAATCACATGAGCACTACTGCTTGCAAAGGGCACTTTGTGTATCACGCTATTTGGAATGCTTTTGGACTTTCTACCACAAATAATCACGTTACTATAAGTAAATGCAAAGCCGGAAGAGCAGACAGCCAGGCAAAGTGACCGCAGGCACTTGTAAGCCACCCCAGTCATCTGCTTGGTTCTGGATACATTACACCTCATTTCAGACAGCAAAACTAGAATTGGCAGCAAACGCTTCTTTTGTATCTTCATTTGGGTATTACACATCAGTATTTGAAATATATTAACAGAAAGTTTCTGGTCTAAGATAACCAGTTTCACTGGAAAACTTGCCAATTTCCAAACCACGTTCTACAGATTTCAGTCTCTGAAGTACGTAACAGAGTTGGCCTCATACACAAAGCAAAAAACAGGTTTTCATTAACTACTCTCTATGAACACAGATTCACAGAATATTCCAACCATTATTTAAATTCAGCATTAAAGGAAACTAAATTTGCCTGCGAAGGCTCTCACCTCAGTGTCCCAGGAGTCCTGAAGGACAGTATTCCTGGTACTACGTTTTGTCTGGGGAACGTGACTGTCATCTTCGTTACCATTGCGCCTCCTCTTCCTGCGGAAAGTTCAGGGAGAAAGAAGAAAAAAGCGTTAGCAGTCCACTGGTACACTGTCTATTTAGTCCTCTAAAGGTGATTCTACATAAAAGCAGGAAAACTTGGTATATTAGTGAAGGACATGTCTAAACCTCTGGTCTGCTGTGGAATTCATATTCTCTTTTTAACTGTTCTCTATGGAGAAGAGAGAAAATTATCACCCTTCTCACAGAGTAGCCAGGCTGACATTTTCATGTCAGTTTGAGGGAGAGGGACTCACACCTGCCATTAAAACCAGTGCTAAGCATCTTTCTAAATACATTTGTTTGACAATTCTCAGACTTGCAACTGCTCTCAGTATTCAGACAATTCTAAAAATAAGCCAAGGACTTTGAACAACATCTGACAGGCCGAGAAAAGCAGCTGGGAAGAGTGGCAGTGACCACATTTTCAATAAATACCCAATTACGTTCATCTTGTTTACGAGTCTACAATTAGCGCCTGTGATGAGTTTCTTTAGTCTCTCAATTCTGGCAGCATTTAAAGTCAAATCATGTTCCTGAGCAATGTTATTTTCAATGCTGAAAGAAAGTTGTGCTATTCAGGTGTTGGAAAACACCTCCTGGAAGACAAATCCTTCCCCGTTTCAGATGTATTTGCCATCCTGTTATGACATCAGTGCTGCTTCATAGCAGCTTAACAACAACAGAAGCTTAGAATCCCCGTGAACCACTGTCTCTCAGCGTCAGCAGACTTTTAACACTAACATCAAATGATTTTTTCCCACCATACAAACACCATTGGTCTACCAGATCCTCAGCGTGCTGAGCACTATACAAAACCTACGATGGAGTTATTTTAATGTCTAAGAATTAGCACACATAAACACACTCAAATGAGTCAAAACAGACTCAAGCGAGACATTTATAATTGAATCTTTCTTGCTGAAAAGCTTCAGCAGCAGACTCAGCTGCCAGCACTCGGCCCACGCCCACCGCCCCGGAGCTGCCTCCTCCCCGGGGACGGCCGGGCACCACACGCTGACGCCCACCACCACCTTCTCGCTGTCGCTGGAGCACCCTTTCCGGAGGGGACGTTCCCCCCCTCGCTCCACACCTGCGCTGCCCCCAGAGCCCGGCTTTCCCCACCACCCGCA
>VXAA01001163.1:211630-223086 GCA_013399115.1 Anseranas semipalmata | reverse complement strand
CGGCAGGGAGGAACCGCGCCCGAAGCCACACGGGCAGAGCCGCCCGGCCCCGGTGCTGCGGGGAGTGCGGCGCCCGGCTCAAAGGGAGGAAAAGGCGGCGGTTTAAATGCAGTTAAAGCGCACGTACCGCATGATCCCCCCGAAGGCGACTGCAGAAGGAGCCCCGCTGACCTCGCTCAGCAGGAGGGAATAGACAAAACCGTGACAGAAGAGAAGCAGATGTACGCAGAAGCTGTTGTGGAATATAAAGCCCCTCTTTCTGCTTTGCACACCAAGAACCTCCATCTGTCAGTGACAGAGGATTTCAGAGGTCACAAGGAAGGGACATCCAAAAATTACCTAACCAGCATACAAAAGCTTAGTGAGAACAAGAAGCAGATGGCTGTAGTTTCTGAGCCCATCCTGAATGCAGGGAGGGACACCAAGCTGGCTCTGGACCAGTTCTTGCTCCACACCTCCAAAAGCCAACCCATCTGTCTCTCCCAGGCCTCTAGCAGGAGCACGCAGGCAGGTGCCATGGGTTTGGAGTGGTTTCCAGACTTACATCCTAATTATCATGGTCTGAGCATGTTTCCAGAGAAGCCGTTCCAGGAGGACACAGGGATCATGATGAAGACACCAAAGGGCAGTTTCTCAGAAGGACAGCAAGGTAATGTGAAAAACAAAAGTCTCTGCTGCTGAGATCTACTGTACTGTCAGGCTAAACTGTCAGATGTGACTGGGAGAGGAGGGATAGGAAACGCTAAGCTGCTGGGCTTGTCCAGCAAGCGATCTGGGTCAGACCTGACAGGGTCCAAGAACATTACCTGTCCAGCCTTCCCAGCCTGGAAAACCAACAGTTTATGTTTCTGTTTAGGTTTGAGATGGGTTCTTGCATGTTTGGGCTGGTGGAGCCAGCTCACTTTGTGGGAGAGACAATTCACTCTTCCTTTCTGAGCAATCTCAAGCCCAAGTCACTTGCAGCCACACTGGATACCGGGTCCACGCTCACCTCCTGGTCCAGTGAACGTGAGCACAGCATGCGTTGGCCTCACTTCCCTCCCTTTGACCACTGTGACTTCTTACCTCGCAGGTCCCCTCTCAGAAAGGCGCCTGATGGATGTAAGGCTGGGGGAGCTGCCCATGTGGCTGGCCACCTGTGACTTCTCTCCCCAGGGGCTGCTTGGAGGAGTACAGAAAGGTGAGGCTAGATTCCCAGCTCTCGTGGCAGAATTGTCCCACTTACCTGATTTACCTGCTAACATACGGTGCAGCCTGGTCCAAGGGGCCGTCTGGGTCTCTATGAAGAAGTAAATCAATAGACCCAACCATCTGGCTTTGGAAAGTTATATGGAAATCAGTGAACTCTGTATGACCAGTATGTGGTTTGACCTTTGCATTTCTATTCCAACAGCATGGAGCAGCTACTGCAACAAATACATCAATGTGAAGAGAGGCAGAGCAGCTGGGGTCTCCATGCTCCTGGCTGGATACTGCATCCTCAGCTATGGCTGGAACTATCAGCATATCAGTAAGATTTTCTTCTTGGTATCTATCTTATTTCAGGTAATTCTCCCTTTTGCAGCAGGTGGTAAGTCTATTTGCTATTCATGTTGTTTCAAGCTCTGAAGTCATTTAAATACTTCACAATTAAAACTAGTATCAGAGCTCAGGGAACAGTATTCTGATTTGGTTTAGGTAGGCAGAGGAATTTAGTTAATGAATACAGTGGTAACAGTTGCTGATTTACAGCTTCTCCCTGGAGAGAACTAGGAACAGTCAGGAGCACTCAAAGCCTGCGCAGAGCAGAGGGAGATGTTCCAGCACTGGACACAACCCATTCACTGGATTTACTCATAACTGACATAAGGGATTTAGTGGTGGTTGTGTAGTTTCTCCACCAGGACTTGCTCCCATGTACATAAACAACGAAGGCTGTGGTCAGACTCCTGCTCATCACTGCTGGGCAAAGTACTCTGTCATGTAGTCCCCGAGCATAGTACTGTGCTAACACTTTTTTTCTCCCCTTCCCCCCTGTTTTGCTAGAGTGTAATCGCTGGCGTAAGTACCACTGAAGAAGCTGGACCAGCACCCAGGGAACAGTCACAAATATTTGACAGAGTCAGCACAAGCGCTCAGGACCAGCGTCCCAACAGGCATTCTAAACAGCAGAGGCCCATTTCCTGTCAGAGACAGGCTCTTAAACGGTTGATGCTGGGGGGGATGCTTGTCAGTTATCCTCCTGCAGACAGGGGGGCGATACTGACAATCTGCAGTCAGTGCTATGTGGGTCAGACAGTACTTAGTACTGAAAAACAAGAAAGTTAGGACAGCTCCTCAGAGGTCTGTGTGCAATAGAGTTCCTGTAGTTTGCAGGAGCTCAGCTCTTTTGCTGGATACATCAGGGACAGGACAGTTCCCTGACATTGACTGTTAGTATAGATTAATCTACACATGTTGTAGTGTGTGTATTTGGCAGTAAACGGTGATTGATTTTGGCAGAGAGGGGTTAGGCCAGAATAACCATTCCCTCAAGTTAGCAGAGCTGTGCCCAGCACTGCTCATCTTTTACTTACCCCTCTCCACAGTAAGCAAAATGATGTTTGCTACCAACTTGCAAGAGAAAGGTGGTCCCTGCAGAGCCGTTCCACAAAGGGGCCCCAACCCCTGCTTTGCTAACAGCACAGCACTCGTGGGACTGCCTGGGCTCTGAAACAGGAAGGATCCTTGTGCAGGCTTTAAAACAGCAGCACTGAGAACGCAGTGCCCTATTTCTGGAGAAAGAAAATCCATTGGATTAGCTGTTGTGCCCAAAGGGCAAACTGACATCAGACAAATGAGGACAGCTATGAGAGTGCTAGTTGTAGCCTGCCATCAC
This sequence comes from Anseranas semipalmata, assembly GCA_013399115.1. Taxonomy (NCBI): domain Eukaryota; kingdom Metazoa; phylum Chordata; class Aves; order Anseriformes; family Anseranatidae; genus Anseranas; species Anseranas semipalmata. The sequence goes on along the minus strand of VXAA01001163.1, from coordinate 220,229 downwards.
CAAACATGTCTGGAAAAGGGTTGGTCATGTTACAGGCATGAAGGGTAAGAAAAGGCAACAAAAAAAATATGAACTTTTTATTCTAAGTGAAGTGCAGGAGTATTGTGTCAGATTGTTTCATCAAGAACTCCCTCTCACCAGCAATAAAAGCCCTTGTGAAAATTCTTTCCTGCTTGGCCCTGTGTGTTCTCAAACATGGTGTTTCTTACCTCCCTTCACAGGGAATCAGCACACCCACACCCTCCTCTGCCCAGGCCCCTGGCACAAGCTGTTCCCACACCCCTTCAAAACCTGTGGGTTGGTAATTGCCTCGTGCCATCTCCCTGCTGCCCCGGTCCAAGAGCAGCCACCTGCCAGCTGCACGGGAGGGAACAGAGGCAGTGGCCGCTGCGGGAATGGTGAAGAGTGCAGGTCCACTTGCATTAAGGAACCTGTGATTTCTCCTTTGCTGCTTGTGCATAGAACTGTGAGAGCAAGTGCTGAGCAAAACCAACTGGCTTTTCTAGTCCAGCAGCTGTCCTAGGGGCCTTCTCTCTGGCTGCATCGTGCTGTACACCTCACTGTGTCCTCCTTCTGCTCTCCTTGCAGGAGCACTCAAGTCATTTTCCCAGCAGGATTTCCGGCTGATTCTTCCCACACTTGCCAGCATAGTGTACTTTCTGTCCACACTGGGGAGGGAACAGGGAGAGACAGGCATCAATTTTGTGCTGGATCAACTCTGTGCTGCTTTACCATGTTTTTGTCCCATTATTTACAAGTGGGTGGGTTAATGGAGCCATGCCTCATCTGTCACAGCTCTTGCTTACGAGAAGCAGCCCAAGACCTCTTACTGTAAGAAACCCCTGCCCCAGAGAGACATGAGGGGCTCGCTGCTCTCCAGGGCTATTCCACTGTGTGCCAAACACTTATAATCAAAGAAGTTTCTTCTCCCCAGCATCACTTGCAGTCTGACTATTCCAGCCCTCCTTCCCATCCAGTTCACACCCCAGCTGCCTGCAATTGCTGTCAGCCAGCCCTAGGCAAGGGGATCCCCCGTCTGAGCGCAGGCTCACAGACCAAAAAGCACCACCCAGGGAGAGACCAGATCGTGATTCAAAAAAGCTATTTTCAGAGTCCCCACACCTCATACCACCCACCCCCATAGCACTTTACCTTCCCACAGAGGTGGGATTGTCACTCCCAGGCCTCCCAGCCCCAAAGCCACCCACCTTGAAGCAGGTGCCTGGTTCAAGCAGGCACTGCAGGCTGGGGGGCCACTGCTGGTGTCCCTGGGCTGCGCTGCCAGGTGCTGGGTAGCGCCAGTGGCTGGCAGTGGGGGTTCCACAGGTGGCACGTCCTTGCATCTGCTCTCCCTGCTGGCAGCGGGTGCCAGCCATGCCGGCTTCTGAGGACACACAGCTCCCTGTGGGGGACATGGGGCAGTCGGCCACTGCAGTCCCCTGGCTCCTACAAGAGCACTGGAGCAGGGACACAGGGCTAGAGGGCTTCAGCTCAAGAGGGATCAGCATGGGACCTTCCCTGCATCACCTTGGCTGGATCTGCGCTGCACGTCGTCAACCCGGCCTTGAGGCTGGAGGGGGACACAAGGACAGGCAGTTACCCCCAGGACATGGGAAATGGTACCCCCACCCCACGGCTCCCACAGCCTCCCAGTGCTGTCCCAGGGGCTCATAGCTGGGTGCAGGTGTCCCCAGAGGGACTGTGGCTGTCCCCTGCTGTCACCAGCTCAGGTTGGAAGTGGAGAGACCAGAGGGGTTCACTTAGTTTAGATGAGGACTCAGTGCACCCTTGTCATTGACCCAGACACTGCAAATGCCACAGCATCAAGGAGGGGACTGTCCCCGAGCCACCCCAGCCTGGCTGCATGCTGAGCTCCCCTCCGTCCCACCCTGTACGTACTGCATGAATTTGCATTTGGGTCCTTCTGGGCAGAAGCCGACGAGGTAGTTGGCACACATCACCCTCCGCGTGTGTTTGTACTTGCACAGGGGTCCTGCCACACACAGGAGAGCGTCCTGTCAGCAGGGACACAGCACTGTGCCCAAATCTCTGCTGGGCGCCCGCTCCCACCCCCAGACAACCCAGCACAGCTCACCCTGCTCTGGCTCCATCACCTCGGCAGAGGCAGAGCCAGCAGCAGGGAGCAGCCCCCCATTGCCAGTGGGTAGGGAACACGGGCAGCCTCCGCTCACCCCAGCACACGTCCCAGTATTTGGGTACTCACCGTGCCTGCAGAAGCCTCGGTCGTACCAGGGACAGCCCATGGTGCCAGCTGTGGCATCGATGTGCAGGCAGGGACAATCCTTGTTGCTGCACTCGCCTGCGGGAGCAAGGTGGGGTGAGGGCTGCGACAAGGCTCGCTCAAGCCAAATGCAGCAGAAAGCGCAGAAAGACGGGTTGGGTGGGAAAGACCGAGGTGCCCTGGGGCACACGCAGGTTTGGCCTCGGGATGCGTGGCCCCAGGGAAAAGCCAGTGGCATTTCTTCCCACAGACAGGAGGTGGCATCAGGCGATTGCTCGAGGCCAGACCCAAAGGACACAGAGAGGCTGGGGTGGGACAGGCTGCAGGGTCCCTGGCCCCATCGCGCCCTCACCGAACTTGGTGTGGAAGTAGCACTCGGGCATCTTGGTCGCATCGTACATGTGCAGGAAATTGCAGCCGTTGCCCTTCTTGCACAGCCCGTGCTCGCACACCACCGTCCGCTCCAGAACAGGCACCGTGTGCCTGCCCCCCCCCGCCTGTCACCGTCGGGACGCGCCCTGGGCACAGGACACCCAGGCACCACCGCTGTCTGGCTGCCTCGGGGTGCTCAGACCCTCCCCCGGGTGCAACAGGGGTGGCAGCACCGGTCAAAGGGACTTGGCAGTGGGGAGAAGTGCTGGACTCTGAGCAGAGTTAGCCTTTTGTGCCCCAAACCACCAGCCTGCTGGACATAGGGCCATGGAGAAGCCTACTGCAGGCATGGGGAGGTGACAGAGCAGAGGGGGGCTCCCCCTCTATCTCCCTGATGTCCCCAGGATCTTGCAAAGTCACACCAGTCCCGTCCCCAGCCCTTCCCAGCACTCACCCCTGGTGCACAGCCCTCGGGTGAAGAACTCGCAGCCAGCCGCCCCCAGCTCTGTGGGAAAAGCAGGGCAGAGAGAGCTTCACCCACGGGCCCCAGCACCGGGACCCCCGTGCCACCGAGGGGGAGAGCACCCCAGCTCCTTCCACAGAGCTGGGCCGGCTGCACCCCCAAGGGAGCGATGCCTGGAGCCAGCCCAGGGAGGAGCAGGATCAGAGGCACCCTGGCACTGCGGTGGGTGCAGCAGAGCAGGGAGCACCCACCGGGGATCTCCTTACACCTCTTGCATCCCTGCCACCCTCCAGGGGCAGGGCAGGACCCCGTCCCCCAGCTTACTGTCCATACCCGGGAAGGGCAGGAGCTGGGCTCCTCGCTGCTGCTCCACATCAGCCTCCAAGTCAAACCTGATCCTCTCGACGCCAGCCACCAGCTCCTGCATCGCCCCAGCTCCAGCAAGAGGCACCTCTGGGCAAGAGGAGCCCAGCCAGGCAGGTCTCCTGGAGGAGCACCACGCTCTGTGGCCACTGCACCCAACCTGGGCCCCAGCAGCGCTCACAACCCTCCTCCTCCTCCCCAAACCAGAGCAAACCCAGCCCAGGCAGGAGCCCAGCGCCCTCCATTTGGAGGGAGAAGCTGCCCACATCTGATCTCAATTTGCAGCCGTGATTGCCTGGTGCCGCAGCCCAGCTGCGGGGAGCTCAGCCCCGGGCCCCAGCCGTGCTCGCAGCCCCTAATTGCCTCCCTGTGCCGACATCTGCTTCTCCTCCGCCCACCGCCAGCGCTGGCTCTGCAGGGAGAGCAGCTGGCCAGCGTCCCCGACCCCCAGCGGGGTCTGCTGGGGCTGACCCATGTGGGGTTAGCCCCCTCACCCCGGGCTTCCTGCTCAGCAGGGAGAGCCCGAAAACAGAGCTGAACGTGGCCTGCATGCTGTAATTAAATATTTGGATAGTAAGGGATGGATCCTGCATGTTTTTTGTTGTACCCCGAGTGCTTTGAGCATTGCTGGGTGATGCAGAGCGGCACCATCCCCAGCCCTGCTTTCCAGTGCCCATCAGGACAGAGCCATATCACCAGACTCACAGTAGGGACACCCAGCTCACACCTCGCACCCCCATGAGAAGCCCCTTTGGCCCCACTGGGGGCTTGCATTCGTGCCAGGCTGCAGCAGCACGTGTGGGACAGAGCCGCGGCATCACGCTGCATGCCGGGGGCACCCCGAGCAGACCCCCCGGCCCCGGGTGTCACCCTGCACCCCATCCCTCCTCCATCACGCGGCTCCTGCGGCCACGCACATCCCCATCACGCGCCCGGAGCGACATGGCCTGACACATCGGGGATGGAGACCTGCTCCCATTCTGTCACTAACGATAAATGCACTGGACCAGTGCTGCCTGCCTGCCGAGCGCTGCCGGCAGGGCCGCGGCCGCAGCCTTGCACCATGCACCCACCAGCACTGGGTGTTTGTGCCGGCCGCGTCCCATATTGGCCAGACGCTTGCTGGCATCACACCGGTGCCAGCGTTACTCCCTGCTAGCCCTAGACCCGTTGTTCTGGCCCTGCACCGGGGCTGCTGGCCCATCCCGGCGAGCGGGGCCATGTCCCATGTGCGCTCGGTGAGCCAGCGTGCGCTTTCTGCCCCGTCGGCTCGTGGCAGCGCGGTGCTGCCGAGCGGGAGGCTGGAGCCGACAGGCGTCACAATGATCACAATGGCTGTGTGACGGTGGCAGGGCTGCTCACCGGCCGCCCTGGGGCTCCCCCCGCCCAGCACCCTCTGGGAAGGGGTGCAAACCCCAGAGACCTTCTCTGCCCGCTGCTTCATGTCAGAGCATCGATAAGGGACAGGAGGAGCCAGCTTCCCCCTGGCAGCCCGGTGACCTGCCACAGGGCAGGTACCAGCACCCATCGGTTCAGGGGAGGGATGCTCAGAGCAGGGTGCAGCGAGCCCCAGCACCACAGAGCAGGGTGGAGAGCCCACGCAGGTGCTGGGAGCAGGGCAGAGGCATCCCGGTGAGCTCAGAGCAGCCACTGGCTAGGCTGCCAGCTGCAGCTGCTGTTGTTCTCCCCATCCCGGACAATAGCCCAATGTCCCATGCCACGGGGCATTGTATTGGCCCTGGCTCACGCACAGGCCCCCGTTGTGTCCCCACCGCAGCACAGCACCAGCTCCCACCAGCATCACCCGTCCCCATAGGGAGATCCCTCGGGCAGGATGGGGGGCACCCAGCCCGGACCCTCCACCCCTTCCAGGGCTGGAAAATGATGGAGCAGCCAAATCCTTTCCTCCTGGTCCAGCCGTGCAAAGCCAGGCTCTGCACCCACTGCCCTCCCGCTCAAGGATGTGGAAGTGCTCTGGGGCTGCTCTCCCCATCCCAGCCCATCTCCACCAGCGGGGCTGGGCAGGGAAGGCAGCCCTCGTGCTGGCAGAGCCCCGCTCACGCACAGAAAGCCTGCCGTGGGACGGGGACACCCGATGTGCTGGATAAAGCCCCTCCATCCACCCGCACCAGGGCTGGCAGGGGCCACGGCAGCTCTGCAGGGCTCGGAGCAGGGCACCGAGGGCACCCGCAGCTTGTGGGAGCGGGGAGAGCCCGTCCTGCCCCGCTGCCGCCTTCCCCTCATCCCTGGCTCGAATCAAGCGGGCTGCAGGAGGGGAGAGGCGGCCTGGCACTGCCAGCCCTTGGCAGGAGCCGGCCTGGCCGGAGGGGCACAGCCCGGAGCCAGATCCGGCCAGCGGGAGCTCGCCCGCTTCCCCCCGCTGCAGGCGGCCCCGCTGCGATGGGCAGATAAAGCACGGCCACGGGCACCGAAAGGCGGCCAGGCTGGCACAGCCCCCGCGCTGAGCAGGGGAGCGGCCGTGGGGCCAGCGAGGACGGAGGCAGCAGGACAGGGTCTGGGGATGGCAGCGGCACAGAGAAGCCCCATCCCCACACTGGACCTCGTGCAGAAGAATGTAACACCCCCCCCCACAAGGAACTCAGGCCACTGCTGTCACTACCATTTCCTTTTATTCTTTGCATTTTTACATACATGGTATAAAACCCTCCTCTTCCACCCGCCTGCATCAGCCCAGCATCAGCACTGCCCTGCCCGACCGGCCCCATGACAGCGGCCACCAGCAAACAGGCTCAGCCTGGCCCAGGGGGTCCCGGGCATTCCTCCCACGGGGGACAGACCCATGCTCCCATCGGTGCCCCCAGCACAACCAGGAGCAGCCAGTGCCAGGGCTGCACGGGGAGGCTGGCTGGCCACAGGGCAGCCCCGGGTTGTACAGAGGCATCACCGCAAGAAGCACTGGGATGGATCCATCCATCAGACGGATGGGGAGCGAGCCCCCACTGCAGCACGAGGCCAGAGGCTCTCGGATTGCAGAAAGTCCCTAAGAAACCCGGGAGCTGGAGCTGCCTGCGGTCCCGGGGCCCTCCGCACAGTGCAGAGCTCTGAGCTCCAGAGCCAAGTCCTTCCTCACAGGAAATCTCCCCTCCGTTAAAAAACAAAAGCAGGAGTAAAGAAAGTTAAGTACAAATCAGAGAGCAGTAAAAACTGTACGGCAGAAAAAAATATATATATATTACTAGAGGGGCTAAGACTTCGAAGCCTCATCTTGTTTGATCCTATATTGCTTTACATAGGCAGGGGGGGAAAAAAAAAAAAAAAAAAAAGCACTAGCATCCAAAGTCCAACAGAAAGAACCAAGATCAAGTCTGCTTCCCCCTCCCAGGGCGTGCTGGAGGTTTCCTGGGGGCGGGAGCCAGCGGGGCAGCTGCTGAGACGCGCTGCCCCCAAGCCGGTTCCCCCACCGCCGCCCCGGAAGCGAGCGCTGTCCTGCTGCCGCGCATCCACCACGGGACGGGCACCGGCCCACCGGGAGGGCAGAGGGAACGGGCGAGGAGTTCAGTCTTCCCCGGTGCCGTCGATTCCAGCATCGGGTTATCTGGCCCCGTGTCCAAGCAACCGCAAATGAGAACCAGACCCCTTGGCTCGGCCGCCCGCCTTATACCCTGATCTCGTCATCGTCTTCGTCGGCGAACGAGAACTCCTTGTCGGGGCGCTTCGGGGGGCCCCGCTGGGTCTGTGCCCCCGGGAGGGGGCTGCGCTCCTCCGGCCCCGAGGCGCAGCTGGATGCCGAACTGCTGTCCCTGGGGCCGCGGCCGCCGGTGCTGCGGGACGGGCTCTGGCTCTGCGAGGCTGCTGGGGAACCGGGCAGGGCAGCAGCAGCCTCCTCGCGGCTCTCCTCCACGTCGGGGTCTTCGTCCTGCTCCCACTGCTCCTTATCCATGATGCTCAGGACATCCCCGAGCATGGAGGGCCCCAGGTCGATGTGGAAGGACATGATGGACTCGGCATGCTTCATGCCCGCCCCGCTCTTGGCCACCACGACAGGCAGCTCCGTGATGTCCCCGAAGTCGCGCTCGTCCAAGCTGGGGCTCAGCGGCCCTGCGGCCGCCCCGTTGAGGCGCTGCTGCTCTTCGGGGCTCATCTCCTCCGGCATCTTCTTGACGGGGCTGGAGGAGAGGCTCTTGGGCAGCTGCCCCGCGCTCCTGTCCACCTCCTTCTCATTGAGCTGGGGCAGGGAGACGGCGTTCTTCACGAAAAGCGCCGAGTCCCGCAGCGAGCCCAGCATGTCCCGCCGGTCACCGCGCGTCACCGACTGCGAGCGCTTGCTGCTGCGGAAGCGGCGGGACAGCAGGCTGGGCTTGGAAGCGCCCGGCTCCTCGCCCACCTCCGGCCCCGGCTCCCCGGCCTTGCTGGTGAGGAAGGAGGTGTCCCCAAAGGCGTCCCCGGCCCGGCCCACGTGCATGGTGTGCCGAAAGTCCCCCAGCGGCGCGCTGATCATCTCGGCCGTCAGGTCGGCCCGCGAGCGCCGCTTGGAGTGGGCCGAGTTGGAGACGAGCTGCTTGAGGATGGGCATGGTCCCGGCGGGGTGGCTGCACCAGGGCGGCCGAGGGGAAGCCGCGTGTCCGATGGGTGTTCACGTCTGCTGCCCTGGGTCTGGGCTCCCAAACAGCGTCACAGTCGGGTCACTCCTAGGGGACGAGAGAGGGACACGGTCAGGCTTCGAGGACACTGATGGGCACAGACCTACTGACACCAGCCTTCACCCTGCCAGGCTGCAGAACACAACCCGGTGCCCACAGACAGCTCTGATTCCCTGAGGGAAAAGCATCTGCTCTCTACACAGCGGGACAGGGCCCCAGACCCCCCGAGCTCCCCACGCCCTGCCCTGTCCCCTCAGTAGAGCGGTGCCAGCCCCCATGCACAGAGCAGACACGGGGAAGGACTGCAAAAGACCAGGGCACGGGGATGCAGCAGGACAGTCCCCGACCCACGTGAGCACGACACTGCAGCCCCGCAGCATCCCCTCGTCCTATCCCACGGTGACCCACGAGTGGGGACACCCAGAGCTGAAGCCTCCCGGCGCTGCAGCCTCGCTCGCACCCAGGTCTCCTTTCCCCTCCCGGGCTGAACAATAGCGCTTTGTGGCTGCTCTGGAGCCAGAGCAGGGACAGCAAACCTGGCCCAGCCACGGGGACCCG
>VXAA01001163.1:152191-206759 GCA_013399115.1 Anseranas semipalmata | reverse complement strand
CGGCCCCCGGAGCGGGGGCGGCGCTGGCCCGGAGCGGTCCGCGCCCGGTACCAGCCCCGGTACCGCCGCGCCCCGTCCCTTCCCCGGACAATAGCCAAGCCCAGGCCCGGCTAGCCTCCCCCCGTGCCGTGCCAAACCCAGCCGTGCCGAGCTGGGCTGAGCCGAAGCCATGCCAGAGCGCGGCCCGGCCCCCTCCTCCTACCTGCGCGCTCGGGACCCGCTCCCGGCCCATGGCCGTGCCGCCCGGTGCCGAGCCGAGCCGAGCCGAGCCGAGCCGAGCCGCCCGGAGCGAAGCCGCACCCCCTCCACTACCGCCGCGGCGGGCATGATGTCATCGCCCCGCCCGGGCCAATAGGGCGGCGTCACGTCACGGGGCAGCCCCCCCCCCCGCCATTCAAACCCGAGTGGGGCGGGGGGGGCAGCCCTTGTCCCGGGCGCGGCCCGGGGGGGTCCCAGGTTCCCTCCGCACGCCCCCGAGCGAGCTCCCCCGGGCGGGGTGCAGGGACCCACGGGTGTGCGGGCACCCGGGCCTCTTCCCCCCGGGGGGGGCCGGCAGTGGGCGGGGGCTGGCTGCACCCCTCGCAGAGGGACCGGGGGTTAAGGAGATGGGCGTGACCGGCTCCAATTAATTAAGGGCATTAACCCGAACTGAGCAGTCAATGGGCTCAGCCCTGGGGGAGCACCAGTGTCCCTGCTCCACTTGCAGCCGTGACGTCCCCACTCGCCCTCCACTGTCCCCAGCTCTCTCCTGTCCCCAGCCCCCCTTGGCGGTCCTGGTGCGGGGGGGGGGGCGCAGGGACCCCCAATTGGGGGACAGCTCGGTGGTGCGAGGCGATGGGGGCACCGCGGCGTGCCGAGAGCGAGAGTTCCGGGCTGCACAGCCTCTGTTGGAGATTAAGGCGAGACCTTTGTGGGAGAAAAGGGGCGGGAGACACGAGATTATCCCGAATCTGCCTAATGCAGCGTTTCTTGCATATTCCAAAGCGTCTGGCGCCTCTGGATGCAGCCAGACTGGTGGATAAAGGGGTGGCGAGTGGGAGCCTTGGCTCCAGATGCCGTGGCAATACGTGCCCTGGGGCTCGGGTGCTGGGGCACAACAGTGCCAGGGCGCAAAAGTTTCTTGTGTCACCGGTGCAAGGAGAAACCCGTGTGCAGGGCGGCTCCGTCCCCTGCAATCCTGCTGCGTGGGCTCAGCGGCACCAACCCAAAGGGCTGCGGGTGGGACTGGGCAGTGCCTGGCGCTTTGATGGCTCATCCAGGATGGATGCTGCCCTCCGTGGGAACAGCATGAGGCCGTAACCACGGCCATATCACACCTGCAGGCAGCGGGGCTCAGCAGTGCTGCAGCAGCCTGGGGTTGGCGTGCAGGAGTCGGAAGCACAGCGCTGGCACGGCGCGGAGGCTCTGCCGCACTGAGCACCAGGACCAAACCACATGGGGCACAGCCTCTGCCTGCAGCCCAGGTGTCCAGCACCACTGCTCAGGCCCCTGCCAGTTCCTTCAGGCTCCTTCCTGGGCTGTGCTTCCTCGGTTCACATCACTGCCATTTTCATAGCCGGTTTGGTTGCCAAATTTTATTTTCCCTGCTTTGCATAGGGGAAACTGAGGCAGGACACAAAGCTCTGTGCCTGCAGTTGAGCACGTGTCCCCTGGGAGCCACCGCTGGATGCAGCTGTACTTTTGGGGGGTTGGGGGTGGATGTGGAAGAGGAGGCTCCATCCCAAAGCTCTACCCGCTTGCACCAAACCACCCCACAGCTCATTATCTGGTAAATCAATGCTGCCAGGCTAGCTCATGTTAGATGGAGGCCTTGCGTGGCCGGCGCTGCGTGCCTCACCTGATGCTGTCATGGGAGCACAGCGCCGGGTGAGACAGCGCAGTCAGGAGGAATTAAAATCAGCCGGCTGGCGGGGAGACGTTGCCGGGGCTGGGAAGAGCAGGCACCCGCTGAACTCGACAAACTGCCTGTCGCAGCCGGCCCCCCTCCCCTCTCCTCTCCTCTCCTCCACAGCCGCTCCAGCCGTGCAGAGCCCTGGGGCTGGATCCGGCCCTGGGGAAATGGCTGCGAGGTTGGGGCGCTCAGAGGCTCGGGAGCGCAAAGCGGGTGGCTGGGTGGCTGCGACCCTTCCTGAACCCGTCGCTGATTCCTTTTAGTGCTTAGCAGCTTTTGAAAGCAGAGTAAAAAAAAGATTGTAAAGCACTTTCAAAAGCCAGGGAAAATGTGCCTGGATTTCCCAGCAGCCCCATCCCCTCCTCCCCGCGCGAGCCCAGCCAGCGAGCCAGCGCCTGCCAGCTTTGGCTGATGATGCTGGCTTGGCCGCGCAGGAGATGCTTCTGAGAATGCCGGGTGGTTCCCCCCAAGCCCTGGATCTGCAGTGGGGTGCGGGGATCACGGGGCAGGCAGCCCAGGGTGCTGGGAGTGGGGCACAGCCCCACAGCCACCCCAAATCCCCCCAGCCCCAGGGCTTGTGTTAGTGCTGGCCATGGTCAGAAACCTCCCTAACTGCCCCCGCCAGCCCCACAGACACTGGCTTGCACCAGAAATATGGGATTTCACCCTTCCCCGTGCTGCTCACTTGGGGTTGTGCGGTTATCCAGCCAACCGGCGCACCCCTGCGGGACTGCGCTGCCCGCTCACCACCGGCGCCTTGGCACCCGCAGGTGCCCAGGCGAGCGCTGGGGCAGGGTGCATGCAGGTCGGAGCCTGCCACGGGCAGGCTGTCTCCACCGTTCCCAGAAAGCACACTTCCCTGGCCAGGAGTGCCCTGGGATCGAGCTTGCACAACCCCGCCGCCCACCTGGGAACCCACTGCCCGCCGCCGTGCAGCCACCCCTGGTGCCACCGCAGCCAGCAGAGCCCGTGCCCTGGGACAGCTTCAGGGTGTGCGCGGCGTGGCAGTGCTGGGCACCCACAGCTGCAGGCAGGATGCACAGACCTGGGTCCGTCCTCTCTCTGCTCTCCTTTCCCGCTGTCCCAGTGTGGGGCTGGTGCCATCCCTGTGGCAGCAGCTCCGCATGGCAGAGAGCATCGCGGCCGCGTAGCGCAGGAGGTGGCAGGGTCCGGGGCACGTGGGGCTCTGAGGATGCGCTGAGTCCCATCTCTCCACCTCCACTGGCGGTGCAGGAGGGGGCTGTCCCTGTCCCCGCAGCCCAAGGCAAGGGAAAGGTGGAGAGACTCAGCTCTGCCCTGGGAGCTGGCAGGGAATTGGAGGAATCAGGAGGAAAAGGAGAGCCCAGGCTGCAGGGCTGTTTCTCCTCCACCTCACACCGAGCATTTCTCTTAGCTCTAATTACACCTCACTTGATCTTAACCTGGAGAATAAAATGTTACTACTTGATATACCTACGTCACTTCAGCTAAAACAAATAAATAAAAATGAATCATGAAATTCAGACTTGGCTTACAGGTCACAATGCCATTTCTGGCACATAAACACCTCCCCATTGCATCCTTGCCCCGGGGCAGCGAGCGGGTGCCACTCAGGAGCCGCATGGCAGAGGTTTGGGGTTTCGGCTTCTCCCCTCTGTCCCCTTTGGCTGGCCCAGCCCTGATAAGCTCGTGGTGCTTGCCCTTGGCAGACCACAGGCCCCAGCCAAGCGCAAGCTGGGGGATACGTCAAGGCCAACGCGGTGCTGGGGCTGATGGCTGCCGACAGCTCGTCCTGCCTGGCGGCCGTGCGGAGCAGCCGGCTGGGTCGCATCTGTGTCATGGGGAAACTGAGGCAGCACAGGTGGGCCAGAGGTCCCGCTAATGCCACTGGCACTCAGCCCATCTCTGCAGTGCCCACACCACGCTTTATCCCCTGCACAGCTCCCTGCCCATCTTCAGGAGGCTCCCCGAGGAGCTGCTGCTGCGGTGGGATGCTGGCTCTGCCACTTCCTCGGGGCCGCATCCTTCAGCCGTGGGAAACTGCCAGCAGCGAGGGCTCACCCTGGCTTCACCGCCACCGTGCCGCAGGGCCCCGGGCGCTCCGGCCACAGCCGCATTGGCAGCTTCACCTCCCGGCACGGGGCCAGCTCCCAACCTGCCGCGGACGTCGTCGTTGCCGCACCCCGCGGCTTCTCCTCCCCATGGCCTGGCAGGGACGAGGCGAGCGCAGGGCGGGCGAGCGGGGCACGGGCTCTTCTGCTGCAGCAGGCTGCTGTCCCAGGGGCGCACATCCCGCTGTCCCTCAATGGGGGACGTGGCCAGGGACCATGTTGGTGCTCGCTGGGTTCCTGCTGCTCACAGGGAACGCTCTCATGGGGAGCTCGCCCAGACTCCCCAGACCTGCTCAGCTCCCTGGAGGGAAGGAAGGTTTCTCTTGCATGAGCCTGGGGCCGGAGCCATGCTGCAAACAAGGAGCAGGATCTGTCTGGCCAAACGCAGCCTACCCAGGGCCAACGTCTGCACCAAGTGGGGTGCCAGGTCCCTCCTTGCTGCCCATGGAAGGGACGGGCACCCTGGGCTCTGCGCTCCCTTTGGTGCCAGCTCCAAAGTAGGACAGATGAGTCACCTGCCAGCAATGCCCTCTGCACCCTGCTGGCTCCGGGGAGGGGGACGTGGCGACAAGCTGAGGCGGGGACAGTGCTCCCACACATGGCTGTGGCTTGGGAGCAATGCAACCGCAGATCACCCCCGTGCCCCGTTTCTCCCTGGCCTGGGGGAAAGGTGAACAGGGGCCACAGCACCATATCGTGCACCCCCAGCTCGAACCAGTCCCAAATGCAGCACCTGCAAAACACTCCCCATGCTGGCAAGTGGGGCAAGGGACTGGGCACTGGCCTGCGAGGGGCTCCGGCCAGCCCCCAAGCCCCTGCCACCAGCAGCAGGGTCCTGTGGTGAGGGGTCCCACAGCCCATGGCCACAGCAAGGTCACAGCCCCCAGCCAAGGACCCGCGTGCCCGTGCCCTGCCAAGAGCCGCGCCGTCGGCAGGCTGAGTCCTCCCTCACCCCCTCTGCTCCCGACCCGCATCATCTGCTGCCGGGGGGTGACGGGCAATTAAACCCCAGCACGTCACCCTGATGTCCCTGCCAGGCCCGCAGGGCAGAGCAGCCCACACCTCGGGGAGCGCGGCAGCAGGGGCTGGCTGCAAGAAACGCGGGGCAGGGGCTGCTGCCTGCAGCGGGGCCCCCTCCCACCACCGGGCCCCTTCTCCAGCCACCAAGCCGCCCGCTCCAGGATGGAACACGCAGGGATACAGCCACAGCAGCAGGACAGACGGACGCACCCTGGCAGCCCCTTCTCCACGGGAGCAGGGTGACAAAAAGGCAAGACGGGGTCATCCTCAGGCTGTTTATTGGCATCTCCCTTGGCTCGGCCCGGGTGCCGCAGCCCCGCCGGCTGGTGCCCGGCTCACCGGTAGGCACTGCGGGTGTTTTGCTATGCAGAGACCACTGACACCGCCCCCTCCCCAGCCCTGGAGCCCCCCGAGCATCGCTGACCCCGCGTGCCCCTCGTGCTCACAGGCCTCTGCACAAGACAGAATTAAAATAAAAACAGCCCCAAACCACCAGAAAGGCGGAGGGGTGGCCACGGTCACTGCATCACCCCGGCCGAGTCCTCTCTAGAGCCCCTGCACGGCCCCGGGGTGCAAATCAGAGGGGACATCAGCACCGCTTGCACCTGTCGGGGCTCCCTCGGGATTTACTCCTGGGGGGGCCGTGTTGAAGAGAGGAATTAATAATCCGCATGGCTCCTGGCGCAGTGGCTGCCCCTTCCCCAAAGGGTCCAGGCTGGGGGCTTCACCCCCAGAGGCAGAGCCCCTCTCCCCCTGCAGTCACCCTCTGCATCGCTGCCCGGCCCCGCGTCCCAGTGGGACCCCCGAGCAGAGGGGCTGGGGTTTGGCACGGCGAGGGCCCCGAGCCCTGCTGTCTCCCCCTGGCCGAGGAGTCTGTAACGCAGAAAGCTTTGGCCAAAAAGATGAGCTGGGGTTTGCTCCCCAGCCCCAGCAAAGTCACTTGGCATCCTGCTCCAAGTTCTGCCGAGAAAAGGAAAAAGCCCGAGCCTGCGCCTGTCTGTGCCCACAGCGGCCAGGGCTGCTGCCCCCTGCGAGCCCCAGCCTGGCCCGCCCTGGGCCTCTCAGCATCCCCGTCCTCTTCTCCCCCTCGTCGCTTTTTTCTTGATTTCTTGGGGCTTTTTTTTTTTTTTGTATTTTTTTTTCTTGCTCGTTTGTTTTTGCTTCTGTTTAAATATCAAACGAAAGAAGAAAATCCAGCGATGGGGGCTCTGGAGCCAGGGGCCAGGCTGCTGGGCGGGCGGTAGAGGGTGCCGGGCTGGCTGGGGGGGTTTCCGGGGGTCTGGGGAGTGGGAGTCCTGCTGGCTTTGGGCCGGAATAGGCTGCCCTGCTGCGTGGAGGTGCTGTTGGAGAGGGGCGCGTGGTCGGGCTCCCCCGAGTCGCTCTCGGTGTAGCTGTACGCCTGCGCCCGCGAGATGCCCTTCTGCTGCCGCCGCCACGAGTTGTAGTAGGTCGGGTCGCTGATGTAGTGGTTGACGAAGGAATGGGCTTTCTGGTGGCCTGGGTCCACCTCGTACTCGCTGTCGCTGCCCTAAGGGACAGGGCAGGGGGGAGGGTGGGGCAGGGGGCTGAGCCCGCCAGCCCCAAAGACGGGGAGAACTTTCCCGGTGCCGGCATCCCAAAAGGGGACGGCTTTGGGGGCTGGGATGGCTGCGGCACCACTGGGGCGTTTCTGCCTTTTGTTGAAGCAAAATAAAACCTCATGCAAAAGGGCTGCATGGCCCTGGGGCCCCCGGGGTGGTGGGGACCGGGGGTGTTCGGGAGGAGGGTGCTGGCGGGCGGCCTCCCTGCCTCCCTGCTCGCGGTAATTGGATTCAGCTTCTCCTCGCCGCGCACAAAGGGCCCATTGAGGGGCGGCGGGGAAGCAGCGCCGCGCCAGCTTTCAGCTCTCGCCGCTCTTCACAGCTCCTCAAAAGACACTCGATCCCCGCTAACGCAGAAGGGAGCGGAACAGGGATCCGCCACGCGATGGCAAAAGAAACTGGTGCAGGCGGAGGAAGGGGGGTTCAGCGCTGGTCCCCCTCATATTTGGGGAGGGGGTTGTGCCGCAGGGACCCCCAGGGCCTTGCCCCAGGCTTCAGCCTCCTCTTTTCAGCTGCTTCCCAGCATCCGGCCCCGGGGGGCAATGCTCCGTGGCCTCCCCAGGCGCTCCTGTGCTCCTGCCCGGCCACAGCTGCCCGTTGCTCCGGGAGGAGACAAAGGTGCCATTTTGTGGGGTTGGCAGAGCTGCGGCCGTTGCCACCAGCGACCGGGCAGCGGGACAGTCCCCAACCCGCTGCCCTCAGGGCCCCACGCTGTCCCCTGCGGTGCCACATCCCCTGCACACGGGCCAGGGGCTGTGCCAGCTTCCTGCTGGATCCGTGCCGCGAGGCCGCGGGGAAGCGCTGCCTAAACGCAGGATGGGGCAGGGGACTGGCAGTGCCGTTCCCGAACACACACCGGGAGCCACATCACATCGGGCAGAGAGCGGGGTGATGCAAAGGGAGGGCTCCCAGCAGCGTCCGTCCTTCCCCCTGCCCCTGTGCCCCCATTTCCCCCTCCCCTCCATGTGCGCAGCCCCGGGGGCAGGTACCTGAGAGTCGGAGACCTCGGAGGGCTTCTCCGTCAGGCTGCTGCTCTCGGCGGGGATCAGGTCGTTGTACTTGGTCACGTCCTCGTCCGAGTAGTGGAGGCTGCCGGGGCTGGGCCGGGGCGGGGACCTCGGGGACAGGCAGGTGCTCAACACGGGGGACAGGCAGGTGCTCAGTGCGGGGCCCCCTCAGGGCTGTGCCGTGCGGGGATGAACCCGGCCAGCCCCCAGGTCCGGCTCAGGGACACCACCGCAGGCTGCTCCTGGCCATGCCAAGACTCCCTCCAAGACCCTACCCATGGTGAGTGCCCACCATAGGGATGGGCACAACGCCCAAAAAACTCCCTCCTGCCTGCGGATGGGGCTGTGGCGTGGGTCCCTACCGGGTGTAGATGCCGTTCTTCCGGCAGAAGGAGTTCTTGACGGAGAGGCGCCGGTTGTTGAGCTCCAGGGCAGGGAAGCTGCCTTCATCCAGGCTCACCATCTCGCCGTGGCTCAGGGCGTTCGCCTTGGAGCCGTTCCCTGCGGGACAGGGGCTCAGCCTCCCGCAGACTCCCCGAGCCCCCCGAGGGTGACACAGCACGGGGTGGTCTGGCCCCAGCCCCTGCCCATGGCTCCTCAGGGGACACCAGGAGGAGGCACAGCCCGGGGACACCCGCAAGATGTGGGTCCCTGCAGCAGCCCTGTGCCCGGTGCCACCAGCCGTGCCAAGCCAGCCCGCCTTGGCTCCCACCCTGACCTGCTGCATTGCCTCCAGCTCCCGGCTCAATGGCTCTGTTTGCTTAACGAGGAGGTCTGGATTTTCCCCACAATTTGAGCCCTTGATACAGCTAAGAAAACAGAGCTGTGTTTGACTAATCCCAGTGACCTCTGCCGAGCCCCTGGGCTGCCCTGCCTCGGCA
Source organism: Anseranas semipalmata (assembly GCA_013399115.1). Classification (NCBI taxonomy): domain Eukaryota; kingdom Metazoa; phylum Chordata; class Aves; order Anseriformes; family Anseranatidae; genus Anseranas; species Anseranas semipalmata. The sequence continues at coordinate 198,290 of VXAA01001163.1, read as the reverse complement.
GCTGACAGCAGGACAAGTCATTTATTTAATCTTTAGCTTCCAGTGCTCTCCATGAAGCCTGCAGCATCTTTCTGGAACGTCACCAGGTCTCCAGAGGAGCAGCAGGCAGGTTGGACACTGCCCTGGGCTCTCACTGCCCCATTCAGACCCCAAAAGCAGGCAGGGATGCCCTGGAGAGCATCCGATGGGGTCAGGGCTCTGCACCCCTCAGCTGGCACCCACAGGTCCGAGGATGCCCTGTTGCCCAGCACGCTGCCTCCCAATTGCATGGGCATTTCGTCCTTCCTGCATCCCGGGCAGCCTCGCTGAGGTCCCCAGCAGGTGCCCGCCACCGTCACCACCCCGGGACAGCAGACCCCCAGCGCTCACCCGAGTCTGACTTCTTGGCGTACTTCTTGCTCTGCCCGCGGATGATGAGCACGAAGACGAGCAGGAGGATGAAGATGAGCCCCACGAGGGCGATGACCACCAGGAACCACCACTCCTCGTAGAAGGGGTTGGTTTTCTGGGCTGGGGCACAGTAGGAAGGATCAGAGGGGGGAAACCAGTATGGTTGGGACACGCTGGGGGACTTTGTGAGAGCTGGATCCATGTGAGGGAGATGGTTAAATGGGGATAGCAGGAGGAGGCAGCACCCCCCGGGGACACCTCTGCAGTGCCCCTGCTGGCTACCTGAGACAGAGGGGGACGGTGTGCTGGGGGTCCCGTAGCCATAGTCATTCACGGCGATGACGCGGAAGTCGTAGCTGACCCCCTGCTTGAGGATGTCCATGCCGAAGGTGTAGGAGGTCACTTCCTTGGGAATGTCTTTGATGAGGATGTCCCAGAGTCCCTCATCTGGAGGAGAGAAGGGGCTCGGGGGTGGCGCCAGCTCTGCAGGACTCCCCAGAGCGAGGGGCTGATCTCCCCTTAAAACCCAGGCAGGGAACGTGCCCCTTCCCAGCCCCTCTCCTGGTTCTCCCCCCACACTCATGCTGGGAGCGTGCCCTCTGCCATCTGCCCGGATCCATCAGGCACTGAGCTCGCTCGTTGCAGCATCATTAAAAAGCCATAGCGACGCACGCGGCTGATTTATCACCTCCCCGCTCGTGACCAAGGGCAAGGCAGCTCCCCAGGGACCGCACGGCAGCGGCACCGACTCTCTGTTAGCAATCAATCGGGTTGTCTGTGTTGTGGTCTGCGGCATGGAGAAGTCATTAACGCCAGGTTGCAGGAGAAAGCGTGGCTGTGCCGGCTGGCTCCCTGCCCTTGTCCACCGGCCCTCCCATTTTGGGATAGCCTTGGTGCCCCTTGGCCCCCTTGCCTGGCCCAGGGGACATCAGCACCTCCTTAACGATGAAATCAGCAGCATCGATTGGAGCAGCTCAGCAGCTCGCTGGCCGCTTTCCATCAGTCCTTTGTCAGCACCCTCAGGGCAAGCATGTGGCCAACACTGGGTCCTAATTCAGCCCATCACGTGTCCAGAAGAAGCCAGTGCTCCCTGCCTCAGTTTCTCTAAGACCAACACACCCCCGGTAGTGATGCAGAGTTGCAGTACCTGAAGGCCGAGCCTCGATGACGTATCTGGTGATGGGCCCTTGGCCGGGATCCCCGCTTGACCAGTGGATGGTGATGGCTGAGCCATAGCGGGAGATGAAGGGCTCACCGGGGGGGCCGGGGGCACCTGGGGACCCGGAGCAGAGCTGGTGGCACGGGGGTACAACCCGCATGGGACCCGCACAGGTGGCGAGCTCAGTGGTGGTCTGGAGCAGCACCGGTGTCACCGGGGGACTGTCCCCAGCCACATCTCCTCCCTCACCCCAGCACCCCACACAGCCCCCCCTACCTTCCCCAGGCCCCGTGGTGATGTTCGCTTCGATGTCCGGCCCGTAGGCAAAAGTTTTAGCTCGGATCCGGAATCGGTAGGTGACACCCTCAGCCAGGTCCTTCACCTTCATCCACAGCGGGCTGTTCCCCTTCACGTCCACCGTCACGATCTTACTGACACCTGCAGGGACGGGTGCTAAGCCGGGTCCCTCCCATGCACCCCCAGCTGCCCCCGCCATGCCCTCACCATCCACGGGTGTGCAGGGCTCGTAGACCAGCCTGTAGCCCTCGAGGATGCCGTTGGGCAGCGGCGGCGGCTCCCAGGACACATTCACCGACGTGGTGGTCAGCTCGCTGAACCGGATGGAGCCGGGGGCGCTGGGGGCTGCAAGGGAACAGGGGGGGGCCGGGAACAGCTCAGTGCTCATGGGGACCCCCCTCGGTACCGAGCCGGCCCTGTCCCTGCTGGGGGGAGCCGTGCCATGGGCCCCACCTGCCTGCTGCGTCCGGCCCTTGATGGGGGTGCTGCGGGGCCCATCTCCTGCGGCGTTGAAGGCGGCGACGCTGACCCAGTACGAGGTGTACCCCGTCAGGTTCTTCAGCTTCACCCCAGTCTCAGGCAGGAACAGCGTCTTCACCCGCGCGCTCTCGTTCTGGCGCTGGGCCTCCCAGAAGTGGATCTGCAGGAGGAGGGGGAGGCACTGAGACCCGGGCACAACGTGGATCGTGCCCAATTCGTCCCCCCCAGGCCCTCTGTGGTGCTCAGACACCCTGCTTGGCCCTGCCCTGGAGTGGCTGGGGGCTCTGGGGACGCAAAGGCGCAGCCCCTCCAGGCCGGCTCCAGGCTATGCCGGACATCAGCCGTGACCCCTGTTCGCAGCTGGCTCAGGGACGAGCATCGCTGCCTCGCAGATCGGTCTTTGCGCCGGGTGTGGATCTCAAAGGACGGGGCCGAGCACGAGGAACCACGGCGGATGTCACCAAGGAGGTCTCCAGAGCGTGGGACCGCGCAGCCCCCTGCAGCCCGGCGCCGGCAGCCGGGGACCGAGCGCATCCGAGGGCCGACGGCGCCCTCTGCTGCCCCGCTGCGCTCGGAGGCGGCCTGGACCACCCGGCACCTCCCCAGCGGCGTGCACAGCATCTCCCGGGGCGCCCGGCATCTCCCCAGGGCGCCCAGCATCTCCCCGGGGCGCCCAGCATCTCCCCATGGTGCCCTGCAACAGCACACGCACAGCATCTCCCCAGGGAGCCCAGCACCCCCCGTGGCACCCAGCACCTTCCCAGGGCTCCGTGTCCCCGAGCTCCAGCCAGCCCCCAGGTGACAGGGCTCAGTACCTTGTAGCCCTGGATGTCCCCGTTCTGGCTCTCAGCAGGCGGTGGCTCCCAGGTGACATCCAGCTGGGTGGCCGTGGCCGCCTTCACCGCCACGTTCTGCGGCGCGCCGGTGGGCACTGTGCCGAAGGCGGGGACAGTGTCACAGCCCAGCCGTGACCAGGGAGGGGGAAAGCCCCCCCCCCCGATGTGGGGGATGCATTGGCACACCAGGGGGTGCAGAGGAGACAGGGGCCACGAGGCCGCTGTGCGGTGACACATGGGAGCATGGGGTACCAGGGCATTTGAGCCCCCTTCCCCATGGCCCCAGCAGGGCACGGACATGCCAGCAGACTCACCCGCTTCACCCACAAAAACCTCCTGGGGAGGGCTGGGGGGACCCTCGCCCACGGCGTTGTACACACTCATACGGATCTCGTAGCGCCGGTGCTTGCTCAGGTCTGGGGGGAGCGGGAGAGAAAGGAAGGGATGAGCGGGGTCCCACCACCCCTGGGGGACCCAGCAGAGCCCCCCTCACTGGGGAAGAGGAAGGGGCCCCCAAGGAGCAGCAGGAGTGAACAGAGGTGTTCCCTGGACACGGGGCACAGGGATTCACCCCACAGCGCAGGCAGGCAGAGGGGAGAGACACACGGGGGGGGACAGCAGGGAGGACAGGCACGAGGAGCGGTGACTTACTGTCCAGCTCGTACTGGGTGAGGGACACCTCGCTGAGGTTGTGCACGGCGTAGACGGCTGGGCAGCACGGGGCAGGGAGAGCAGGCAGCGTTAGTCCCGCACGCGGTGCGGCACAGCACGGATGGGCTCCCTCCTCTGAGCACCCACCCCAGCACAGCCACCCACCCCAGGGTGGGCCAGGCAGACCCTACAAGGGGCTCATCACCCCCAGGTGACGACGGGGCTGTCACAGCACCCAGGAGCCTTTCTGTCCCCCAGCCACATCCCATGAGTGGTACAAGCAGGGTCTGGGCAGCAGAGTCTCCATGGGGGACAAACTGGTGCTGAGAGTGGCAGCGGGGCAAGATCTGGTCTTGGGTTCTGGCTTTGTCCCTCATGTCCCTGCTGCCCCCAGAGCAGATGTGACCCCGTCCCCCTCAGGGTCTGTGAACAGCAGCACACACAGACACACACAGCAGGGACGTCACACAGACACCCGTGTTAGGTGCACACACGTGGACACCCGTGTTACAGGCACAGAAGGGTCTGAGCACAGCAGGACTGAGCCAGCACCAGCACAGACAAGTGTGTCAGGGACTGTCAGACTTGGTGGCACAAAGGGGCTGGTGACAGCTCCACAGGGCACAGCGTGGCCTTGATGGCTCCAGGCTGGTACCCGGCAGAGGCCATGGAGCGCAGGGTGCTGGTGTGAGCGCAGGATGCAGGACGCTGCCCTGAGCCGTCCTCCCCCTGCCACCACTGTGCCACCCCCCAGCCACGTGTCCCCATGCTCTGCGGGGCCGCGAGCACTCACGGGTGAGCTCTGCCCACGTGGCGCTGGGGTTGCCGATGCCACGCAGGGTGAAGCCGCGCAGGCTGTCGTACACCAGCTCGCGGTAGCGGAGGCGGAAGCCCAGCAGGATCCCGTTGATCTTGTCCTCAGCTGGGGGCTGCAGGGGGAGGACAGTGAGGGGCTGCTCTGACCCAGGGCTCCCCAGCACCCCGAGATGGTTGTCCCCAGCTTCGTCAGGGTGGCCTGTCCCCAGCACAGCCCCAATCCCCAGCCCTGGAGACCTGGCCACCCCTCAGTGCCACCTCCCACAGGGCGGGTGGCAGGTCCCGTGACACCCCACGGGGTGCACAGGGGACAGTACCTGCCAGCGAATGAGCACCGATGTGGTGGTGTGCGGCGTGACGGAGAGGATGGTGGGGGCTTCCTCGGGGGCTGTGGGGTAGAAGCGGGTGGTGAGGCTCTGGAGATGCCCAGGGCACCGGACACCAGTCCCATGTGGGAAGCCGTGGCACTGTCCCCAGCCCTTCTGGGCACAGACCCGCCTGCAGGGTGGTGAGCGACTCCGACTCCTCGCTGTACTCGCTGTCCCCAATGTCATTCGTCGCCTTCACACGGAACTTGTAGGAGGTGAAGGGCTTCAGCCTGCACGGGAGCAGAGCAGGACAGGGACAGTGAGGCAGGCAGGCAGCCCCACGGGCTCCATCGCTCCCGCGGGAGAGGGGATGCAGCAGGGCATGGTGCTTTACAACCCAGGTGCAAGCGCTTCCCGTCGGATGGGGAAACCGAGGCATGGGGCAAGTGCCCAAGGCAGAGCCCATCTCTCGGGATCCCCATCGTGACATGGCCTCATTCGGGGCTGGCCCGTGCCTCACCTGTCCACGACGAAGGCGGTGGTGTTGTGGCTGACGGAGGCAGGGTGCAGCGCCCACTCGCCATCGGGCAGCTCGCGGGTCTGCACCGTGTAGAAGCGGACGGGGGAGAGCCCGTCGCTGCCCGGCTCCCAGGACAGCAGCACGCTGCGGGCTCGCACGTCCTCCTGCCGTGCCAGCGGCTTGCTGGGGGGCTGGGGGCGATCTGGGAGAGGCAAGGGGCAGGGAGTGCCGCCGGCACACCGCAGGCACACCGAGCCCCCCACCGTGGGCTGGACCCCTCCTACCTCTCTTCTCCGTGGTCACCACAAGGGCTTCAGCCGCCTCGCCCCAGCCCTTGCGGGTCTGCGCCGCGATGCGGAACAGGTAGGTGGACTCAGGCTGGAGGCCGGTGGCCATGTACTGCCGGGTGCTGGGGCCCAGCACCTCGACGGCCGCTGCGTTGGCTGCGGTGGTGTTGAGGCGGTGGGTGAGCTGGTAGGCTGCGGGGAAGGGAGTGGCACCATGGGGCTGGCAGAGGGGACAACCCCTCTCTGTGCCTCCCTTCTTCCTCCTGCCCTGCCTGGAGCCAGCAGTGAGGGGTTTTCTCCCTGCCCCGCTGGGGAAGCCCCAGCCCTGGGGGCAGTGGGCTCCGAGGTGCTCAAGGAATGCCCAGGAGCTGGTCTCTGCCCTGCCATGTTGATCCCTGCTCCCACGGGACCCCTGCACCCCCCTGCAGAGCATCGCAGTGCAGACGGGACGGCTCCCCACCTACCCAGGATGATGCCGTTGGGTGCTGCGGGTGGCTGCCAGATGAGCTGCACCGAGGTCGTCCTCACTTCGGGGAACAGGATCCCCACGGGGGGCCCGGGCACTGGAGGGGGAGAGATGGGGTTCACCGTGAAGTGTATGAGTGAGTGCACTGTGCAAATGGTGTCTATCCCCAGCTACTGGGAATGGCAGCCCTGGGTGTCCTTGCTGGGGGAAAATGGATCGTCCCAGGGAACGGGGATGGGACAGGATGGCCTTAGGCACCCCGGGGACCCCTCAGCCCATTTGTGTCTTTCTGCCCGTCCACGCACTGGCACCCACCATCATCCAGCGTCCTCTCGAGGACAGGGGGGCGGCTGGGCACGCCGTCACCGATCCTGGTGAAGGCCAGCACGCGGATCTCGTACAGCATGAACTTGCCCAGCCCCGTCAGCTGGGCGCTGCGGGAGGCGTTGCCCTCCGCCAGCCAGAACTGAGCGCGCGCCTCCGAGTCCTTCTCCTTGTACATCACCTGCAACAGACCCCGCGTGACATGGCCGGGCCGCGGCTCCCAGGTCCCCCAGGCCGGAGCAGCGTGGCATGGACCAGCACGGGCTCTCAGAGGTGGCACAACCTGGGAAAGCCGCGGCTCCTGGGGCAGGGCACAGCCAGGACTGCGGGCAGGCAGAGCCGCAGCACCAGGGCTGCCGTAGCTGCTCACCTTGTAGCCCAGGATGAGGCCGTTGCAGTCCGCCTCGGGGATGTCGCTCCATTGCACCAGCATGCTGCTGGAGGTGGTGGCCAGCGCCGACACATTGCTGGGGCCGGAGGAAGGCACTGGTGGGGGGCAGGAGTGCGGGTCAGCATCGGGGCTGGCCATGGCAGGCGCCCGGAGCTGCAGGGGGACGGCGGTACCTGACTCCCGCGTGCGCCCCACCACCAAGTGGCTCCAGGGCCCTGAGCCGATGCCGTTGAAGGCTTGGACCTGCACCCGGTACTCGGTCCACTCCTCCAGGTCCTCGATGGTGTATTCCCGCTCCACGCGGTCGTGGATGACGTGCACTGCCGCACGCCCTCGCCCATCCGAGCGCGCGTAGCGGATCCGGTAGCCCACCGAGTCGGGGTTCCCGTTGTACTCCTGCTCCAGGAGGGGCTGGCCCCAGCGGGCACAAACAGGCACCGTCACTCCCGGTGTCCTGCAGCTCCATCCCCCTTTGCCCCCCAGGCCCGGCCAGCTCAGCCCCCCAGCCTCCAGCCTGCCCCAATGTGCCCCGCACCCATGGGTCCCCCCCTCACCATCCAGCGCAGCCACAGGCTGGTCTCGCTGGCCGTCCGCAGGGTGACATTGGCAGGCGCCACATCCGGGGGGGCCTGCAGGGTCTGGATCCTCCGGGAAGGCAGGCTGGGGGGGCTGGTGCCCACAATGTTCACCTGCCGCATGCGGAAACTGAGAGGGGAGAGAGGGGGGTCACGGCGGGGTCCAGAGGGCTCCAGTCCCCTGGGGAGGACGGCGCGGCGCAGCCCCGGCCACTCGCCTGTAGTAGGTGTAGGGGTTCAGGTTGGGCACCTCCATGGAGCGGGCATCAGGCTCGTTAGCCAGCTGGTGGACAAGCCTCCACTCTTCGGCCTCACCACTCTGGCCCACCTGCAGGGCAGCAGTGGGGTAAGCTGCCCCCCAGCATCCCCTTGCCGCCCCCCAAGCCACCCCATACCTGTGCCTCCACCTGCCAGCGGGAGATGGAGGTTTTGCCATCATAGCCTGGGCGAAACTGGAGGGTGACAGAGCGGGGACCGATGTTGGAGATGCCCAGGTTGGTGGGGGCACCAGGGAGCTCTGCAGGGACAGGGCAGGGTGGTTGGCACCAGCTGCTTGCCCCAAACACCAGCTACATCCCGCGGCGTTCCCAAGCTGCTGTGCTCACCTGGGGGCACCCCCGAGGAGATGGTGGAGGAGGAAACCTGGCCCTGGCCCTTGGAGGTCATGGCGGCCACCTCGATGGTGTAGGTGGTGAGGGCGGTGAGGCCGGTGACGCGGTACTCCAGCGTGACGTTGGGCAAGTAATGGGTCACCCGCGTGTTGGTGCGGTTGTACTCCTCCCAGGAGATCCGGTAGCCTGAGGCGCACCCCATGCCGTCAGCCTCCTGTCGCCCACCCCGCGGGGCTGATCGGGGTGTGGGAAGCGATGCTGCGGGGCCAGGGGGGCCGTGCTCTGCCCTCACCATCCTTACCCGTCAGGATGCCGTTCTTCTCCAGGGGCTCCTGCCAGCTGACCTTCAGGGACGTGTCCAGGATCTCGCTGAAGCTCAGGTGTCCCACGGGGCCGGGCACTGCCCAAGGGCACCCGGGGTCAGCACACAGCCGCGCACCCGAAGGAGCCCACGGGACCCCCATGTGGAGTGAGCACGGAGGGGGCTCCCCATGCCACGTCCCCACCGGCACCAGTGGGACCAGCCCCCCCATCTCGGGGCTGCTCGCTCCCGCCCCGGGAGCCGCGGGGTGCACAGAGCCTCCCCGTACCATCCTCGTGGGTGCGCACCAGCTGGGGCGGGCTGCGCGGGCCGTCCCCCGGCGTGGTGAAGCACAGCACCGACGTCAAGTACTCGGCGAACTTCTTCAGCCCCGCCACGTAGCCCACGTGGACGCTGTCCTGGAAGTTGGGCCGCACCGTCACCACCGTCGCCTCCTCCTCGTGCTCCGGCTCCCAGGCGATGAGCTGCGGGAACAGGCCGCTGGGACAGGTGCTGGTGGCCCCACCGCACCAGCACCGTCCTCCAAGCATCCCCAACCACCCCGGCACCCCGTTATTTACTCAAAGTTGATGAAATATCAACTAACGGTGCAGGCAGCACTTGATGCTGTCTAACAGGCGCGTGTTTACCCATACGAGCCAATACTGAGCGCACGCTCTGTGATTAACTCCCATTGATAACAGTGCGTAATCGCCCGCTCGCCTCTATTTAGGACGGATGTTTGGGCATTTAATTGGTATTGTGCAGGATAGCCTATAGCAACTTAATTAAATACTAATTAGGCCCTAAAAATACTAATCAAAAATACTAAGTGGCATTTAATAAGAATGTTAAATATCCTACTTGCTCTGGTTATCTCATTCAGCGGCAATTAAATTCCTAAATTTCTTTTGAGTGGATTAAGAAACAAGTTTAATGTTTTAATTCAATTTAATTAATGTAAATTTGAATTAATTGCAAATTGGAATTAATTACAGAGACTCCAAGCCCATGCAAGTGTTAAATCTCAGTAAATATTGTTTTAATAGTCAGGCTGGAATCAACTGAAATAGCTGGGGTTGCCTGCGAGGAAGTCGAGCCGCCTTGTAAGGCCGGCCGAGGAGCTGCCCGCCGCGGGCTGCGCGGTTTTCGAGGAGACCCGCGGGAATCGCCCCTCACCTTATAGCCCTGGTTGATGCCGTTGATGAACTGGGGGCTGGGGGGGTTCCAGGTGAAGCGGATGGTGGTGGAGTTGGTGGCCTCAGTCTGCACGTTCCCTGGGGGCACGGTGGGGACTGCCGGGACAAAGGGCAGAGGCTGGCAGTGGCTCCTGCTCTGCCAGATCCCCTCCTCGGCACAGGGACCCCGGGCATCCAGTATGGTGTCCCAGGACAGGGCAATGGCCCTGGCTCTGCAGCCCATGCCTGGTCCCCATGCTCATCCCCTCCACCATGTCCTGTCCCCCCGGCAGCCTCACACCCCCCTCCTGCAGCCCATCCCCATCATCCCCACGGCACAACGGGGCCAGCAAAGCCCTGTCCCCACTGGGGACACTGCCAAGCCCCTGCCCATCCCTGCCTACCTCCCTGCAGCGTCCACTCGGTCACCTTCATGCTGTACACCCCCAGGCCGGCACTGTTGTACGCCGCCACCTCAATCTCGTAGTTGGTCCAGATGATGAGGTCCTCCAGGAGCAGGTTGTTGACGTCAGCATTGGTGATGTTCTTGAACTGGTAGCCCACAGGCAGCCCAGCCAGGCAGTACCTGGGGACAAGGGACCATCAGAGCCACCGGTGTCCCCACGAGCATCCCAGGACACTAGGGACAGGGTGCCCATGCTCCCCTGCAGGCACCTACCGGATGATGTAGCCCTTGAGGACACCGTTCTGGTGGCTCTCGGGGGGCGGCTGCCACTGGATCATGATGGACTGGTTGGTGCGGCCGCTGGCGATGACGTTCTGGGGGGGCGCAGAGGGCGGCTCCTCGGGCAGGGACACCCTGCGGGGCACCAGGCGAGGGTGAGCACCCGGCCCCCTCGGGGCACCTGTCCCTCCACCACAGCTCACCTCTCCGTGTCCTTGCTGAACTGGCCCCTGCCCACGTCGTTCACGGCACACAGGCGGAACTGGTAGGAGCGAGCGGGGACCAAGCCCCGCACCACCACCGACGTCAGCTCGGGGTCCACGCTGGCCAGCAGCACGGTCCAGGGCGCATCTGCGTGGGGAGAGGGGGCAGCGGGGGGAGGACCCAGCCTGCGGGGTGCCTGCATCCCCTGCCTGGTGGCTAAGCAGCCCCGTGGTCCCCGAGCTCCCTGCAGCATCTCCTTCCCCTCCTTCCTCACCCCCTTGCCCACCACCCCAGCCTGCCTTGGCATGAGGATGAAGACCGGACTTCACCCCATGTCACCAGATGGGGATAGCTGAGCCACCAGCGAGGGGACAACCCGGGGATCAGGCAGGTGGGAGCAGCCCCTTACTGTTCTCAGAGACCTCCACAACATAGCGGAGCAGGGGGCTGTTGCCATCGAAGGGCTTGGCCCAGGTCAGGTTGATGGCCCGCTTCTCCAAGGGGCTCAGGGCGGCCACGGGGCTCTCAGGGGCATGGGGGAGCTGCCTGGACAGGGTGGGGGACACAGCGGTTAGGGAGGGGGCACAGCCGGAGGCATGGGGCGGCCATGGGGCGGGGGTCTCACCGGACGCGGAGGTGGGCGCTGCGCGAGTCGTTGCCACCAGCTGAGACCACCTTGCAGGTGTAGGTGCCGATGTCCCCCGACCAGGTCTGGGAGATGTGCAGCGTGCCCGCCTCGTCCAGCCGCAGCCGGGGGCCACCCTCCGTGCCGAGTGGCGCCCCATCCTTCTCCCAGATGTACCTGTGCCGGGCGTGAACCCAGGGGTCCTGGCACCCTGCAGCCCCCCCAGGGCAGGGGATCCGGTGCTGGGATCCCCATGCACAGGGCACCAGGTGGCACTGCAGGACCACTGAGCGCGAGGCGCCGAGCAACTCCCGCTCTGTCCCCAGCCCCTCGGCACGCACCTGACATCCACGCTGGGGTCGTGGGTGACCCCGCAGCTCATGGAGGCCTTGGTCCCCTTGATGACGCTCTGGTCCTGCGGCGGGTCAGTGATGCGTGTCCGTGCTGTGGGGGGACAGGGTGAGCCACCGGCACCACCCGGAGGGCTGTGGGGCATCGGTGTGGGGACAGAGCCACGGAGGGAGTGACACTGGGGACAGTGCCACACATGGCCTTGTGGGTGCAAGTCTGTGCATCCCTCCAAGCAGACCAGCCGTGTGCCAGTGCCCATCCCTGGCATCCCAAGAGCTTGCACCCAGCAGGGTCCATCCCGCAGGGGCGACGCAGGCGCCTTACCCCAGACAACCAGGTCGGCGGAGGCTTCGTCCACGCCACGGGAGTTGGTGGCCAGGCAGGTGTAGGTGCCGGCGTCAGCGAGGTGTGCGGGGCTGACGAGCAGGCTGCCCGACTCCAGCAGGGTGAAGCGTGGGAGCTGCACCGAGCCGCTGGCCAGGATCCGCTCCCCTGGGTGACACGGGGGGGACCCGTCAGCTGCAGCAGCCGGCCATCGGCCAAGCCCGCTGGACACGTGCTCAGGGACCAAACCAGTGCGATGAGTTTGCAGAGACCACCCCGCGGCCACACGGGCAGGGCAGCGCCCCCAGCCCCTTTTACCTTTCTGCCACGTGATGGCGGGGCGCGGAGCCCCCGAGGTCTCGCAGTTGAGGATTACGGACATGCCGTCAATCACTGTGCTGTCCTGGGGGCCCCTGGTGATGTTGGGGGCGATGCCTGTGGGGTGGAGAGATGCACAGCCACCCGTGAAGCCCTTGCCAGTGACCAGCCTGGGCATGGGGGGGGTCCGTCCCTGCTTGGAGGGGGTCCCCCAAGCCCCTCATGGAGCCCAGCCGGGGTGTCCCATCCCACCCACTGCCCATGCTGGGCACCCCAGGCACCGGGACAGCGGAGCTGGCACCTACTGGTCACGGCCAGGTACGTGGTGGTCTGCACCTCGCCGGCTGCATTGCGGGCGAAGCACTGGAACATGCCGGTGTCATCGGGGAGCAGCCCACTGATCTGCAGGCTCCCGTCTGCCAGGAGCTGGAAGCGGGACAGCTGCTCCGGGTGGATGAGGGATGCGTCCTTGTACCAGGCCATGTCGGGGGGGGGCACACCTGCGAGGGCCGGGGCTGCGTCAGGGATGGGGCCGCAGTGGGCACGGGGCCACGATGGGCACGGGGCATGCCTCACCTTTGGCTTGGCAGGGGATGGCCACCACCTTCTCCATCTCGGCCGTGATGTGCCTCTCCGGCTCCTTGACGAACTGCGGAGGTTCTGCAAAGGGGAGCGTGGAGAAGGGCACCGTTAGCACCGGGATCCTCTGCACCCACCCCTGCAACCCCCTCCTGCTGCCTCCCATCCTGGGGGCTGAGACCACCCCCGACTCATTGCACGAGTGGTCGGGGCTGCCCGCGGCAGGGCTCACCCAGCACGGACAGGTAGGCGCCCTCGGCCACGGCGGGCACGCTGCTGCTGCGGAGCACGGCCTCGCACTCGTAGTAGCCGCTGTCACCCAGCGCGGGGTTGAGGATGGTGAGCCGGCGGCTGTAGTCGCTGATGCCGCTCGAGAGGGGCACCCCGTCCTTCTTCCAGATGATGTGCAGCTTGATCAGCGGCCTGGGGGGGCCAGGAGGATGTTGAGAGCCAGCCCCAGCCGCCCCCAACCCCATGCCCCCCACCTCCCTCCACCCTGCAGGACGCAGCGTGGGAAGGGACCCGGCGCAGCATGGGGGGAGCTGGGACACCCAGCCCTGGGGCTCACACGTCACCCCAGGGCTTAGAGAGCTGATGGAGGGGTCCCCCTGCCCCATCCCACCCCATCCCCTCCGCTGCTACTCGCCTGGCATTGGCCACGCACTCCATGGTCACCTCCGAGGTCCCGGCCACCACGCTGGTGTTCCTGGGTGGGACAATGATGGTGGGTGCGATGGGATCGGCCGGGCCACCCACGTCTGGGGAGAAGCAGGCCAGAGCGACAGCCATCAGCACCCTCCCGCTGCGCGGCCGTGCTCGCCGCCACGGTGCCCCCCGCCTGCTCCGCGTGGCATGGAGGAGGCAGAGGGGGCAGGAACCAAAGGACTGCCGGCTCTGCTCTCCCGCAGCAGGTCCAGCCCATCGCCTTGGCATCTGGGTGCCTTCTCAGCTCCCCCTTAGCCCCCTCCTCCCACAGGACCCCCTGGCACCCGCCACATGCAGCAGCTCCCTGCGCAGCGCCAGCTGGCGGGGAGGTGGGAGTATATAAAGCAAAATAATTGCAACAATAAAAAACCCTCATGTAGATGCTGTAAAAATGTGATCGGCTTGAAAGCTGCTGATATAGCTGAATCCATAAACATGGGCTCTAAGTTGTTTATTCGCACCGGGACGCCGAGGTACAGAGCAGCAGATTAATGGGCAGGAGGGAAAGGGGGACAGGCACAGCCCCACACGGGAAGGCATGAAAGCAGCCGTGGAGCCAACGGCAGGCAGGAGCTGGGACGAGAGCACCCGGAGGACTGAAGCCACTTTGGGGCATCTTCCCTGGGATGGGGTCATCACCTGAACATGACCAGGGGGCCCTGGGCTGGGTCCCAAGGGGACCGGAGGGACTGGGCCACACAGTTCTCCTCCAGACAGGGGCTGATCAAAAGACCAAGAGGGGTCCGTGGCCAGGACAGGGGCAGAGCAGGGCAGGGCGATCTGCAGCAAAGCTGCTCCCACCCGGGGCTCCGTTGCACCATCCTGTCCCAGGGCACGGCCGGATCCATCCAGCACCCGTGGGCACCCTGGCAGTGCCGAGCAGGTGATGGGCACAGCGGGGAGGGCTCTGCTGGTGATACAATTAGCACCCGCCGGCTTCTGCAGCACGGCCCATAGAGCCTATATAAATTGTGAGGCAGCTGAACTGTTAAGTCAGCAGAAGCAGAGCCTCCGAAGAGATTTACTGCAAATTAAATTTGGGCACAAGCCAGGTGGTGCCGAGGAGCAGGGCCCGGGGACGCGGGGCCCCCGCACTCACTGGCCACGGTGAGCGTGATGGGCTGGCTGGTCTTGTTGTCCCCGTTCTTGTCATTCACCGCCTGCACGTAGTAGCGTCCCGCGTCCGGGGCCACCGTGGAGAGGATGACGAGGGTGTTCTCCAGTGTGATGGCTCTGCGGGGCGAGCGTGGGATGGGGGACGCGAACCCAACGGGGACACCGCCGCCTTGTAACCGCACGGCACTCGTTCCCCCATCCTACAACCACACCAGACCCGGGGCACCCGGACGGACGGGGCGGGCGCGACTCCCAGCCTGCCCCAGGCACCCGGACACGTCCCCGTCACGCAGAGGGAGCGCGGCTCAGCCGGTGACCCCGGGGAGGAGCCAGGACCGTGCCAGGACCGAGCCCCACGCCGCCCGCACACCCTCCCACGCCAAGCGGCCACAGAGCACATCGGATGGTGCAGATTAATAGGGCTTTTTTTTTTTTTTTTAAATGGAACGACCTAATCTGCTGGAAACATAAAATGGTTTGGGGAATATATTTTACCATTAAATATGAGATAAAGGAGTTTTATCTCCTCAATCCTGCTTTGCAAATAGAAAGGAGACCAGTTCAATTCCTGCATAATGTGGGTTACAAATTCAATTCCCACACACTGTGTCTGCCAGCGATGGGCTCTCCGCTCCGGCAGCACCGGGGCCCGGCACAGCCCCGTGGGGATGCCTGGCACACAGTGCCGTGTTGGCTCCTTCACGCTGGCTGCTGCCCCAGCACGTGGGGCACTTTTGCTCACCCTCCTCCCTCCTATTTTCTTATTTTTCTTTAAAATCATTTCCCTGATGACAAACAGAACCATTAGTCGCCAAGCCCCTCCCCGGGTTTTAGTGCAATGCACTCAAGACATCTGTTAAACATCCTTATTGCTGGCTGAGCAAGGACAGCGGCAGCCGAGGGGAACGCAGCCCCCTCGATGCTGGGGCGATGCCGGGAGGATACTGGGGGAATACTGGGGCATGCTGGGGGGCAGCGAGTGAGGTCGTTCCGCGGGGGCTACTCACATGCGGCTGCTGGGGGAAATCTTCCGCCCGTCGCGAAACCAGGTGACCTGGGGCTGGGGGAAGCTGGCGATGCGGGGCGCCCGGATGACGGCCGCCTCCCCGTGGGACACGCTCTGCTGCGTCTCACTGTCCTCGAAGCTCCCCATGTCTGCAAAATGCGTGGGAGAGTGGCATCAGGGACCGGCAGTGCACCCAGGGACAAAGCAGGATCCGGCCCCGGCCAGGCAGCAGGCTGGAGGCTACGGGGATGGGCTCCCACAGGGTGCAGAGGGTCTGCCGGGCTCTGCTCTTCCCTCCTGAGACCCCACACAGCTCCCACATGCCCAGGACTGTCCTTGTCCCAGGATCCGTCCCTGCAGTGCCCGGAGCTGCTTGTCCCCATCACCCACAAACCAGACCGGGGACTCCACAGAGGACGGGGTGCGGCGAGGAGGGCTCAGCCCCGGGGCTCCCCCGCACCTCTCCCTGCCCTGACCGCGGGCCCGGCAGCACCCGGGGCAGTGACAGCCGAGGCGCGACCTTGGCTCCGCGGGCAAGGTTGGGGCGCCCGCTGCTGCCGCGCTGCTCGGCTGCGTGCAGGCTGGAAATTTATAACAGTTGAAGAAAGAAGAGTGAAGCAGGGTGCATGGAGAAGGGGAAGGGGGGGGGGATTTTTATTGACTTCCCTTAATTGCTGTAATTAAAAACATGTAAAGAATCTTTTTTTAACGACTTTGCCATTATCATTAGTTGTTAGCACAGCTGCCTTATTAATTTCTCATTAGCTTCCTGATTTGTCATTGCTCATCAGGAAGGGGTTTGTGGGGATGGGACTGGGGGCATCCCGGAGGGAAGGGGCAACAAAGAGCAGCAAGACCCTGGGACACAGAGCCGACAGCCCGGGCCCCAGCACCCTCCTTAGGGTCCCGCTTAACCCCCCCGCGCTCCCAAGCTCAGGCCGCTCCATCACCCCCAGCGCAGCCCCCAAGGTCCCAGCCGTGGCTGCCTCGCCCCGCTCCGAGCCGAGCTCCGGGCTGAGGACGGGCAGCAGCCGGGTGTGCGCGGCAGGGTGCTCGCTGCCGCAGCAGCTCCCGCTCCCCGTGGGACGCCTGTTTGCAGGATCCGTGCCGAGGAGTGGCAGCAGCACCAGGACCGAGCCGCCCGCCCGCCTCCCGCCTGGCCGCCCGCTGCTCCCCGTGCTCCCGTGCTGATAGATGCGGATGCCGGCCCCGGGCGCGCTCCTGTTTGCTTTCCCTAATGATTATAAACGGCGTTTGCTTTGAGCGCTCCAGGGGGGAGCAGGGCTGCTTCCACACTGTACAGCGTTCTACACCGCCAGGGAGCCGCAGCCGCCCTGCCCAAGGCAGTGCCTCAGGTTTCCACCTGCCCCTGCGCTCCCCCTGCCCGTGGGCCACATCCTGCACCCCCCGAACCGCCACAGCCCCCAGCAGGGAGCAGAGCAGCCGAGAGGCAGTGACAGCCCTGTCCCCACCAGCATCGCCCCAGGGGATGCTCCAGGTTCCCATGTTGGCCCTCGCCGCATGTCCCCCCGAGCTGTCCCGCAGCACAGACCCAGCCAGCCCAGTGCCACGCTGCCACAGGGGGCTGGGTGTAGCCGCCATCCCCGGCCGAGCGGGGCTGTCACTTACAGGCCACCTGCACCTCGGTCTGGCGCTGCAGCAGGGCTCCCATCCGGTTGCGGACGATGCAGCGGTAGAAGCCGGCGTGCGTGCGGTCCAGCGAGGTGATCATGTACCTGCAGGAGAGAGCGGCGCTCAGCGCACAGCGTGCTGCGGCCAGCGGGAGACAGCCGAGTGACTGCCACAGCCCCCAGCAGAGGCTGTGGATCCTGCCCCAGCACTGCACCTGATGGGCAGTTACCTCTGCCCCAGCTGCCGGCTCCTTCCCCAAAAATCAGCCCCCCCCCCCGCCCCAGAGGGGGTGCCCGTGCAAGCCGCCAGGCACGGAGCTCATTGCCACGCTCCTTCCCGGATCCACGGCGCTGCCAAGGTGACCCCCACCCCACAGGGGGCCGCACAGCCCCCCCGCGGCTGCCAAACAAGCGGCTGTCACCCTCCTGGCTGCCCTCTGCACGAGGTGACTCGGTGCCACGAGCCAGGGGTGCTGGGCAAGTGGCTCTGGAGCTGTCAAAGGCAGAGGTTCGGCCTGGGACCTGCAGACGGTGCCACCTTCTCCATGAAGCCGGGCCCCAGGGAGGTTCGCCCAGGCTGCCGGCCTTTGCACGCGGGGCTCCGACAGCCTCAGCGGGGCATGCACCCCGGACATGGCACCGGGGCTGCCCTGGAGGGACCAGAGCATCTCCCGCCCCGACCCGAGCACCCTGACTGCAGGAAGCCCCTTTCCTCGCGCTCCCCCCGGCCCCGCATGCGCCGAGGGTCTGAGCCCAGCATTGCTCCGATCAGCCAGGGCTGAGCCGCCTTATCAGCCCCAGCGCCTTCGCGGCTGCTCTTATCAGCAGCCAGCGCCACAAGCTGATTAGCAGATAAAGGAAATAACCACGTCTCGACTCATCCGCCGCCACCCAGCATCGCCCCGCTCCCAAAGCCAGACCCCGCTGGCACCAGCCCTCAGCAGGTCCCTGAACATTCCCAGCTCCTGGGATGGGCACGGGTCCTCCTGCTCCGTCAGCCCCCGAAGCGGGCTGGAGCCCCCCAGTGACCTCGCAGGGGGGCGACCCTCGGGGGGACGGGCAGGCTCCACACCGCTGCCTCCCCGAGCAGGGAGCGCTCCAAGATAAAGCAGAGGGGGAATAAATAAGCAAGCTCAACCCTCCTCGCCCGAAATCCAATCTCGCATTAAAGCACGCCGCGGGCTGTTTCGGCAGAGCTTTGTTTGTTCTTTCGATAACAGAGCGTAAATTAAACTTTCATAAGACGCAAGGAGCACGTCCCCTCTGCCGGGATCTCCTGGTGTGGGAGATGGTGCTGCGGCTGCGGGGCTGCCCCTGAGCCAGGGTGGGCACCTCGGTGGGGGCACAGCAGGGCTGGCCACAACCCCTGCCAGCACCCACCCTCACAAGCACCCGTGGCCCCAGGTTTTGTGGGCTCCAAGGTTCAGCCCTGGGCTGCCCCGGGGATGCTCCGACAGCCGCGCTGTGGACCGGGAGCCATGGCAGTGGCATCAGGGCTGGGCTGGGTTTGCATCCAGTGCCAGCACCCACGGGATCTTGGCTGGGGACTGGGGAGCGTGGGCATCTGGGGGGAAACCTGCTGGGGAAGAGCCGTGTCCCACTGTCATGCATGGCAGTGGTGGCATTCAGAGCCCTGGCAAGTGCCACCAGGGTGCGGAGCCCCACCATGGCCACAGTGCTGCCACCGACACAGGCACAAAGAGGGCCAGATTCGGAGGGGTCCCAGCTTTGCATGCAAAGGGGACCTGGAGCGAGACAGACAGCTCCCCCCGTCCNCCGCCCCCCCCGCCCCCCCCCAGCCACTCTGGGGCCGCCAGCCGAGGCAGCGAAGGGCACTTTGTGTGCCAGGGACTGCCCGTCCCCGCAGGAGAAGGGAGGATGCCCTTTGGGAGTGAGTCCTTGAGTGTCACGGCTGATATTTAAAATGATCCCCACAGCCTTTAAATAAGATATTTCAATTCCAGGGAGCTGTCAGGAACTGATGCGGACACCAGAAATAATGGGCACACTCTCCTTGTGTTGTCCTCATTAATAAATCACACGCACACACCGTGACTCCTAAACACATGCACGTGGATGGACAGACGGACAGACAGACACCAGCCGATGCCAGCTGCCCGCAGCACAGCAGAGGGGCGCGCGCAGCCCCTGAGCAGCCCCCTGCGCCTGTCTTCGCTGCCACGTCCCCTCCGTGCATGAAGCACCCGCCGACGCGTGATCGGTCCCCTCTGCGGCGTCTCATCCCCGAGACCCCTCCGTGGGCACGGGGAGGCTTCGCCCCCCCGATGGAGACGCCCCCGCAAGCCCAATTAATGAGGCCTCGTCCCTGCGCCACCGGAGCTGGAGGAGCTATTAAGGAGACGAGCTTTTGCACACACCTAAGCAGATGAAAATAGCCCAGAGAAAGGAAATCAATTACCGGGCGCAGTCTGGCCTGCAGTTATTAACCGACACGAGCAGAGACGTTGTTCTCTGCCACTTGGCTTCCGCGGAGGCTTTTATCCCAGGTTGCTCTGATGCGATTCCCTTCCCCAGCCATGGCCGTGGGAGGACGGTGACCAAATTCACGCTGCCCGTGGGGCGAGGAGGGGGAGAGGTGGAGGGTGCAGCCCCACGCCCACAGCCCCCCAGGTTCCATCAGGCAGGGGCTGCAGAGCCCAAAAGTCAACCTAAACCGGTTGTTTTGCTGGGACACGGGCCCACAAGTGCACGTTGCACCAGTTCAAGCCGGGATGGAAATCGTGCCTTGCTCCTGGAGCATCCCTTGCTGCTGACTCCTCTGTTTCAGGGGCTTGTTTGTTTTGCTTTTAAAGACAGAGGTTGACAGGGCATCATCTATGGGGAAAAGCACTTCCGAAGCAAGAAACGACCAGCGCTTCAAAAGAACACCATGACAGAAAACAGCCGTGGTCTCAGGGCTCGGTCAGGAAGTGGCTGTGCCGCGCTCGCACCGGGGGGGCCTGAAGCCAGAAGCCACGTGCCAGGGGACCGGCGGGTTTGCAGAAGCATCCAGCAAGGGAGAGGAGGCTTTGGCACCGGCTTGATTTGACAGACGGGTGGGCTCCCTTCGGAAACCAAGTCCTCTCCACCCGTCTACTCAGCCAGCGAAGCGCCTGTCCCGTTCCCTTTAGCAGCTCGGCTGCAGCTCCCCTCCATGCCCATGCAAGGGGGTGAGGAGCCCCCAGGCTGGGGCTTCCCGAGCCCCCACGGGGCTCCCAGCCAGGCTGAACAAGTGCTGTAGATGCTCCTGACCCCAAACACAAACCAATCCCAAGCAGCTGCTTTCACCCTGGGGCAGAGACATCACAGCACAGCCCGGGAGGCAGGGAGGGGAGGTGATGCTCCTGGGTGCCCTAAGGAAAAAGCAGCCCCAAAGACCCCCCCTCCCCTGGGTGCCTGTGCAGGGACCCCATGCCCACAGGAGCACCGCCCTGCCCACACGGCACAGCCACAACCCCCCTCACCGTGCAACCCCGGCAAGGCACCAGCAGCACCAACACCGCGGGCACAGGGCCCCGAAATGCTTCCTGCTCCGCTTCCCAGCACACCAGGCTGCACGTGCTGCCTCGTTATTGTAGGGTTGCTCGCAGCAC
Organism: Anseranas semipalmata; assembly: GCA_013399115.1. Lineage (NCBI taxonomy): Eukaryota > Metazoa > Chordata > Aves > Anseriformes > Anseranatidae > Anseranas > Anseranas semipalmata. Next base: position 177,563 of record VXAA01001163.1, on the reverse strand, counting down.
TGCGGGGCCCCCATGCTCCGGCAGAGCAATGCCCCAGCCTTGGCTGATGCTCGCGGCTCTATTATTGTAGGGTTGCGGAGAAGCGTGGGGCTGACGTTGCTGAATTATTATTAGATTGAGGGGGTGGAGAGGGGCCGGGAAAAGCACCAGCCAAAGGATTCGATCCATCAAATTTAAAGCCAGAAGAGTGCAGAAAGCCGAGTGGTTCCTCCAATGCAGCCCAGTAACAGCAACAGCTGGATTGGATTTTGGATATAAGCACATTGGCACAGCCCCCTTTGATTAATATCCTGTATAACGACTAATTAATTCTAGAGGGGACATGTATTTGAATAGTTACTGTGTGATAATGAAATGTCAAGTGAGCATTAAAACACACTTAGCCAGGGTTTAATGACTCCCAGCATCTGATCCATGCGCCCCAGCACCTCACCCACACCAAGCCACCACACTGGGCTTCTGCTCAATATGTTTTTAAATACTCCCCCTAGTATTTCATCAGCACCCATTAACTATTATTGAATCTCAATTAGCCCCTGATCGGAAAGGGCTCTGCTTTGACACATGTGGCTGGAGCCACCACCTCTCCGCTTGCCAGAAGTGTTTTCCTTCAGTCAGGGGAATTGCAAGGGCACCAGTGGCCCTGCGAATCACTGCCTCAATTGGCCCAGTTAGAACAATGAGCCACGAGTATTTAATAATTAATGCCCACACATCAATCTGCTGCCTTCCCGCAGAGCGGGGGGGGAAGCAAGTGGCTGCAGCAAGGCACAAGGCTCAGCCCGGGCTGCAGCACCCGAAGGGGCCCCGGCGCATCGCTCCCCGTGGGCTCAGCCAACGCGCCAGTGGCAGCAGCTTCGGGCTTAGCGGCCCTCCGTGGTGCTTCCTTCCCACTGCTGCTTGAGCCCACGTAACACCCCAGCAAGCCAAACAAGCCACAGAGGAAAGGCAGGAGGCTTTGCACCACGAGTGGCACCAGCACAGCCCACCCCACGCTGCCCTTACCCACTCGGCGCAGCCTCTGCGGTGCCGGGGCGATGCCGAGCACAGAGCCAGCCAGGCTGGGCTGCAGGCAGCCCAACCACACAGCACCCACTTAGCCTGGCTGCAACCCCCTCCTCTTATGTTCATCAGCTCCTGTTAATTATATTAATGAATGGCAATTAGCTCCCCTGGGGGGAGGCTGCACTTTGCACCTGGGCTGGTAAAGAGCTCATCCAGGCAGCCCGGGGACCTGCGCCAAGCTGGCAGCGTCACAGCTGGGGGTGTGACCAGGGAGCTTGGGGCAAACCACCCTGTGTGCCCCCAGGCTGTTTTTGAGGGTCCTGGCCATATCTTTTAAAAAATCTGGGGACAAAGTACATGTTTCAAACACCTCGGAGGGACCCTCGGAGGGCCATAAAGGCTCGGCAGGGTCCTGTGTTTGTAGCACGCTGTTTCCTGCATCCCTGGGGGACGCGCACCGCAAAACACCCCAGCCCAGTAAAACAACCCAGCGAAGGGAGTCAAAGCAGCCCCAGATCTGTCCCTCCTGGGCCAGCCCCCCCATGCATGGGAACAGATGGGGAGGGGGAGAAGCCACCACGTGATGGAAAACCAAGCCTGGGGCTCATGGGGTCCTGGTGAGGGGCGCGGGGCTGAGGTTTGCCTGAGAAACCCCCAGGAGCGCCGGGGAGGATCGGTCGTGCAGATGCTGTTTTGCTGGGAAAGGCGAGGTGAGCACCACGGCGGCGAGGCCAGCGCGTGTCGGAGCTGTAGTTACGCCTCCCTGGGCCCCGAGCTTCTGGCAAAGGGGATCTGGGCTCTTGGGAAGAGCCGGGGGCTCCTTTAGGAGCTGCTGGGCTCCCGCACCAGCTGTGGCTGGGCCTGGGGAGAGGAAAGAGGGCTGATTTAATAGATAGAAGATGCATCTCCATGGATGGGAGCCTGTCCAGAGGTAATCTATGTGTAAGGCAATTTCCAAAGGCAGCAGGACTTGATGCAACCCTTAATAGGACAATCTCATGTGATAAATTACCAGACCTAACTAATCTGCATGTTAAATTTCTTGTATGAGAAATAAATATCCTCAATTCACCAGAGAAGCGCTTTCCTTTGGAGGATTTCATTAAAGACATCAAGCTGCCTGATTTGCATGTTATGATTCCTCGTACGAGAAGTCAGGCTCCGGAGAGCTCACAGGAGAGCCCGGCACCGGCGAGATTATGCACGGAAAAACAGAGCTGGCCCTGGAGAGCGCGGTGCCGGCGTGCCAGGGCACGGGAGCGGAGCGCGCCGGGCAAGCCTCCACCGCCACCCACATCACCTTCATCTTAACAAAGGTCACAACGGGCATCGGCAGGCACCGACTGGCTGTGGGGTGCCCAGGTGTGGGAGGCAGCTGGGGTCCCACGGGAGAGCCGTCCCCACGCCGGAGGCAGGCAACGAAGGAGGCAAGCGGGGAAAGGTTGGTACCCAGCCCTGCGGTTCCCAGGGATGCTCCCGAGGGGGACGGCTCCGTGCACACAGAGCCAGGCTGGTCCCCGATCCCCCATGGTCCCTGATTGCCTGCGGTCCCCAGGGACGCTCCCGAGGGGGACGGCTCCACCTGCCCGCGGAGGGACGTCCCTGGCCCTTGCTGGCTGAGTGCCGGGGACCCGCCGAGCCCGTTCCCCACCTGCCCTTCGCCGCATGCCAACAAGTCGCTCCCGCCGCAAGCTGGCGGCTGAATTGCTGCGGGAAGGAAAGGGCAGTTGCTATGGAAACACGTTGCCAAATTGGGAGAGCAGCTCCTTGCCTTAAAACGGGAGCGAACGCGCCCAGACGAGCAGGAGAACTGGAGCTGCTCGGGGAGGGCGCGGAGCCGGGGGGGGCGAGCCCCAGCTCCCAGCAAAATGGGCAAAACGCGCGAGGCTGGGAGCAGCCGGAGGCGTGGGCGGTGCAGCCGGGCTGCGCTGCTGCGAGCGGGGCTCTGGGGAGGGGCGGTGAGGATGCTGAGGCCGAAGGCCCGGTGGCACGCTGTCCTGGCCAGGAGCCGCAGCTCCCTGGGCAGGGGCTCTGCCCAGCATCTGGCCTTGCTGGAAAGCACGGCGCGTCCTGCTGCGGGTCCCTGCTGCCCCCAGAGTGGGGACACGCCGGGGGTCACTTGCCAGCCCCGAGCTGGGGGGCGGCTGCACCCCACATCCCTCGCCCACGCTGCCAACGCACCCACAGCCCGAGCATCCCTGTGCATTCCCGGCCATCAGCCCCAGCCCTCCCCCCTCCAAGGATTACTCTGTTTCTAAACTCGTTAACTTTTAATTACTACCTTCCCACTGCCTGAGCAGCCTGGCTCCAAGCCACCTACATCTCTATTAAAATTCAATTTATGCCCATCATAACTAATTTTGGTACTTCGCCTTCCTCACCAGCAGCCTTCAATCGCAGACAAGACGTCCAAAGCCTCCTCTCGACACATTAAATCTCCGCGGAGACCTGGGGACAGGCAGCGCACGCCGGGCTGAGTTAAGCTGATGCCGGCAGGTTGCGTCCCCGCCGCGGCGAGGCCGGGTGAAAGCCAGGCAGCGATTTGCATAGAGGCTGTTTGCTTCATTAGCTGCGGATCGGCAGCTCCGTTTGTTTGGGTTTTCCCCGTGTGTTTGTTTGTTTTCTTGCTTCCTTCCTTAATCCTTTCTGGCTGCAAGCTGGAGCCGGAGGCAGGGGGCTCAGGGGAGGGCAGTCACCTTGGACCAGGGACGTGGGCTCCAGGGCACCCCAGAGCAATGTGGGGACATGAGCGCTGGCCCCTGGGGCACATACTGCACGGGGCCAGCTCCCTGCATGGGCTGTGCATCCCCCACCCCACTTCCACAGCCCCATTTAACAGCCGACACTTTGCATCGCTCCGGCTGCGGCTGGACTCCTGAACTGCCACCTCGCAGGGCTCAGCAAGCATCTGAGCTTTGACACTGGGAGTAGGGACAAGGGACCCGTCCCACGGGGCCACCAGGCACCCAGCACCAGGATGAGCACCGATGGGGGTCAGCCCTGGTACTGAGCCGGGGGCACCGCAGAGCTGCAGCCACTGGAACACCTCTGGGCTTGGTGGGGGGCACCCCTGGGGTCCCCAGGGATGGCCCCAGGACCCATAGCCACCGCGCTGTGGCTCCGTCACCCACCACGGCACCCGGTACCGGGGAGGGGACCAGCACACATCATGGCACACGGTACCAGGGGGAAGACCAGCATCTGCCATGGCACAGTGCTGGCAAGGGGACCAGTGCCCTGCCCGGCACGCGGTGCCGGGGAAGGGACGTCACCCAGCCACATCGTCTGCAATCCCGGCATCCTGGAGCAGCCCTGCGTTGCTACAGCAACACGAAGCCTTCGGATTCAATGCCTTTAAATGGGGAGCGGCTTGTCTCGGGCTGAATTATTGATTAAAACAGAGAGGATGACACACACACAGAAGAGACGGCGAGAGGTGCCCGGCTTGATTTCAAGGCGAGCTGGCAGTGGGCTGTGATGCGGGGCCGGCCACGCTGCGGCAGGATTACTCAGTGCCTGGGGCTGCAGAGCAGCGCTGGCCGGGGCGGGCTAGACCTGGCCACAAGCTGGCCGTGATCTGTGGCCCGGTGTTAATCCTGCGCTGTGCAAATGCCTCCTCTCGATGTTGACCCGCTTAAATCCACTGCTGTGCTACCGTTTGCTCTCCAAACAGAGGGAGGCAGCTCCCGGCATGCTAATCGCTGCTCCCGCCTCGGCACTGCCCTTGTGCCCGTGAGGGTGCCCCCTCGCAGCAGGACCAGCGATGCCATGAGTAGAGCTGACGGGGACCAGCACGCCGGGCAGGATTTGCCCCAGCTGCTCGGCAGCCAACATGGGACGGTCCCCACGCGCATCCCCAGCCGGGCACTCACCGGTACTCCAGGGAGAACTTGGTCAGCTCCTGGCTGTTGTGCAGCCACTTGAACTCGAGGGGCCAGCTGCCCTCCGCCATGCACGTCAGCACCAGGCGGTTCCCCTCCAGGTGGACCTGGCTCCGCACCGGCTCCGTCTTAAAGTACGGGGAGACGTCGTCTGGGGGAGAGAAGGGAGAGGGGTGAGAGCCGGGAGCTGCCCCCCACCACCCCAGGAGCAGCGAGCACCGCCCCATAGCAGGGCAGCACCAGGACCCCAACCGCTTCATCTCAGGCACGACGTTATTCCAGCAGCATTCGGGGATGCGGGACCACAGCTTCTGCCTCCCCTGTCCCCCGCGCCGCAGCTCCCAGCCAAGCCTGGGGACCCCTCCACCTGGCCACCCCCCAGCTGAGCCATTTCCCAAGCGTATCGGCAAGAGCTTAGCCCATCTAGGGTTTATCTAAGCCGCTTTCTTTGCTTTATTCCTGGCTGCCTTTGTAGCGTTTCAGAAGCACGGAGCTTTTAACTCAGGGGGTGAAACGGGGCGGAGGGGCTGGGAGCAGAGCGAGACATAAACACTTACTCGTCTCCTGTTTTATTTGCTAAGTAAAACTATAAATCGAAACACACAGCTCCATTTTCTGCTTAACAAATGGAAGCCCTTTTACTTCAAAGACACATTCATATTCCCCAGCAGCTTTCAAGTGCGCTTTCAATCACGGCTTTGGGTTTTTTCTTTGGGGTCGGGCTTTGCTTTCTTGTGTGCGCCTGCTGAATTCCAGCCTCGGCGCTCCGCACTGCGAGCTGGCAGCAAAGCAGCACCAGTCCCGAGCTGCCCAGGACCGGGATGCTGGGCTCAGCCTGCCACGGGGCCCCCACCACCCCAGAGGGGTGCTGTGGGTTTGCAGGAGCTCAGAGGCACCCAGACCCCACCAGTCCCTCCCAAGGGTCTGCTGCGCTGCGAGCGGTGTTCGGTGCATCTCCCTGCGCCGAGCCCAGCGCCAGCGCAGGAGGTGCTTGGAAGCAGGGTGCTCCTGCCGCACCTTCCCCCGGGCCAGCGCGCTGTTTGCATACATCCTAATTTGATTTTAAGCAGCTAAGTCTCATCTCGCTTTGAAGCGCCCGAGCCATCTGTTCTGCATTAAAGGGTGAAAAGCGGTGCAGAGGAGGAGAGGCGTCTCCTAATTCCACTATTGATCATGCGATCGTTATCCGCCCACGAAGGTCAAGGCAGCCGCCTCGGACAGAGCAGCTCCCCCGTACCCCCGGAGCCTCTGCTCCGCTCCCCCCGGGAAGCCGAACCCCCCCCCCGGCAGGGCACAGCCAGGCTGGGGCTCCCAGCCACCCCTTGGGGGTGAAGGCGGCTCCGGGCTCCAGCCGCGTCCCCCCCGCAGCGGCTGCACCAGAGCAGCTCCGGCTGCACACAGGGGCGGCCGCGTGTTAAATCCCCGTTACCCTCCCGGTGCCAGGCATGTGACAAGGGCACCCGTGCCCACGGAGCTGGCTGCTCCCTGGCACAGGGACCAGCGATGGCAGGAGGAGCGGAGGGACCGGGGAGAGGAGAACACCTGACTTACTGCCGGCGTCTCAGAGAGGGCTCCAAGAAGGAGCCGGGCTGTTCCCAACCTTCGCCTGCTCACCAGCTCCAGCCATGGGCAGAGCTTGGCACGGTTCGGAGGGGAAAGGCATCGCAGCACCCAAGGTGCACCGCCTGAGGCTGACAGCACCCTCCCCGCACGGTTATCACCACCCTCTCCATCCCCTTTCTGCAACTCCAGCCTCGCAGACGCATTTCCCAGCCAGAGCAGGACAGAGAGCTGCAGCCAGGAGATTTCTCTGCAAGAAATTTACATTCCCTCCCTGAAAATTTCCCGTGCAGACTTTTCCCGCTGCCCCGGGCAGCAGGACAGGCCATGGCAAGGTCCCAGCACTGGGGGCATGTGGGTGCCCACAGCCTCGACGCCTGCTGCAGAGCCAGGGCTGCGGTGCCCCCAGTCCTGGGCCGGATGGGAGAATTCCTGGGGCGTGACAGCCACGTCCCCCCCAAATGAAGGGTCATTACTGCTAATCTGCCTCTCCCCCATCTGTTGTGACTGTTTACACTCCACTTGCTAATTAGAGACTAATTAGTTGGTGCAGAAATTCATCACTTTCCAAACACAGGCGGCAGCGAGAGGCGTCCCTGGGAACATCTGCACATCTGCTGGCGGCACGGGCAGGCGCTCGGCTCCCCGGGGCTGCCGGCCGGGTGCCGTGTTTGCCATGCCATGCCGTGCCGTGCCATGCCATGCCGTGCTGTGCCAGCCCAGCACAGTCCCCTCCACACTGAGAGCTGCCACCAAACCGTGCCGTCCCCATCCTGCAGTGCAGAGGAGGGGGAACAGCAGCGCTTCCTCCGGCTGAGCTGTCGGCGGTGATGGACGGGATAAATGGGATGCCGAGCACTGGTAATGGGGAAGGAGGACAGGAAGAGGAAGGGGGGCAACCCCGGCTCCCTTCTCCTTGCTCTCTCTCTCCACTGCCTCTGACATTTTAATGCCAAGGCCTCGCAAGGCACTAATCCAGCCTAATGGGATCAAAATCTTTGCCCCTGCCCTTTATTTACATAATGGCCACGGGGAGCTGGGTCTGAACCCATGGCCGGTGCATTAGCACTGGGGAGGGCACACGGATATAAGGCAGGGGGCCCCGGCCTTACTGAAAGAGCAGTAATGGATCCTAATACCAGGGCGTAATGGGCGAGCTGAGATCTAAGCATCCCCCCCAGCTTCAAATCCCTCTTGATGGGAAGGGACGGGGAGTTTTAAGCCCAGGGGAACCCAGCCTGAAGCCCAGGGCACGGCTCTGCCAGGCAGCTGCTGGCAGTGGGGCTGAAGGGGGAGCAGAGTTCAGCCTCCCCGTGCTCAACGTGCCCCAGCAAGGGGAGCCGAGATGGGGCTGGGGGCATGAGGCACGGCCCCACGGGCAGCACGGGGTCCCCATAGCTCTGCCGCCAGGCTCGCCTGCTCCCAGCCGCTGTGTGAAGGACCAGCAGCTTGCAGGACACCCGGGTCCTTCCCCTGTCTTCGTTGTGGACACCTTGCGTGAGCACGGGCGGGTTGTGGGTGCCTGTGTGGGTGCCCCCCTGCCCAGCACAGTGACACCAGGGACAGCGGCAGGGGGACCCAGGCCCCATCTGTACCCAGGTTCAGCACAGGGCCACCACCCCGCTGCCCCTTGGGGACAGGGAGGTGACACCCAGCCGCTCCCCTCCCCAGCACGTTAATCGGAAGCTGATCAGCCCTGCGCCTGCTTCCTGCTAATTGACATTAATCAGGGCAAGGAACAGCTGGATGCGCCAGGCAGCCCAAACCCATTCCTGCTCATCACGCAGCCAGCGCCGGTGGGACACCCTGAACGTGCAGCAGGCGTGACAGAGCCACATCCCCGGTCCCCCAGGCTTTGCAGGGCTGCCAGCACCGGCCCTGGCACCCGCAGAGCCCCCAGGGCTCCCCCATCCCTCCCAGGGTGTGCCCGCATGGCAGCCCGGCATTGCCACCGTGCAGCCCCTGCTCCATCCCCCAGTGCCCCCCCAGCAAGGGGAGATGGAGCTAAATCTCTTCTGCATCAGACTATCGCTGGCGCTACGCAGCACGAGGAGATTAAAAAACAATAAAGAGAAAGCGAAACCCTCCGCTATAATTACCAGCCTTTAGCCGCCAGCGGAGGCAGGGGAGGGAGGGAGGGAAGGAAAAGGGGGAAAAAAAGGAACAGAGAAGAAGAAATCCACTAAAATTTTAATAGGAACCACTGCATTTAATTTAACGACACATTTTTTCAATTACCAGAATAATTGTTTTATTCATAAAACGAGTTTCAATAAAGAGGGTAATTTTCCTTTGTTTTTATTATTCATTTGTGTAACATATTCGCGGCGCAGTTCCCTGGCACCACAGCAGCCGCTCTGCATCCGGGGGAGGCAGGCGGGTGGGTGTCAAGGGGTTAACGCCGCCAGGCACCCCACGGCCCCCAGGCACAGCACCCCCGGGGGACCCCAGCACAGCGTGGCTCTCCTGGCCGTGGGACAGGTCCGTGCCATCGCCCCAGCACTGGTGGGCCCCCCCAGCTGCCCCCTCACATCCCCCTCACCCCAGCCTTACTTCTCCAAAGAGGAATTCCAATGAGAGATCGCCCCAGGGTGTCCGTCCCCGGGGACAAACGCATCCCCTCTGCAGCCCCCAGCTCAGTGGCCCCGTGCCTGCGCCCAGGGACCTGACTCGGGGACGGGCGATGCCCCGAGCGGTGCACGAGGAGCCGCGCGCTGGCTGAGTTACATTTTCTGCTTGCTCAACGTCAGCGTGCGGTTGGGCGGCATCAATTTTTCATCATGTTGGTAAAGCCATCGCGCTGCTGAAATGGCACGCGTCCCTGCAGAGCACGCAGGGCACGGCCTCACCGTGGGGATGGGGCAGGAGCTGCTGTGACACTGCGCACAGCCCCCAGGTGGCAGCCACCCCTTCTGCCCCGGGGTCCCCCCCACAGTCCCCTCCCGGGATGGTGATGGTGGCCACGCAGTGCCCGGCAGGTGCCGGTGGATTAGCAGCGCTCTCCGCCGCTGCCGGGGCCATTAGTATTCCTGAGACGAGGCCTCTTCCCCTTAATAAAAAGCAAACACAGAACTGAAATACCAAGCGCTGCCGGCACCTGGGGAGACGCGGAGCTCGGCGCGCCCGTGCCACGGAGCTGAGGGGCTGAGAATGAAGGCGAGCAGGGGGTGGGGACGGCGCGAGCACCCTCGCTGAGCCCCGCTCACCCCAGAGCCGTGCCCCAGCACCACCCCCGTTCATCGGCTTTCCCGCGGCAGCTCGCCACCAGCTGCACATCTGGGGAAGGAGCCCTGCAGACGCACCAGCCGCTGCCTTCGAGGCAGCAGCGGAGACCACGGCCTGCACCCCACACCCACGCAGCACCGCTCACCAGCATTGGAGCCCGTGACATCCCCGGCACGGGGCACTCGGCACAGCCCAGCTTTCATCTCACCCCTCTGGCAAATGCGGATTTGTCAGCAAAACCCACTCGCAAAGGGCTTTGGTGCCCTGTGCCAAGGCACCGTGCCAAAGCGCCTTCGCTCCTCTCTAATCTGCCTCGCTCACGCGAACGCCCCCGGCGAAGCCTCGTCCCGGCAAGGATCCGTGCGAGGAGCCGTCACCGGCAGGGAGGAACGTGTTTCCTTTCTGTGCGGTGTTCAAACGGGAGGATGAAAGGCAGCGCTGCCGCGCTGGATGCGGCGGGGAGAAGCGTTTCACGCGGTGCCAGCCCCACTCTGCTGGAACCCCCGCTCGCCCCGTGATGGTGGCACGTCCCCGACACCAGGGGCTGTCCCACACCGGGGTGAGGATTAACCTGCCCGGGGACACCCATAAACCGCAGCTCAGCCGCCCAAGGCCAAGCGTGACTGAAGAGCTCTATAAAAGCCGTACCAACCAGCCCCAAAGCACCAGGCAGTGGTTAATCCACGCTGTCCCCGTGCTGGCGGGACCTGCAGTCCCACACAGAGCTCAGCCCCATGTCCAGAGCCCCCGGCCCCCTCCTCGGGTCTTTGCCAGCGTGGCTCGGTGCGGTCCCCTGTGCCCAGCGGGCCAGCCGGAGGCATTTGCACGGCTCCATCTCGCCTTGATTGATCCCTCTGGAACTGCAGCGCTACGTGCATGCGAGCGGGCTGCAGCCTGCGCCGAGCCCCCCGCCCAGCCTTGGCACAATCAAGGAAGGTCTGCACAGCTGAGATGGCCACAGGGGACACCCCGGCCACCGCTCTGTCCCCCCCAGACCTGGCTGGTGGCCATGCAGTGGCATGGAGCAGCTCTGATCCCTGCTGGCACAGGGAGCGGTGCCAAAGGCGCCCAGCACAACCCTGCCTGTCTCAGCCCCACCACCCCACGCAGCCCCGCCGCTCCCTCCCAGCACAGCTCCTTGGTGTGTTTTTAATGTTTTTTGCTTTTTACTAATAAAAAGACTTATAACTGCAGATGTGTCCCTTAATCCTCACAACTTACTTTGTTCCTTTCCTTCCCTGCTTTTTCCCTCCCTCCCCTTCTCCCCCCGCTGAGACCAAGAGCTTTATAAATCTCCTTCTGGCTATTAATTAAAAGCAACCTCTCTGCTATCATGAGTGTACTTGCCATAAATTAATAGCGGCCTTCTTAATCAAATCTTATCTCCTCTCCGAGCACCCGGTGCTGGAGTTGGTATCCCAGCCCGCCCAGCCGTGAAATGCAATTTCCAGTGCTCCGGCAGAGGCTGCGGCTCCGCTCTGTCCCCTCCCCATGTCCCCGGCACCTCCCGGTCCGTCCCGCACGGTCCCGGCACGGGAGGCAGTGAGGGATGGGGCCGGCCAAGCTAAGCACGGAGGTGGCTCCCAAAAGGCACGCTCCATTTCTCAGCCATTTACCGTGTTTATCCGCAGCCTCTGTGGACGGCACTCGCCTCTCTGCATTATTTAGAGAGCGCAGCCCGAGCGAGCTCAGCACTCACTGGTGGGTGCGAGGCTCTGGCCAGAGTCACGGGAACTTCTCCTGCCAGGGAAGGGGACATGGGAAGGTGGCATGGCCACGGCACAGCCACGCACAGCTTCTCCTGGGCTCGGCCAAGAGCGATGCTCTTGGGTCCTGCGAGCCCTGCAGCACGCTGGAGAGCCTCATCCCTCCGGTCCTCAGCCTGGCCCCCAGAACTGCCCCGACCCCCTGGTCCCACACACCTTCTCCACAGGGCTTCCCTTCTCCCCATCCACACGGCGCCTTCCCACCGCACCCCGAGGTGCTGCTCCTGCGCTGGGGCCCCGGACAGGTGCAGGCACAGGATGAAGGTGAGGACCCTGTGCCCTGGCCCCTGCCCCACACACGTCACCATCAAACCCAGCCCCATCCCCGCTGTGTCCCCTGAGAGCCTGGCCGGGCTGTGCCAGTCCCCAAGCCCAGACTCCCCTTCAGCCCCAGCTGCAGCAGTTCCCCGGTCCCATGGGGTGTCCCCAAGCCTGGGGGGACAACGACCTAAAAAACAGTGCCCAACAGCTGCTGCTTCTCCACACTGGAGCTGCGAATTCCAGCCCTCTCCCGCACCCGCTGTAATTTTCCTACTCAGACCGGCAAGCCCTGCCTCCCCCTGCCTCCCCCTCGTCTGAGATGAGCACGGGGGGCTTCAGCTCCGTCCCTGCCAGAGCACCGGGGTCCGAGTGGGGCCACACCAAGCCCCGAGGAGATGGCGCGAGCAGCACGGAGGGGCTGAGCCATGATCCATGCCGAAAGGGAGCGGCTTCTCCTAAAGTGATTGCAGAGCCGAGCTAAGAGGGTTTTTACAGAGGCAGAACAACCTGGAGAGCCTCCCTCGCTCGGCCCCAATCACGCAGAGATCTGAGCTGTTTTTAAGGAATAAAACCACCTTTGTTGCACAGAAAAGGGGCTGTGGCCCCGCATCATCGGCAGGTTGGAGCAGAGCCACGCCACCTGCATTCAAAGGATGCGGGAGCGTCTCGGAGCTGCTGCATCCCTCCAGCAGCACAGCCCGAGCTGCGTCAGGCTGAGCCGCCTCCGAGCCCATGCCTGGGCACCGGTGCCACCCTCGGGTGCAAAGCTGGCCCCGGAGCAGCGAGAGGCTCCCAGTGCTGCCTGGGCACCCAGGGCCCTCCAGCCACCCATGACCTTGCTGTGGAACCCCTCAGGCACTGATCTCAGCGGAGAGGCACGGGGCAGTGTGGGACTGGCAGCAAAACCCCTTGGGGCTTGGGCCATGACTCCGGCCCACCCAGGGACACGTGGCTGGAGCCGAGCGTGTTTTCATCTCCGTCTGACCTTCCACATTTTTGCACAATTGCTTTAGGGTTGCAAGGCTCCCTGCCTCTCTCCCTTGCAATGTCTAGGGGCAGGATGGGAGCCGGGGACTGGAGCACATCAGGCAGCACCGCAGGCACAGGGCACCTCCTCCCAGTGCACCCTGACTGCAGACGAGCATCCCTGACCCAGCCCCAGCCTGCAGCAGCCAGGGGCAGCGGGGAATCGCTGTCAGCCGGGCCACAAGCATGGCTTGCTCCGGGTGAGCACCGCACAGCGAGAAAGCAGCGAAGGCAGAGGGATGCGAACTCCCGGCAGCAGCAGAGGGGAGCAGGGACCAAGGGGCACTCGCCCCCTGCACCTCCAAACTGCCCTGGCATGACCAGAAATCAGGCAAGGCTGGGTGCTGCCTCCAGGGACCCGGTGGAGCATCCCTGCACCTCCCTCGGAGGAGATTTGGGGTTTCTTACATGCCGTAAGCCGATTGCAGAAGTGTGTTAACTGGATTAGGTGGGAGGCTTCGAGAGAGGCAGACCTGGAGCGGCTGCCAAGGAGCACGGCTGCAGCCCGTGTGATGCGGGCAGGATTTGCAGAGCCGGCTTTTAGACTGGTTCCTTCCCTTAAGCCTTCGGAAGGTGAAGCTGCGGGAGGGACGTGGGCTCTGCCACCTCCTCTCTCCACACAAAAACCCTGCAGGGCCCCGGCGCGGGCTGGCAGTGGGGTCACACCCCCACGCAGCCACCCCTGCCCTCGGCTCCGGCACCCTTTGGCTGACGAGATGGGTGAGGTGACACCCGCAGCGCAGCACGGTGACCCCGCAGTCAGCACCCACCCACGGTGACAATCCCCGCCAGCAGCCAGCACCAGCTCATGGCTCTCGGTGACAGCCCTGCGGCTAATGTGAGCTGAGCGCTGCAGGGCATGGACGGGCAGGGACGGGGCTGTGGTCTCAGCACCCCTGGCTGCACCCAGCCCTGGGGAGCTGCCTGGATCCCCAGCACAGCCCCAGCCCCGGGGCACCGAGGAGACACCAATGGGGACCACAGCAATCCCTGCCTCCAGGGATGCACGAAGCAGCCCAGCAAGCGACCCCCCCACCTCATCACGCGGTCTCTGCAGCCCCAGCATGGCACTGGTGTCACCTGCGAGTGCACAGCAGTTGTGTCCGTGTCACCCTTCATCCACCTGCGCCGGAGCTTCCCAGCATCGGCCTTAGGGTGGGGACAGGCTGTGACTGCTGGGGCCGGTGGCACCCAGCGAAGCCCACGCAGAGATGGGGAGCCCCAGGCCCTCCCGAGGCACAGCATGGGGCCAGAAACATTGTGGCACAGACGGCACGGGGCAGGATCCAGCCCCTTGCACCCACGGGCTCTGAGCATTCGGCACTGCCCGGCAGGGCTGTGGCATCCCCCAGGACAGACAGAGGGACAGACGGATGCCCTCCTCCCGCGCTGCCTCTCACCAGGCCGACAGGACACCCCGACCACGCTGCCATCTCCGCTTCCTCCTCCCACATCTGTCTCCAGGCCCATACTTATTTATTTATTTGTTAATTAACTGCTGTTTCCATAACAAACGCTCCAGCTTCTCCCAGACTCCAACAGCCCTGGGGCTGGATTGTTAACTAGGATTTTAATTTGTTAATTAAAAGCAGGATGGCTCCATAACAAGCTCCTCTTCCACAGCCGGGCTCTCGGAGGGCTCAGCGGGCCACTGGCTGCAGGGAGCTGGCGGCCTCGCTGTGCCCGGCCGAGCCCCACTGGGGACGGGGCACACGGGGAGAGGTGAGCACGGCTCCACTGGGACAAGGGACCTTTGCAAAAGGGATGCTGAGCCCTGCAGCACCACGGTGCCTGCTCAGGACCCCCCTTCTCCCAGCAGTGGCGCGGGAGGCAGAGCCAGCTCCCTTTGCAGCCTCTCCCCAGGATCCCTTCCCCAAGTCCCATGCAACTCCCAGCACATGTCCCCGGCCGTCGGCGGGTCCCAGACCTGGAGACCACCCCTCTGCCCAAAGCTGCGGAGCTGAGGTCACGCCAGCATCGCCCCCACTTAGCTCCCAGTCCTCTGCGCAAGAACGGCAGCCTGGGACAACCCTCGGTGCCCAGCCCCTGTGGCACCGGGGACCCAGCTGGGCGCGCCTCGGTGCCCACGTGGGCCAGGTAAAGCTCGAGGTGTTCCTGGAGCCAAGGGAGAGACGTCAGCCCTGGCCAGGGAACAGCACCTCATTCAGCCCTGCGGCGAGGCCGCGGCTGGGAACAGAGCAGGGCTGTGTGTGTGCCAGTCCCTGCCTGCCCTCGCACACCCAGCCCCTCCGCCCGCCCGGACTGGCAGCTCCGGCTGGAAAAAACAACATTTCCCCCTGCGGGAAACCCCAAACAAGGCGCACATACGGCACCGTTGTGCGTTCCCAGCCCGTGAGCCCAGGGGGACAACAAGCAGAGCTTTGTGCTCCGAAACGCTGCGCAGCTCTACACGCACAGACCCCAGCGCCTGGCCCCGATCCCAGCCCCAAATCCACAAACCCCAGCCCCAAAAGCACAGACCCCATCACATGGCTCCAAACGTGTGGACCCTGGTGCCTGGCCCTGATCCCAGTGGCACACCAGTACCAGCCCCGTATCAGCCCCCCTGCACACAGCAGAGCCAAGCAGGTCCCCAATGGGGAGGGCAGTGTGTCCCCCTCAGCCACTGCCCCTTTTCCCCTGCCCAGGCTGGCTCCATGCCCCACACACCCCGATGCAAGGTGCCCAGCAGATGCCAGCCGATGCCTGCGTCCCCCATGTCCCCACAGCCACGTCAGCATTCCTGTCCAGCTCCCCTGTCAGCCCGCATCAGCACGGGAGCCACCACCAATGTCCCTTCCCTGCTCTGGCCACACGTCCCTCCGCATCTGTCAGCACCGACCGCACCGGGCTGGGGACAACCCACAGGGACGGGGTTCAGCAGGGGGACAGGGGCACCACAGCCCCCCCAGCCCAGGGGCTCAAGCCAGGGCTGTCACCGCAGGCTACAGCTAGCCTGTCCCCTCTGAGCACAGCACGTCCCCATGCGTGGCACAGCCCTGTCCCCAGCTAGGGACACTTAAGAAGCTGCCAGGCTCCGGCCAAAACTCCTTCCCCAGCAAACTCCTTCCGAGGCCACAAATCCTCCTGACGCTGCGATTGCACAGCTCCTCCGTATCTGGGTCACTGCTGTGAGTCACGGACACCCGGGGGGTGACTCAACGCAGCGAGGGCCCTGCCGGAGAGGGGCCGGATCGCACGGCTGCTTCCTAGGAGTGGCTCCGGAGCGGTGAGGAGGGCAAGGACAGGCACGTCCCACGTGGGACAGATGGCACAGGAGCCCGGTGCAGCCCAGCACAGCTGCAGGCTGGATTTGGCCCCACGGGGCAAGCCGAGTGCATCCCCCAGGTGTTCCTAGAGGGCGACCACAGCCCTGGGCTGTGGTGGCTCCCGGCCCCAAAAGCCAGACCGCGGACCCAGGGCCACTACAGCCAGGGAGGGGCAGGAAAGCAAAGCCACCGCCAACCCCGTGGGCAGCCCCGGCAGACATGCGGCAACCGACGGGGCCCTCGGCAGTGCCTGGGCCGTCACTTCTGCAAGGGGTGTCCCCGAGCTCCCACCGCCCCCCGCGTCCCCTGGCCGTGCAGGATGCTCAGCGCAGCCCTCGCCCTGCAACCGCCCTCACAGACAGACAGACAGACAGACAGCCGCTCTCCAGGCTCACCACGAGAATCTCAACAAGGCAGCGTTTCCCAACGGAAACATATGACAGGGAAAGAAAAACAGAAGGCAGAAACCACAAGAAAAACCCCACTCAGCCTTTCCCATGGCGCTGACGCAATTAAGTCGCCAGCCCCGCGGGATGGAAAACGCTGCACCAGCTCCCGCAGCCCCCACCCCGCGCCGAGTGGGACAAAGCCACTGGTGGCGGAGGTCCCCTGCCCATGTCCCCAGCCCCGGTCCCCAAGCCAGCAGGCACCGCACAGCTGGGACAGGCAGGCATGGATTTGCTGGGGTGTTGTCCAGACATCCTTTTTTCCAAAGTATTAATTAGTCATTGCATTGCTCACTTTAAACATAAATAACTGTAGCATGAGTGCAAACAGACTTTTTCCTTGGAAAAAGCCTTTTCCAAAGCTTTCCTTCCCAGACGCCCTTGTTCACAGGCAAGGGACGGGAATAACTCGCAGCCTGGCAATCCCCCCCAGCCATTCACGACATCCTCGGATTTCCGGGGCAGAGAAACGAACTCTGGTTATTGCACTTATTTACACACTTGTGGCTCTCCCAGCCAGAGGGGCTTTTACAGCCAATGCTGCGAAGCTGGGCCAGCAATTCCAGCAGCAAAGCCAGCGCCGCTGCCCAGCCTGACGTGCATCTTATGGGGAGAAGCCAAGCGAGCGAGACTCTGCCATCGCCCCAGGTGAAGCGCTCGGCGGCTTATTTCCCCTGCTCAGAGCGCGTGCCTTATTTCCACCCTCCACTGCACAGCTCGGCTCCCTGCCGCTGCCCTCCCAGCCCTTCTCTCCCTGGTGCAAGCAAGCAAAACTGAGAACGCAGGGAGATGAAGGTGCCCATCACCTTCCTCCCCTTGCACCCAATGTGCAGGCAGAGGCCGGGTGCTCTGCGCCTCCCAGCAGCCCACGGGGAGGGCTCTCCCAACAGCAGGGCTTTGAATTAAACATACTGCCCTAATGAGTTGATTTTATTAGTTTGCGAATGCATTGAGAACTCATTATCAAAATAAACATCAATTCACTCCACTGAGCGCGCCGCCGCACACACGCGCCCCGGCAGCGCTGCAGCTGGGACCGCGCGCAGCTCCTGCCCCGGGTCCCGCCCGGTGCCCCATCTCCCTGCACCCACTGAGGGCCCCACACCCCGAGGATGCGCGGGGGCCGCAGCCGCCCACCCTGCAAAGCGCCTCGCCCTACCAGGTTTGCTTCTCCATTTGGGCTGTGGGGCTCTGGAACAGGGACGAAGCTTTACATTTCGCTGGGACAGGATGGCCCCAGCTCCTGCCATCCCAGCACGGGCAGCACGGGGTCCCCTGGGCCCCAGGACCCGCTCGGTGCTGCTGCAAGGGGAGAAGACAAGCCATGGCCCTCCCCGGGCTGCTGTGGGCAGGCTGAACCCCAACCCTGCTGCACCCCACAAGAACCCTCGGAGCCCGCGCTGCACCCTGCGCTGGAGCACAGTGGTGCTGGGGGCTCGGCAGACCCCAGGGATGCAGGAGGTACCCACCACGGCCCTGGGGAGCCTGCACCAAGCCCCCCTCTATTGGGGCCGGAGCGCCGAGGCGTGAAGCGGGGGGACAGCGGGCACATTGTCCGGCTCGGCAGGACGTGCTCCCTTTGGAAACAGCAGCTAATCCCATTTCATCCCCCTTCATGGCCATCAGCTGTTTTTCAGGCATTCAGGAGGCGGGTTGCTGAAACCAGAGCTATTGTGTCCGCTGCTGCCGCCCCAGCCCCCTCCATCCATCACGGCCCAGTGCTNCACACTGTTCCTGATACAAGCAACTGATTCCTGATTCCCGCACCGGCTCCCACCCCAACACTAGCCGCAGGCCCAGCCGGACCTTCCCAGGCTGCCAGGATTGGGGTGCTGGACCCACACAGGAGCTGCTCCCCTTCACCTTCCCCCAAGACCCTCGGTCAGACCCTGTGGTCCAAGCCCAGGTGAGGAGGAGAGGAAGCACCATGTGTCCCCCCACGCTGACCCCGTGGTCGCAGGCTGAGCCCCAGCCCAGGGACACCACCAGCACATCCCAGTGCTCGATTGCTCCCTGCCGGGAAGATGCAGTTCCCGGAAGGAGGGCAATGAAGGAGGAGATGTCAACGACACCATAAAACCCCAGTTAATGCAGCACTTGGCCTACATTCAGCCTGGTTTCCTAATTCCAGCAGCCCCCTGGCCCAGCCAGCAAACCAGGACCTGGCCCCGGGGAGCACGGTGGGGACACACTGGGCAGGGGACACAGGGGACAGGCTCCTCCAGCCAGCCTGGTACACGCGCCCCAGCCCTGCAGATGTGGGACAGGCAAACAAGCGTGCCCCCAGCCCCACGCTCACCCCGGGGAGACGCCGCTGGCCTGGGCGATTTGCACGCCTGGGGCTGGGCATGCATGCCCTGATCAATTAAAGGGCTCTAAAAATAGCATTTGCCTTCATCACCTTGCTGTGAGTCACGAACACAGTAATGCTGCCGAGTGCTGGGGCGCTCCACCACGCAGCCCAGGTCTCCCACCGGCCCCGGACCACCTGCAGGGGACAGCCTGGGTCTCCCCCCAAGTGCCACATGTGTCCCCACTCCCCAGGAGGCCCAAGGGACACACATCCATGCAAACCAGGGGTGGCAGGACCCTGCCAGGCACCCCAGCCCCTGCAGCACCTGGCTTCGCACACCAACCCCAGCATCCTGGAGAACCCCCCCACAGGGATCAGTGCCCCCCACGGCTGACCCCACATCCCGCTTCTCGCCCCGGAGGAGCCGGGCATCGCTGCCGGCACGCAGGCAGGAGGGCTCAAGGTTACAGCCGAGGACTTGCAGGTTGTCACCGCACCCAGCAGCACAAAAAGCAATTAGCTATCGCAGCTAAAATTAGCTCAGTGGTTTCTTTCTGCTAATGGTCAAACCCATCAAGGTTTCCCTACACAGGGGGCCTCAGCATCTCTGCACGGGCGGGCAGTGATGGATGAGAGCCGACAGAGCCGCTCACGTGTGCGTGTGCTGGGCAGTGGAACCGGTCCCCAGGGGTCACAGCAGCAGGACATCGGCCTGGCCAGCAGCACCGGGGGTCGGAGCACCCCGGTCCCCCTCCCCACCTCACCCACCGCCCAGCCTCTCCCACCTCCACCCCCTGCCTCAGTTTCCCCCGGCTGCCAAAGGGAGCTGGCAGGGCAGCACAGAGCTCCCAGCATGCTCAGGACAGCTGTCATGCTATGAGATGGGCGATGGGGACAATGACAGCAAAAGGCTGGTGGGGAGGGAAGTGAGGGTGGCTTTGGCACAGGGACAGGTTCTGGCATTCCTGGAATTGTCATCATGCTGTCCCTGCTCCCAGTTGGGACACTCAGCTGCTGGCACGTGGCAGCAGCTGGCCACAGTGCCCAGGGCCTTCCCCGGCCCGTGGTGGCCGCCAGCCAGGAGGTGACACCGATCTGCATGGGGAGGTGGCAGCCCAGAGCAGCCAGTGGCTGCCAGTCACAGCATCCCCAGGGACAGCCCCGCCGAGGCCCAAGAGCCCCCTGCGCCCACATTCTCCGTTCCTGTGGGGCTGAGGGCGGGGGCACAACCGGCCCCATCGGAGCAGGGGAGACAAAGGGGGCCGGGGACCAGCTGCAGCCCGGGAATGTCCCCTGCCCTCGGCCCCGTTCCCAGGGATCAGGTTACCCAGTTCCCAGGCAACCCGAGCCCAGCGCAGCTTTTCCAGGCGCAGGCATTCCTGCGCCCCGCGGGGCTGGGGGCAAAGGGAGGGGGCCGCCAAGGGGGCGCAGGCAGGTGGTCTGCACGGGCTGGGGAGGAAGGCAGCAGCAGCAGGAAGCATCACCGGGAGCAAGGGGGATGCACCCCAAAGCATCGCCGGGAGCAAGGGGGATGCACCCCAAAGCATCGCCGGGAGCAAGGGGGATGCACTCCCGGCAGCTGGCTCCAGCTCGCAGAGGGGTGTGCGGGGCAGTGCCCTGCAGGCGGCATTGCCGACGTGCCCGGGGTGCAAGGGATGCCGGGCGGGACCCACGCAGCAGGGAGCCGCTGCCAGCACATTCCCGCCTGCCAGCAGGGCAAAGGCAGGCAGAAACCCACCCCGAGTCCAGACCCATGGCCACAGATAGCTCAGAGGAAGCAAATGGTGGGAACCCCAAAACAGAGAGCAGCATCCCTAGGGATGGGGTTGTCCCTGGTTTTGCCACCACGTCTCCAGCCCCCCAGTGACGCCATGTCCCCTCCAGCAGTTCCACACAATGCTCCCCTGCACAGGATCGCTCCCACCCCGGCCCATCCTTCCCACGAGAGCTCCGGGGACACCCCATTGCCCCCAGACCTGCTGCTCTGAGCTAGCCCAGCCCCACGAGGGTACCAGATCCCCACGGGTGACCATGCTTTGGACAGCCACAGCCCAGCACCATGCGCAGGAGCTGCGTGGCACCGGCAGAGCACCACCAGCCCCTCCGCCCTGCCCTGCACCACAGGCGTGGCGGGGCTCGGCTCACCCTTTGTTAGCGCGATCACATCACCACTGACAGCAGCATATTTATTACTGGCCCAGCACTGACCATTTTTCACCCAATGACACACGACCTGCTAATGAGTTCAGGGAGGTAACGAGGGCTCATAGGTAAGGACACCCGCTGCTCACCCACACAGCTGGGACCCAGCACCACAAGGGTTTTGCTCCCACACAGCTCCGCACCCCAACCTGAGCAGGGCTTCATTTTCCCCAGGCAGCAGTCTGCACTGCTGCTGCAAAACGTCAACGCAACCACCAGCCACTGTTTATGTAGGACCTACGGTAACATGCGCTGTGGCTGGAGCTCATCCCAAGGCAGGAACCAGCCACACCAGGGATCAGCTCCAGACACGGGCTGGGAAGGATGGGTGGCATCCATCCCTCTGGGGCAAAGCAGCACCTCGGGCTTTGCAGGCCCAGGCAGAAGCTGCTGGAGCCTCCTGCTGGCAGGGCCAGCGCCGCCCCCAGCCCCATTCCCGGCAGGTCTGCAAGCACAGGACCCCTGCGTCCCACAGCAGCTGGGCTGGGGACAAGGACACAGTTCGTAAAGACCTACAAAAACAGACGCAGGGTCATTCCTCACCACCCGCCCTGCCGGCATCCCTCCTCCCAGGTTTAATTATCCACGTTTTTCCAGGATCACAAGCAACCTGCGCCCGCCTGCCTGCCTCCTTCTCTCCTCCAGCTCCTTCATTTGCTCCCACTGAGCAGAAATGCCACTGCAGCCCCATCCCCATCATTAAGGGACAAGCAACATTGACGCTGCCATCCCGGTGGGGCACCGCTAGGCAGGAGCAGCTCAGCCGCCCTGACGCGCCCAGCCCGCCGGCGTGCAATGCACCGCGCCGGCACAGGGGCTGCTGTGCAGAGGAGGGGACGAGCCCGCAGCAGCGCCGGCACCCCAATCCTGTGGGAACTGGCCAGGGCACCACGCGCAGTGCTGGGGGCTGCCCGCGAGCGGATCGCATCCCTCCCCTGTATGGTTATCGGGTCATCAAAATTTCATTGCTGTGCCTGGCCACTAATGGCTTCCAAAGAAGCATCAAATTTTAATCTCCCTTTCCTCTCCCCTAAAAGCCACTTTCCTTCCCAAGCCGGAGCTTTGCACGAGGCCAGCGGCTAATGCACCAGCCGAGCTCATGGGGAAGGGGGAGCCAGTGCAGAAGCAGCCACGCTCGGCCATCCCTGCCCCGCTGCCCCCCAGCACGGAGGGCACCAGCAGCATGCACGCTGACCTGCCCAGGTACATGGGGGCTTGGCCTGAGGAAAGCCGGGGAGGAAAAGCCACCCCGGTGCTCCCAGGGCAGGAGGGACAGCGTGATGGTGCACAGGTGCCAGCCGCATCCTGGCCAGCCCTGGGCTGCTAACAGCCACCCTGTAGCCAGGTGTTACCAGCCCCAGCAGGGACCCTTTCATGGACAAAGGCACTGTCCCGCAAGCCCCAAGCCCCACCGCACCTGGCACAAGCCTGTCACTGCTGTCACATCCCCAGGAAGGGGCAGGGGCTCATCCCCTCCAGCTCTGCTCCGCAGGCTCAATGCGTGCAGACGTGCCCAGGAACCATGCGTGGGTGCCAGAAGGTGCTGCACCCCCCACTCCAGCCCCTAATAAGCCTCTTTGGCTGCCTGTCTCAGGCCCCTGTCCCAAATCCCGTCTGGAACCTTAAGCCTGCCAAATCCCTCCTGGGACTGGCCGCAGCCTCCTCAATCCCATTACAACCCCTGTGCCGGCGCAGGGGGTCCCGGGCTGTGCCCCCAGCCTCAGGTGAGGGAAAACTGCACCCCTGGGGGCCACAAAATCTGCAAAACAAAGTGGGGAGGAGGGGGCTGGGGCTCCCCCTCAGCTCTCGGGGACCCCTCCGTCGTCTCGCTGAGCGGCTGAGGCACCTTTGCTGCAGGCGGGGGCTGCCCGTGCCCCCCCGGCCTTGCCACGGCCCCTGCGAGGGTCGCACTGCGACACAGCTCCCGCCCGGGCGGCGCTGACTGATTAGCCTTCCACCCGCACCGCATTCGCCTCCGGGTAATTAGCACGAGGCCCCTAATCAATAAGTTATTTTTTGCTGTGAGTAATTAATAATTACACAGCGCAGCCAGGCTGTAATTAAACTTCCATCCCATCCCTCCCCAGCGGAACAGGGCCTTTGTTTTAGTAACTGCAGGTATTAAAAGTGTTTCATCCTGCGCCTGGGGAGCCCAGCGCCCCGGCCAGGAAGGTCTCGCGCCCTCCTCCCCCGCTGCTCTCCGTCTGTATTGATCCCGTTTCCTTTGGCCGCCGGAATCAATAGCACCGCACAAAGCACGCTCCTGTCTGCGCTCCCGGCCTGGCCACGGGGCCGCCCCTCGCCGCCAGCCCTCCGGGGGTGCCCACACGGGGACGTCCCCGCGGGGCATCGCCTGGTGCTCCCCGCCTGCCCCACCGCAGCAGGGCTGAGCCGAAGCGGGCATCGCGCCCACGGGGCTGCTCCTCCTCCGGCTCCTCCGCCCCAGCGTCCAGTTGGCCACAACGGGCTGCAGCGATGGTTGTCGTCAGCCCGCGCACACCGGGCACGGCAGCCAGGGAGGTGACTCTGCCCGTGCGTCCCCAGGGCCTCTCTCGAGCCCGCAATAGGGGACAGGCACGCGCCAGGCTGGCGACGCTCCCCACACTGCTCCATCGCAGGCAGCGGCTGCTCGTGCTCGCCCGCGGCTGCCGGCTGCCACGCAGCACCGGCCCAGCTCCGAGCAATGTCACGCTGCCCGCCAGGACGCGCAACGCGCTGCAGGGAGCGGAGATGCAAAGCTCAGATCATGCACCAGGACTGAGGAGCAAAGCCCCTTCCCCTCTTCCAGGGACGGCTGAAGCGCAGACAGCCCCGCAGGGAGCCCCTGCGGCCCCACGGACAACTGGAAGGGGCGTGGGTCGCGCCGGGGGAGCATCCCGCAGCCAGGAACAAACGGACCGTGGGGGACCCACAAGCTGGAGACGCCAGCCAGGAGAAGAGAAACTCAGCAAGGGAGTGAATCAATCAAAGAGACCTTCACAGCTCCCCACACAGGGCCTGCCCGGATAATATACTGCCGCTTTAGATGTTATGTTCTGAACTTAATTACTGAGAAATTATAGCAGTGCTAGGGGAGGCTCAGGGGGAACAGGAGGACGGGAATGCACAGGGACTTCTCGTTCCACTTGCTGCTGCAAACAAGGGCAAGAAATGTCGCGGGCGAGGACCCCCGGGCCACAGCACTGCACCCCGCTGTGCCCCCCCATTTTGCAGCTTGGATCCGCTCGGTCCAAGCAGCAGGGATGGAGGCAGCTGTGCTGCAGCCCTGCCAGACAGAAGCCTCCTCCTCATCCTTGTGGGGAGCCTCTCTGCCGGGGAGGGGACAGGACCCCAGGAGGGCCCCCCCTGGCATCTCTGCACCCCACTCACACCCCAAAGGGCCAGGAACTATTTCTACCTCTCTCTAGGGTAACGGAGCAGCTAAAACCAGACTGTGCTGTGCCAGAGCCCCAGAGGTGATGAGCAGACAGGGACTCGCCCTGCCCAGCGGTACCAACTCACCCCAGGGGCCAGCTGGGTGCACAGGGAGCCCCTGGGAACCCATGGGGGTTCGGGACTGCAGCCCCCCTCCAGCCCCAGCACCCTGCCTGGTCCAACCAGCTGGCTGGAGGTCGATGAGACCAACCCCAGTGCAAGAGCTGCTCCCTGGGAGTTCCCCAGACTTGTGCCCCGGGTCCTGCCACACAAGTGGGGTCCCCTGGGGAGGGGTGAAATGGGTGCCCTCACCCTGCGCTGTTTCTGGAGGGTGCTCGGCCCCCCGGCAAGGGCCGGCACCGTCTCTACCCCATGCTCAGGGCAACATTTCCCTCCCGCCCGCAGAGCAGGGGCTGTTATGGGGCAGGGGGGAGGAGGAAGCAGAGCAGAGCTGTGCTGCTCGCCGGGCACCACGCTGCGCTCCGAGCCGTTCAGCCTCGGGGACCAGCCCCTGGGTGGCTCCTTAAGCACCGCCGGGGCTGTGTCCCCCCCTCGCCCTGAGCTCCGGGGCTGCCTCGGTCCCCGCCCCCGCCTCGGCTGGCACCCAAACTTCCCAGGGCAGGGTCGGGGCTCCCCGGAGCTCCCACCTCAGAGGGCTCGGCTGAACGGGGCAGCGCCGGGATCCCCCCCACCCCTGGTCCACCTCCAGCATCAAAGCGGGAGCTGGAGGCTGAAGAAGCCGCACCCCGCGCCTGGACCCCCTCGCACCCCCTTACCTTGGGCTCCGGCTCCCGGGGGGCCGAGCAGGGCGAGCACCGCGAAGCACAGCAGCGCCCAGCTCCCGAGCCGGGCCATGGTTCCGCCGAGACGGGGGCAACTTCCCCGACTTTATAATCCGGGCGGCTGCCGCGCCAGCCCTCGCTGCTCTCCGGGCCCCCGGCGCAGGGACCCCCGCAGCAGCGCGGCTCGGGGGGAGGCGAAGGCGGTGTGCAAGGCTCCCGGCAGGGCAGGGTGGGGGGTTCCG
>VXAA01001163.1:133379-151653 GCA_013399115.1 Anseranas semipalmata | reverse complement strand
CCCGGAGCCCGCAGCCCCCGGCTGTGGCGGCAGCAGCTGCCCCTCCGCAGCTTTCGCCTCGCCAAGCGCCCGGAGCCGCCCCCCTCCCGGCTGCCCCCAGCCCCACTAATAGTGCTCACAGCATCTGCACCTGGTCACCGTTTCTCAGGAAGGGGACAGAGTGCAAGCCCCGAGGTAGCTCAAAAGCAGAAATCTCTGCCACAAGATTATCAAAGCAAACAGTATAGGGTTCTGGAAAAATAAAAGCTCTAACCCTAGAGACAAGCCAACGGCACCTCCCAGATAACATACCACCTCTTCAGGCCCAATCCTGCAATTCCTCAAGCCCAGAACTCCCAGCAGGATCAGGCCTTGGTCACATCCTTCAAAGATGACTGCTTTATGTCAGTACAGTGCCTTCCAGTTGGTAGGAGAGAGCAGCTCAGTCAGGGCTGCTACCAAGCATTAACACCCAAGGACCTAAACTGTCTGCATAGAAGGAAACATCCATCCTGAACGCTGGATCAGCCTCCTGAGCACATGAAGTACCTTTGAGCCAGGGGACCTACCAGGATCAGGGTGAAAGCATGAGCAGATTAGTCTGAAGCCAGGCCTGGCACCAGAGGGTCACATCAGGGCAGGGACAGAGGGAGCATTCTCACACAAGCCTTGATACAACCGTGTGTTGGTGCCTGGACACCAGCGTGCATTTCCACTATGTGATATGTGCTCACGTGTAAATCATGCACAGTGCTCAGGGGGACAATGCCTGTGTGCACGTTGCGTATTTGGAGAGCTACTGCCAAATTTCCCATCGACCTCTTGAAGAGAGACTGAACAATAACCCAGCACTTGCCCACCCCAGCATTAATCAGCTCCGTGGCTGGCATTCTCAACCGAGACGACAGGGATCGATGTGCTGTGGGAGGCTGCAAGCCTGGCTTGCCCCTCGAGGAGGTGTTCCCTGGTGCGGGCTGGAACAAGCAGGGAGGAAGGCTGCCCTGCCAGGGGTGAGCGCAGCACCCTGCTGCGGGCTTGGAGCCCGGTCCCGCAGCACTAACATGTGCTACAGCAGGGAGCAGCCGCGATAGTGCTCAGCACGCTCCCAGCCCCCTGCAGGGTCAGGGCTTTGTTCCATAAAGAACAGGAATTCCTGTCTCCAGGGCCATAAATTCAGCACCTGCCCCTGCTGCCAGCACTGATTTATGGTTATTACAATTAATCTTGCCAAGGTGTGAGCCCTTTATTACCTCCTTTCAGAGGTACTTGGTTCCCCACAGCCACCCGGGCAGACTGGAAGAGTTTTAATCTCACAGCAACGCTCCCACCCAGCCCTGCCTGCTCCATACCAGCTCTCCTCTGCCCAAATCTACCCAAGCAGGAGCAAGTTCCTGCATGCAGCTCCACAGCCATTTCCAGGGTTGGCTGGAAAAGCTGAGAGCTTCCCTGGGCCATGTTAGCACATGGCAGAGGCTCTGGTGGCACCCACGCTGCCACACACCCTGTGGCCCTGGGGCGCACCAGGTGATGCCCAGGCAGGAGGGCAGCCCCAGCTGCAGCACCCCCGTGTGTGGGTCACACCTGCCCCGTCCCTCCATCTCACATCAGCTTTGGCCCGATCCTCCAGCAGCATCCCAGGGCCTATCAAGAATCCCAGCTTCTGAGCCACGATCCGGGGCAGTGTCACTTGTAATTAGGATGAGGCATGCACACAGACCAGCTGTGAGCCGGCTGCATGACTCTTGCCTCTCCAAGACAGTTCTGGAGGGGGTGACAAGGCGCAGGTCTCCAAGTGCACATCGGAGGGGGGGTTTCTGAGCTCCCCTCTAGAAACCCCCTTCCCTGGCTCCCAGAGCAGGGGGCTCCAGCCCCCAACAGAAGCCGAACGCCCACCGTCTGCTGCTTGGGGCCTCTGCTAATGACGGGTTAGCCCCGTGCAGCCCCAGCCGGCCCCGCAGGCAGCAGAAGGCAGCCTCAGGCCTATTTGTAGGTTTGAAAGCTGTTATTTTGCCTCCTGCTTTAAGAGGGCGCATCAAAGTCAAACCCAAAATACGTCGCTAGGCTTGAATTAAAAACTCTTGTCTGAAACCAAGGCAAGTTCCAAAAAAAGATCAAGGCTTTATTTGAAATGTAAAAGTCTTTGCTCAGATGTCAGGCGCTTTGGGGACCAAGAGTCAGTGCTATCCAAAGGCTACAGGACAACAGCCAAGAGCTTCCTTTGGCCGTCCTCAGCACCGCTTGTCGTCCTTGGATGAGGCCCTGGCTCTCTCTGCACCATTGCTGTTCCCCAAGCAGAAAAGCAGCATGCCACCTCCTGTCCCCCTGTGCCATGCGGAGCAAGGACCCCCCAGAGCTCCAGGAAGGGGCTGGAAGCCCCTCAGCCCTCTGCCATCAGAGGGGAGAGGAGGCAGATGTAACCACAGGCTGTCGGCACTGGCTCAGGGAAGAGAAATTGGATAATGGAGGCTCTGCAGTCTCGCAGATAGAGGTATAACAAGCTCCCACTGGCAGAAGCTGAAGCCAGACATACCCAGACTAGCAATAAGGTGCACGTTCCTAACAGTGAGGATAACTGAGTGGCTGCAGCAATGCTCCTCGATACTTTTCTTTTGTAATTAAGATTGGAAGTTGTGTTTTGTTTTTCCAGAAGCATCTGCTCCCCTGTCGGGGTCAATTCAAGGTAGCGCAACAGACCACGAGCAGTTGCTCTGATCTGCTGGCTCCTCTCTTTAACACCAGGCTTCAGGCCGTTCCCTGCTCCCCAGGAGAACCCAGGCAGCGCGGGGCGAGGCAGCCACCGCGCACCTCGGGCTGTGGGGGCTTCCCAGCCCCCAGGCAGGGCTGCACACTGCAGGTGCTCTGCTTTCAGCAGGACTGAAGCTGCCTCCCATTGCCTTGCACTGAAGGGCATCAAACGGGGCTCCACGCTGTCCCCAGATGCTGTGCAAGGGGCCTCCACACCAGCTCAGAACAGAAACATCTTTAATATTTGATGACTTCAAAATAAAATACCAGGAGAAGGAATAGCAAGAGGAGTGAACATCTTCTCCCTGCCAGCTCTGCTCCCCTTCCCAGCCGGGAGCTCTCTCCCAGCATCAGCTGCTCAGGGCATCTCAGCCCAATTAAGAGCTTCCTTCAAACCCAAAGTGAGACTGAGCTGCACATCCCCATGCTCAGTGCAGGGGCTGCAGAGCTGAGGGGCTCCTGAGCTGGCAGAGAGCAGAACAAGGGCATCTTCACAGCACTGACAGCAGGAGTCCTGTTTCTGAGCAGGATCCAGCTCTCCCCATGGCGAGCAGTGGCTTGGGAACAAGCCAGGAACAGCCAGAAGCTCCCTGGAGCACAGAAACCTGCCCACGGCTGCCACAGCTCTGCTGCACCCTCCTGCCATCGGTCCCCACTGCAGGGGAGATGCGAGAGGAGAGGCGTTTGTCCCAGCAGCCGTCCTCCACTGGGAAGCCGGCATGAACAGAGCCCTTGCTCCAGCACAGAGCTTTTATCAGCTTCCCCGCAGCGCAGCCGGCTCCGTGCAGCAGCTCAGGGGCAGCTGCCGGCCCCTCTCCCCATGGGAAAAGCAGCAGGAGGCCTGGGAGCCCAGCTGGATCCCAGTGCTGCTGCAGACAGGAGGCTCCCCGAGCCCCGCGATGGGGAAACACCGCTCCTGCAGCTCCAGGCTCCTCAGCCCTTCTCCAGCCGGGGAGAAATCCTCCTCTGGAGCAGCTACCAGGGAGCAGAAGCATTTCTAAACATGCCCATGTTAAAGCAAACAACCCGAAACCACAGCCATGGGACCACGAGCCCCACAGCCCTCCCCTGTTATTAGCGCTAACAAGCACCCTGCACACAGGCTTTGTGGGGTTGGCTCCCCACCCCGAAGTCACTGATGAGGCTTGGACACACCAACTGCTCCTCCGCCACCCCAAAGCTGAGCTTTGCTTTTTCTGCAGGCTGCGAGAAGCCAAGAGGAGCCCCCAGGATGGGTTGTGGGGAAAGCTGGCTCCGCTTTGTACGGGCAGGGTAAAGGTGCAGCCACGGCCCCACTCCAAAACCACCGCATGGAAATGCCTGCCCAGCAGCACCAGCACTGGGTTCCGCCGGCAGCCCCAGCCACAAGGCTGACTTTTAAATCGGGAGATTAAAAATTTAAACTAAGGCTTTGGCTCCTTTTAACATGGTTGCTTAACATTTAAAGGCCATCTTCCGGAGTACTTCTCAGTAACAGCAGCTGGGGACCAGCCGGGTTTGCTAGGAGCCGGATCCAAGACTCTCACTTAATCACCAGCATCCAGAAGCAGAGGTTTTAGAGGTGCTCGCTGCTGAGCATCACACGCTGGCAGCCCCGCAAGCTGGCCAGGTCTGAGCCCCACTGGCTCCGTGCCCCTTGGCCAGAGCATCTGCAGTAACCGCTCTTCTGACCCCCAGCTCCCCACGTGCCCCAGTATTTGAAATTCAGAGAAGGGATTTCTGATGGACACTCCATGCCCCAAAGCAAAGCACTTGGTAGGATGCCCACACTGAAGCACACACAGATCTGCACAGACCTGGGCGCTCAAATTCACAGCAGCAGCACAAACAGAAAAGCAAGAGCCCGAAGCCCCTCTTACCAGTCCTCGCCAGGCTCCGCACAGAGCTCAGCCCTCTCCTGCTCCTTCCCAGCCAGCTCCAGCACCTCCTTCTCAGGCTTCCAGCACAGTGCCAGATATCCCCAGCTTTAGGGGCACCACCAAGCCCCCCAGGGCGCTGCTGAGCAGTGTCCTTTCCCCCGCTCTGCTGGGTCAGGCTCATTTAATACTTCTGCATTAAGCACGTAGATGTACCACACCTGTGTGCCCAGCCCCTCAGCATCCACCTGCGCCAGCCTCCTGCCCTGGTGTTATGGAGGGAAGGGGGAAGCCCTGTCCCCTTGCTGATAGGGTCACAGGCCACAGCAAAGGATGGGGACCTTGTTGGGCACTGCCATCACTGCATGCAGGATCAGGCCCCTGCCTAGAACAAGGGCAGGGGGCTGCTGGCTCCTTCCACTGCATGCCCACTGTGGGCTGCAGCGTGCATCGGCCCCTGGTATGCTATAATTAGAAAACTGCAGAATAATGCCCAAAGCAGCTGCCTGCTCCTCAAGGCCATCAAGAGGGTGGCAGCACCCGACACTGAATGTCCTCACGTGCCACCACAGGCAGCGGGGCTCGCTCGCCTGCTCGCCGTGCGGGTGCAATGTGGGTCACGCTGCACCGCTGCTGGCTCTCCACGTGCTGCCACTGCAGGAGCCATCTCCTCCAGCGAGGCCAGATCCACCCTCACCCCCATGTGCCCCGTGCACCCCCAGCTCCCCCCACCCCGCTATGCCCACCCGGCTCAACCCCAGCCTCGGTGCTCCAGCCCGGCACGGTGCGGGGGCTCTCCATCACCCAGTGGGTGCTTTCCCAGCACAGGGCACTTCAGGTGCTGCACTGATTTCCAGCACTACAGGATTAGGTCATAAATAATGGATAATAATAGTAGAAATAGTAAATAATATATTTACAGACTTGCATAATGAATAATGCTGAGCATGAATCGCCGTGCCTGGCGGAGCCGGCTGCCGCAGCGCTACTGAACTGGCAAAGCGGACTGGGCACTAGTGGGGAGCTGGGGAGGGGGGCACGCTGCTCTGCGGGGCTCCCAGAGCCTCCCCACCCCAAATCCCAGCCATTCTTTTCCCTGCCTGTGTGCCCACAAAGCCCCGGGGGCATTTAAGGGAGATGCAATTACCAGCTCCTCAATCAATCCTGTTAGCAGCAGCAAAACCTCAAAGTGAATTACCCCGTGCACGTTGGCAAAAAGTCGGGCTGGGATCAGGACCCTGGGGAACCTGGGCAAGGGGGTCTCTGCACAGCCCCCTCCCCACGCCCAGCACCTACCAGGCTGGGTGTGCTGCCCAGGTGGGCTCTGCACCCCTCTGGCTCCCCCCTCCATTGAGGGTGGGCAGGGGGCTGCACCCCGAGCATTCCCCGCATTCCCCAGGGCCGGGCGCAGAGATGTGTGCAGACAGTCAGGAAAAAGATCCCGGCTGGTTTCTGCCGAGTAATTACGTTCAATAAGAGCCCGTCGATACGATTTGCTGTCAATTGTCACCCCGCGTGGTGTGCAGCCGAGTGGGGCAGGCGGGGGGACGGGCTGGCGCACCAACTGCTGACTCATTAAAAATTAGCAAAGGAAACGGGGACGGCTCAGTGCTGGAGCAATCGAGGCAGGGCTGGCGGTGGGGCTGGGGGCAGTGGGGAGCCCTGCCTAGTGCGGGGCCACTTCTGCCCCCCAGCACCCCCTGGTTACTGGGCCATGCTGGGGCTGCACCACCCCTGGGGGGTCACCACGTGCAGACCCCGGGAGCCAGCAGGCTCGCTGGTCCTGGATCCACCAACACGTTTCTTCCCTCCCCAAACAGCCTTACAAAAGGCAGGCAGAGAGCCGCGACGTGGATCCAATTCCCAGCCCAACCTTGGAGGCAGAGGCTGACTTGGGGCCACCCCCGTTGCCCCCTGCCTCAGTTTCCCTACGTGTGGGGCTGGCCAGCCCTGGCAGCGCTCAGCCGGTACGTGCAGAGGCAGGCTGCAGCCCAGCACTGCCCTGTGTCCCCAGCATCACAGGCAAGACAGGGACAGGCACGGGACCACGTGGAGCCCATCGCAAACAGCTTGTGCAGCCGCGCCGGCCCCAGCAGCGAGGCCGGGGAGCGATCCGTCTTCCTGACTGCCAGATAAAACGGCTACATTTCAGATAATTCCAGATAGTAAATTTTTTGAGTCCCTATAAGCTAAAATCAATATTGGCACAACTGTGCGTCATTAAAAACTAAATGAACATGACAAAGCCAAACTGCTGCCTATTAAACAAATGAGTTTTCTATCCACACAGGCACAGCGGGTTATTAAATTCTTTATTACAGGAGCGTTGCTTTTTATAAAAGGGGGTGGGAAGACGTTGCCCTGCGAGGTGCACGGTGGAGCTGGCGTGTGCCTGCCATTCCCGCGACACCCGGGGACGCGCTGCCGAGGGGCTCCGCAGGCGTCAGGATACGGCCAGGGCTCAGGGCTGCAGAGGGCCATGCCGGGGGCTGGGGCAGGGGGATTTATCAGGGAGGTTCTGCAACTGCAGTGCAACAGCAACACAGCGGCAATGCAATGGCAACACAGCGGCAATGCAATGGCAATGCAGCAGCTGCGCTCCTGTGCTCTTGAAATCCAGTGGCCTGCATGGTAAGAAGGCTGCACCGAGGTTTTTCAGCCCAAATCTCGGGAGTCCTGGGGATGTCCTCCATCCTCTCCATGGACTGGGAAGATCAGACTCTGCCTTTTGCCCTCATCTCCCACTGTCACTCCCTGGGTGTCACAGGTACCCACCTCATCAGGCACACACCGGCAGCCCGCTGCCTGCCCCATGTAGTGATTTCAGTGTCCTGATTGTGTCCAAGCCCTCACCGCACACCAGGAGGTATAAATATTAATAGGTGCTGGATGAGTGCTGGGGAGGAGAGGGCTGGGAGGAGAGCTGCCTGCAGCAGCCTCCCCACGTCCCCCGCCCCTCACTGCAGCCGGCAGGAGCAGCGGGCTGGGGGCTGAGCTGCGAAACACTGGGAAAGGTCAGCGTGCTCAGCCATGGGAAGGAGAGCGCTGCCGGGCAGCGGCTGGCCGAGCCGCTCCGACAAGTGCCAGCGGCTCTGGGGGTGCCGGGGAGGGTCTGTCACCGCCACGACCCCCCCGCAGCGGGGTGCTACGGCGCTGGGCCAGCACCCACCGCACAAGGCCAGCGGGATGTGCCGAGCTGTGCAGCGATTTGTGCAGGGTTTGCACAGCATGTGTGATTCGTGGTGACACAAGGAGACCTGCATCAGCCCTCTGGCTGTGCCCGCCTCAGGGACAGACACCGATCCCGTGTGCTCCTTGTCGGTGTGCTGCCCGCACAGGTAATGGGCATCTTTGCAGCTGCACACTGCTTTGTACAAAGAGGCTTGTTGGATGCTGGTGCACACGAATGCAGGACAGGGCTGAGCCCTGTGTCTCCCTCCTGTCCTGGGTGGGGGAGACAACCTGGCGCTTTCCAAAGACTGGGGACCAGCCACGCTGCAGGTGTGTGGGGGAGCAGAGTCCCATGTACCCCTCCCAATCTCTGCTGGCCAGGCTGCCCTCCTTGCTCCTGCAGTTTGATGATGACGAACTGTGTCAACGCGGAGATTTAGTGCCTTCCCCAATCTGCCTGGTGCCCATTACACGGGAGCAGCTGCAGTGATTGATGCTGGCAAGCCTCAGGCGAGCGCTTCCCCATCCCTCCTGCACACACCGCCAGCATCTCCGTGGCCCACGTGCCACCCACAGCTCCCGCCTCGACCCTCGGACACACAGCATCTCCATGGGGCTGCGGGGACTCCGCAGAGACTGCACCCTGCGGCACCAGCACGGGGTGAGAGCCACCGTCCTGCTGGGGACAGCACCAAGCAGCCCGGCTCCTGCCCTTAATGTACGGGCGGCACTTGGAGACTGTCAGTGCAGCGTGAGATTCACCTCTGCCAGGAGACAAAAGTGGCTCCGAATGGAAAGTCGCAGCCCCCCGCGGAGGGGGCTGCGTGGAGCCCCGCCACGGCTGCCGTCCTGATTGATGCTTTGACAGCGTGATGGATGGCGGCAGCGCAAGCCCCTGCCACGGCGGCACATGCGCCGCATCCGTTATCTGGAGCGGCTGCGGTGGGGAGCGGGAAATCAGCCGCTCATCCAGGGCTCCCTGGCCCCATCCCGGCGCAGACGGGGAGTCAATCACACTGCCGCTCGGAGGTGTCATGCGGGGAGGCAGAGCCGGCTGCGAGGCGTGGGAGCTGCTGCGGGAAGTTTTATGGGGCCTGAATCAATCAGTGGGAATCCCATAAAAGTCGGTGGGTATAAATGGGCTCCTCAGATAGGTTTTGACATCCAATTGTCTTTTCTATTTCAGATGTCATAAAGCTATGCACACCCGTATAGAGAGAGAGAGCGAGTATGCACACTCAGAAATATGGATGTGCAGACACAACACACGTGCATGCAGTCGTGGCACACGGAGAGGCTCCGTGCACACGCGCGATGCTCACACACACACACACACACACGGGGCAGATCGGTGCCCCCCGTGCTCGCACGCGGCCGCACAGCCCCCGCTGCTGACGCCAGCCTGAGGGCAGAGCTGCGCTCCTGCCGCGCCCCGGGGACCCGTTTGCTGCCATTAACCCAAGGCAGAGGCAGGCAATGGGTGGCTGGGGATCGATTTGCGAAGCTGTTTAAAAACCTCATTTAAAGGGAAAAACGAAACCTCCAGCATGCAAGTGGTGCCAGGATGTGCTACTGCCGTGCCCCAGCCCTTCTCAAACAGCACAATCAAACGGGCAGTGCTCAGCCGACAGAGAGCTTGCAAGGATGCTCCCCCTCCTCAAAGCCATCACTTCTCCCTGCAGAGAAAGCACAGCTACAGTATTAGCCACAAACTTAGATGAGCAAGCAGGTCATACATCATTTCTGTGTAAATCTTTTGCTGTGCTTGGTTACATGAGCACCAGGGCCCGGGGACAGAGAGAGTCTTGTGCACTTAAATAAAAAGAGGGAAAATTTACACAACTGAGGGGGAGCGGAGGAGAGAAATGCAAACTCAGAGCAACAGGGGAGAGCAATTCCCCGACACAGCACCGAGGCAGCAGGCAGATTGCAGCACGTGGCTCCCCGCCTGCCCAAGGACTGCTTGGGCATGAATAAACACTTTTATTTTGCCGATGATTAATTGTCCCTGAAAGCACCACAGCCTCCCTGTCACGCCGGGAGCAGAGCGCGGGGGTTCAGGCACCAGGACATCCTCCCTTCCTCTCCGCATTCGGCTCAGTGCTGTGCTGGCCTCGCTGTCTCCAAGAGCAGGGCTGGGCTTCAGCCACCGGTGGAGCAGGGAGCGATCGTCCTTTGCCAGCCAAGGCCTGGCCGGGGGCACACGGCTTTGGTGGCACAGCCTCCCCGTGGCGAGGAGATGGCTCCGCTGTGATGTGGCCAGCTCTGGGGTGGGATGGGGAGGCTGCAGAGCCGGCATGGGGCAGCCAGAGGCGCTGAGGCCAGGGCGAGCAGCAGCACCCATCGCGCACCCCACACCTCTGCCGGGGATGCGCCAGGGGGGCTGCGCCGGTGTCCCCCGGAGGCAGCGCCAAGGAGAGGGGCAGAGGAGCAGGAGGAGAGCACAGCCCATCACCCGTGCCTGGGCTCCTGCCCCAGCGTCGCCGGGGAAGGTGACTCCTTCGGAGATGGCTCTCGCTGCACCGCAGAATCGCTTCTGGATAAACAATTACCGCCTATTTACCTCTGCCCATATGGCGCTCAGGAACAGGTGTGCAGGTAATGAAATACCCAGCTCCGACGAAGCTGGCTCGTGTTTCCTCCTCATTCCTGCGCTTGGGCTGCAGCCCGTCCGCAAATGAGAGCTAAAGAAGATGGAAGGACTGGGAGGGCTGGAGGCGGGGGGCCCACCTGGTGCGGCATGGTGTCACCCCCGCCTGTCTCTGCAAGGCGTCACAGCGTGGTTCCAACATGGGATGGCAGCGCGTGGGGCCCACGGGGTCCCCTGCACATCTCGGTCACAGCCATCCTCCCCACCACGCTCCGTGCTGGAGACCCGGTGTCCCCAGGGTGCCCGCAGCCCCGGGCCCCCGCCCCGCCGGCTGCATGAGCGCTCCCCCCGCCAGTCACTCAGGGCTGAGCCGCTGCCTTTCTTCAAAAGACATCTAATCTCCGCGCACAGCCACAGAGAGGGGGATTTATCACCTCCCCCGGTGCCGTATCCTCTGTGCGGATAAGATAGTTTATGCAAACAGACGCCAGGCTGTGTCGCTTTCTTATTTCTCTCTCCTCAACTCGCAGCTCATCATCGGTTACGGCGGTGACCAGTCACCTAAATCACCCGGCTTCGCTCCCGCTCCCGGCTCTGATTGATGCTGGCATTTGTCTTCCCTCCAAACGGGCGCCCAACCCGCTGGGCTCTGCCGGGGGCGTGGGGAGGGGGCACAGTGTCACCATGGGGCTCCGTGGTGTCACCGTGGGGCTCAGTGGTGTCACCGTGGGGCTTGGCGGTGGCTCCCAACCCCCAGGGCACTTCTGCCTCTTCAGACCCTGTGAAGGGCCCCCCAGAAACCAGCACCCCCGGTGCATGTCCAGAGGCTTGCCCAAGCCCAGCTCCCCCAGCACGGGCACCAGAAGGCACCGGGCTCACACCTGTGAGATGCCGGCATCTGAACGCCCGATGGCTCCTGTGAAAATGGCCCTAACGATCAGCAGGGACTTTCTCGCTGCTGCAGCCTCCCTGCCGAGGCAGGGGCTGCTGGTGCAGGTGCCCACGGCCAGGCTCTGCCTCTCTGGCAAGCAGCTGCGGCCCTTTGGGTGCGGTCTGGGCCATGCTCCTTGAATCACAGAGAGCGAACCCGGCTGCTGGCAGGGGCTGGGCGGCAGCGGCGATGCCACCTGCACGGCCACGAGAGCTACGGGCAGCTTTTGCATAGGAGACATAAATCACCCCTTGGCAGGGTCCTCCGATGTGCTGAGATGAGAAGAAGCTCTTGGGGCGCATGGGGACACCCTCCCCTCCGTCCTCACCCTGTGGGGAAGAGGACCCCCCCCCCTCCAGTGCTGTTTGTCCCCCTGCGCTGTGAAAGTGACCGGCTGTCGCGGTGGATGCCGCTCAGCCACCTGTGCGAGGTTCACATTCACTTCCTTCATCAAGCGATCAAGCTGCCAGCACCTGCTGGAGCAGGCAGGATGGGGGCGCGTCCCCCCGTATCCATGCGGGGGCTCACGTGGGGTCTGCTCCATGCAACGCCGCGCACCCCCATCCCACCAGGCTGTGGGGAAAGGGGCACTGGGGGGAGCGGGGCCGTGCCAGGACCTCGGTGCCCTGCCTCGGGCGCTGGTGGCTTGCAGCCAAAGAAGGCTGGAGGGGAATGAACCGAGTCACCTCGTAGCATATGCAAGCCGGGAGCGAGCAGTCCCCAGGCAGCGTGGCAAGCAGCCGGGCGTGCGCGGGGAGCTGGCTGCCAGAGCCCGCGGCCCCTGCCAGCAGCCTGCCCGCGTTGACATGCTCTCGTCCCCTGCCAGGTTTTGTCACCGCCAGCTGCATGAGGGAGGGGGACAGGCACTGATCCATGGCTCCCCGCGGCAGTGTGGGATGGAGGCGGAGGTCCCCATCACCACTGCGACTCCTAAAGGGAAGCACAGACCCGTCCGAGCCCCCAGCTTGCTGCTGCCCATGGAGGGAACCCAGCAGAGGCAATGAGACCAGGCAGCCAGTGCCCCTTGTCCCTTATGCCGTGCAGAAGTGACCCCAGCCTGGCCATGGGGACACAGGTCGCTGGGTGCTGGTGATACGGACTGGCTGAAATCAACATTAATGCACCTTCCCTTCCATGAGGCCTGGTGCTGACCTGTGTGACATTAAACTCCAGCATCCCCAGGGCTGGACTGGCTGCCCTGCACCATGGGATCAGCATCCATGGGCACTGCAGCATGCAGGGACCTGCTGAGCAGAATCAGGCCCTGAGCCACACTCAGCTGCCTGCAATTCAGCCGAGCAAAAGGGGAGTTTGCAGCACGCAGTGGACTCCTGCTGAATCCATTTGCACCTCCCTAGCAAGGCTGCCCTGGCCCTGCCAGCCCAGGCAAAGTGCGAATGAATCCCTCCCACTCCCCAGCGCGGTCCCCAGAGATGTGCCAGTGCTGTCCCCATGCTGCCCGCACTGTCCCTGTGCTGCCCCTGCTCTGCCCACATTTGCCTGGCCACCAGCTTCCCACAGGCCCCCACCCTGGGGCGTCCCTGTCCCCGTGGTCCCTGATGCAGTCCCCAGTGTCCCATGGGGCACGCCAGGACACCCCATGCCTCCCACCACCAGCACTCGGGGCTGCGCTGGCACAGCTCCCCAGTGCATACCAGTAACAAGCTTCTGTTAAATAATTGAATTCTTCAAATCGTTCTCTTTTCCCTTCGGTTTCGGTACGCATTTGTCATCATTCCATTAGGCAGCCGCTTTGCTCTCACTTCATTTATTCATAAGCATTGCTGTGGCTCAGGCGGCGGCGATGACAGCGGAGCTGAGCGCGATCGCTAGCACGGGACACGCTGCGCCCAGCGCTCCCTGCTCTCACAGTGGCACCAGGACGGTGCCGACACAGAGGTGGCAGCAGAGGATGGGTGTGCCTGTGGGGCCGCCACGCATCACCCGTCACCCCGGCTCATTGCTCACTCCCCCGTGCTGGGGACAGCTGGGGACACGTGTGCTCTGTGCCCGCTGCACCCCCAGCAGCAGATTTGGGTCTTGGCTGCTCGCAGCACTGGGGAGCCCCATTTGGCAGCGTGGAGGCAGCCACACACCTGCCCACGGCCGTGTCACTGTAAGCGATTCCTGTATCAACAACGCAGTTACAAAGGAAAGCAAATAAGCCAATTACGGGAAAATATCCTGTCACCCGTCCGGCTCCCCCACGAGTGCAGCGGCACGCACCAGTCAAGCACACCCAAGCGAGAGGGGGCATGCCACCGTGCCGGTGCGGCACATCCCAATTACACACCCGTTGTGACAGCAGATGAAAGGACTCCCCGGCTCTGCGGCGTCCCTCCGCAACACCCCGCTGGTGGCAGGGACTGGAGCTTCCCGGCAGTGCAGGGTCCTGTGTGCCAGCCCAGCCCTGCAGGACGCATCCTGTCTCCGCTCAGCCAGGGTCCCCTTCCCGCTGTGCAGAGCTGCTTTGTGAGAGCAGCCCCATGGCACAGGGTGCATGCGCCCATCACCCTGCCTCTGGGCTGGGGGGGCTGAAGAGTGCCAGAGAGGAGCCGCTTCGAGTCCCTCGGGCTGGAGCCATCCACGTTTCTCTTCTTTCATGCCACTTACAGGAGAAGACCCAGGGGAGGAATTAAAGAAAAAAAATGGACACTGGCAGGAGGGCGCAGGGCTTCCCCCGTGCATGCAGAGTAGATCCATTACCATAATAACGAAGCACTTAATAGCCGCTTCCCCACTTGCTCTAATTGAAACAGATAGCCCTGTTTCCCGGCTGAGCAGCGGGCTGTGGCCACTGGCACATCCCCGGTCCCGCTCGCGCTCGCGGAGCTGCCAGGGGCTGCTGTCGAGGTGCCAGGAGCCACAGCGGATGAGCAAAGGCATGAAAGGTCAGTGGAGAACAGCAGCCCCTTTGTGCTGAATGTCACCAGTGCTACCACAGAGCCAGGGGACCAGAGACACGCAGTGCTGCAGGCACAAGCCCATCCCGCAGCGACCTGCCGGGTGCCTCTGCT
The DNA here is from genome assembly GCA_013399115.1 of Anseranas semipalmata. NCBI lineage: Eukaryota > Metazoa > Chordata > Aves > Anseriformes > Anseranatidae > Anseranas > Anseranas semipalmata. The sequence goes on along the minus strand of VXAA01001163.1, from coordinate 137,364 downwards.
TCAGGAAGAGTGCAGGATGGGGACAGGGACAGGGATGGGGACAGGGACAGGGAGGTGTGTGCTGGCCGAGGCAGCTACAAAGGGCCAGCAAACCCACATGCCTGGCCCTGTGCTCCTCTCGGGGTCCCCATGGGGGTGAGTGCCCTTTGGGGTGCTGCGCTCGGCCCCCCGTGCCATTTGGTGCACCCCCGTGTCCATCCATGCCATGCCTGGCAGCGCTGCGAGGGGCTGGAGGAGATGCGGCTCTGGGCACGGGTCTGGCACACGCTCACAGGAATGCTGCTCATCTAATTGCAGTCATTAGCCCATAATTGTGCAATTATTTGAGGACGCGATGCCATGTGTTCCTGCAGGGAAGAGGACAGGGGGGAGAGGTGGACGCAACCAGCAGGCCCCGGGGGGAGCGCAGGTCTGCGGCACGGTGGGCACAGGCTCTGTGCCAAGCCAGGGCGTGGAGGGGCTGTGGGCTTTGCCCCCCGTGCATCCCTGAGCTGCCCAAGGGGGTGCTCCCCGGCAGCTGCGTGCAGGGTGAGGAGACCCCCATGTCCTGCTGGCTGGGTGACGCTGTGGCCCCCAGTGACACCCTGTGCCAGGGGACAGGGCTGGCACCCGAGGTCTATGGGTGTGGGTGGGCAGCACCTCCAAGCACCCCCTCTCTGCTGGGGGAGGCAGAGCTGAGAAGTGGAAACAGAAATTTGGGAAAAGAAGAGGCAGTCAGTTCTGCCTGGCTCAGCTGTACGAGCAGGATTCGTTTCGCTCCACCCATTTTTCCATGAAATGGCAGCAGATCTCCGCACGAAGCACCATTTCCGAGCGGGAGCGGCTGTGCTGGCAGCCACCCGGCGCCGCGCGCGGGCTGTGCCAGACAGCGCTCGCTCCTCCTGCGGCAGAGCCTGCCCGGGCGCTGCCTGCGCCCTGCTGTGCCCCCGGGCCCGGCTGGACACGGCGCCCACCTTCCCCGGCGTGCGTAGGTTGCACGCAGGGACGGCGGGACGGCCAGAGGTAACGGTGACTTGCAGCGAGGAGAAGCTGCTGAGGTGGGACGGATGCAACGCCCGATCATGGCAGGAGGGCTGTGATGGTCTCAGCTCGTGATGGAGCCCAGCCCATCCCCGTGCACACAGCAGGAGCTGGCTGAGCTTTCTGCAAGAGCTTTGTCGCGAGCAAAGGCACCCCAGGACGCCCGCACGCCCGTGGCCCCCAGCCCGAGGGAGATGCTGGTTCCTGGCCATGGGATCCGCTGGTCCTGGCTGGCGGCCTGGAGCTGGCGGGGAGGCAGCGGCAGGGATGGAGACAAGTCCTGAGAGGCCGCACTGGCGGCTTGCTGCGCGGAGACGTTGCTCCGGAGGCATGTGCTTGTTCTGGAGCGAGCCGAGGGGCCGCAGCCAGCTGGCTGCCTCCCGCCTGCAGGCGGCTGCCGAGCCCGGGCCGTGTCTGCTCATCCAGCAGTGGCCAAGTTAACCCCGCGGTGGGGGCAGCCGGGGCTGCAGGACTGCGCTGGGGTGTGAAGGCATTGCCACAGCAGCTCCCCGACCAAGCCCTGCAGCGCCCAGGGTGTCCCCTCCCCACAGGGCTCCGTGGGGCGGCAGGGACACAGCCAGACCCCAGGACCTCCTCTCTGGGGCTCCCCGGCCCCACAGAGGAGCCACCGGCCCGGCCTCCCCCCATTTCCCCGCATGGAGGAAGGAGGGCTGGTCCCAGCTGCGGGCAGCCTCCGGCATCAGACGGCAGCGCCAAAGCCGTGCCAGCACAGGCAGCAAAATCCCCGGCGTGGCGCGGGGCTGACAAGTGTGTCGTGGCTCCAGCGGGAAGGCGCGGACAGGAGGGAAATAAAAGCAAATGACATCACTCGCTGGCACGGCTGCACGCACCGAGAGCTATTTCTGGCAGGGCCTGGCCCGGGCTGCCTCGGTTAAACGCTTGCAGATGTTGCTGCGTGCGCCTGGCGCGGGGCTCCCCGCTCCTCCCCGCGGGCACCCGGCCCTGGGGCAGGGCCACGCGGCTGCCGCCCGACGCCTGGATCCGGCCGGGGGTACCGGGGGTCCCGGCACGGCCCCGCTGCTGCCACATCCCTGCATGCCACGCACACCAGGGCATCTGCACGGGGGCACGCGGGGCGCCCCGCTGGTGGCCGGGACACGGTGGCACCTCAAGGTGACCGGCAAGGGCAAGGAAACAGAAACCTGGCAGTTGCCATGGTTACCAGCAGAGCATCCACCGGCGCTGGCTCACAGCACACGTGGAGCCCATCTTTAGCTGCCGGGGCGGTTTGTAGGAGGGAAGGAAGGGCCAGATGGTTCCGAGTGGCCCCGATCACCACGCTGGTTGCTGTTGGGGAAACTGAGGCACAGCCCTGCCCTGCTGTCCCCACCATCAGCGCCAGCAGGAGCTTGGACTCCCTTTGCTGTACATTTGGGCACTAATCCAGCCCTCATTCCCTTAGGGGCAGTTACAACACACCGGATTTGCAGGGTGAGCTCATTCTGTTGTTTTTTTTCACAAGGCACAACAGGGGGAGAATACCAGCCTGCCCAGGCTGGGAGGTGCCTCCGGTCCCCAACACCCCCCGGTCTGTGGCTGCTCAGCCATCTCAGACGGGTCTGAGCCCTTTGGCAGAGACAGGGACTCGGCTCCGGCTGCCGAGCGCTGGAGCCTGGCTCAGCGCCGCCCGGTCTGATCCCGGCTCCCCGCCGACCGCAGCGTTACGCCTAGACCAAAAGAAAAGCAGCTCGGGGTGGAACAAAGTCAAATTAAAGACGTGGCAGCTGTTCCTCCTCTTTCCAGATCCTGGTTTGCTACACGGGGTGCAATGCTGGCGGGTCCCCGTCCTCGCCGCCACCCGTGTCACCGCGCAGTGTGAGATGACAGGCACCACAGTGGCAGGTGGCATTTACCGGCTGCCCCCGACCGCTGCAGGGAAATCAGCATCTTTGCCGCGACAGGCAGGAATATCCCATTCGCTAGCTGCAGCCAGATGTTCCTCTGCAGAATTATTTGATGGAAAAACAGGGAAGGGAGCATGAGATCCGCCAGCAACATCTTGCTTTAATAAAAAAAAAAACAGGAAATAATGGTGGAGGAAGGAAAGATGTGCCCAAGTTTATCTCCCTCCTGCACAGAAATGTGCTCCATTCGAGGAGCATCTGCAATAGCTGCGGTGACGCTGGGCTGCTTTGTTTCCCCAGAATGGATAGATATATGACGTCCCATTTCCAGCGGAGGGGAGCAGGGTGCCCCTGCCCCAACCAGCACCCAGAGCACCCAGGTGACATCCGTCCCCATGGGGACACGGATCTTGCAGCGCCCCACCAGCCCTGAAACACCCAGGGCAGCTTGGGGAAGGCAGAAAGCCCCAAAATCAGGCTGAGGTGAGGACGGGGGCTTCACCCACGGGTCTTGGTGCTTGCAGCTGCCCTCCTGCCTCCTCTCAGCCGGCTGCCAGCAGGCTGCAGGGGAGGGATGGGGAGAGGAGCCAGTAATGACACAGGCGGCTGGCCCCGGCCCCAGGGCTGGGGAAGGCTCCCCATCCCATCCCATCCCTGCCCCTGCCCCTGCCCATGCCCGTGCCCCTGCCAGCCAGCCCCTCTGCCCCCTGCATCCTCACACCAGCAGCTCCGCCGTGGTCCAGGTTGCTTCCATGTCGCTGCCACCAAAGAGTGGCTGCAAACAGGGACCAGGCAGCAGGGCCAGAACACTGGCACCAAAAGGCATCATGGCCCACAGAGAGAAAAAAATCCCCTGGGAGAGGAGGGGAAAGGAGAAGAAAAGTGAACTAGCAGGGAAAAAGAAGTTCAATCAGATTTGTAAAGGGCACAATTTACAAAATCCATCACATATTTTACTAGGCTGGGATTTACGGATTAGCCTGTAATACTTAGGTGGCTTTTTGTAATAAAACTCTGAGCTGCAGCAGCTTTGGGAAAGCGAGAAGGTGGAAGAAGTCTCCTCTATGTCCCACTCTCATTTTCCCAGCATTTCCTCCTTT
>VXAA01001163.1:120374-132572 GCA_013399115.1 Anseranas semipalmata | reverse complement strand
CCCCCAGCCCCCCCCGCCCCCCCACCCGCCACAGCGCCGCAGCAGGGTGGGTGGGCAGAGCCTTTGAAGAGATGGAGATAAGCTCGTGTGCCTGTGTGCACGATAGTGGTTTATGAAGGCTCCTAATTAAGAAAATCCTTTGGGGAATGAAAATCCCTCAGCTGTCGGGTTTGTGTGGGAATGCAAGCAGACAGAGGCAAGGACTTTGGGAACAGGGGTTTCGCAGCCAGCATGAACTGCCCCTGCAAAGCTACCACTGTCCCCAGCCCCGTCCCCATCCCCATCCCCATCCCCATCCCCATCCCATCAGAGCTGCAGCCCACGGCCCCTGCAGAGAGCAGGCAGGGTACATGGCGCTCATTGGCATCCCACAGGAGAGCTGGCAATGCTGCAGCACGGGGTCCTGGGGCGGGGGGCACCCATGCATGGTGCTGAGGAGGAGCCGGGGGGGCTGGCCCCAGGAGGCCCCCCCGCAGAGCAGGGTACCAGCCCGGGGAGCAGGGAAGGGCCAGACCCAGGGACGGCACAGCTGGAAGCGGAGCCCCGCCGCCCGCCCCGGCAAGCACGATGAGTTATTACTGCAGGAAACGAAACTGCTAATAAATCCCCAGGCAGAAGCCGGGAAGGTTAAAACTCCATCTTTAAAGGGAGACGATGATTTATAAAGTGGCATCTCACTCCTCTTCCCTGCTGCGGAGCTCTGGGCTGCTGCCTGCCAGGGCTGGGGCTGCTCGAGCCGAGCTCGCCCCGTACACGGGGATGCCCAGAGCCCGGGGTGGAGGCTGGGGCCGGGGCAAGGACCCAGCGTGGGGCGAGGCCCCGGCCCCAGCCCCCAGCCCCCAGCCTGGGCAGCGCCGCCCGTCTCAGCCCCCATGCACCAGTGGACCTGCTCCCCGCCAAGCAGCACGCCGCGGTTAGTTGCCATCCCCTGCCCTCCCGCCGGGGATCTGCTCCCCTGCAGAATGTGCTTTTTGAATAGGAAGGGATTTTTTTCTATCACCTATTTGCTGCACTGTGTTAAATTGCATTCCTGCTCAGGAGCATTGTGCAGCCACCGGGACCGGGCACAGCGAGTGATGGTGGGGATACGCAGGGCAGAGGAAAGCCAGGCCCCAGGGGATGCCAAGGGCTGGGGGGACACGTGGCATCCCCCCGGGCACCAGGGAAGGGGACGGCTGGGTCCGGCTGGGTCCGGCTGGGTCCGGATGGACACAGCTGCCGGCTCTGCAGGGCCAGCGCTGGGACGCGCCATGCAGCTGCAGTCATTGCTCTCGTACAGCTTCAGAAGTAAATGAGCAAGCGTGATGAGCCCTGGCCGGTGCTGCACCGGGTGCCTGGGCAGGAGGACGCCGCACACGGGCAGCACGGTCACCTGGGTGCTTCCCATGGCCAGCCTCGGCACCCGGCCCTGGCCAGCAGCGAGTCCCGCCGGGCGAGCACCGACACACAGCAACTCGGAGGGGGAAAACCGAGGGAAAATCAAAGCTCCGCAGCGAGCAGAGCAGGAGAGCCTGTAAGTTACCACCGCCTCAAGACATTCATAAATAATGTATGTGGCACAGGGTTGGGGAGCTTTTTACCCAGTTAATTAATATGTACGGTAATGTGCACGCACACGACACAACGGCAGGGCTCCCCCTTCGCTCCCAGTAAAAATACTTCTTGGAGGGCTGACACATTTATTATCTCTCCCATAATTACCTTATTGTGAGCATTTGTTATAAAGCACCCTGGGAACCTCAGCCCCATGCAGGGCTCCCAGGTGGGGGCCGGCTTTGAAACACTGGTGGGGACTTCTTCACTTGGAAAGTGGGTCAGGATGGGACCCCAGGCCTCAGCGGTGGATGCACGGCCCAGCACTGGCTCTGCTCGAGTCATCACATTGCCCCTGGGCAGAGCAGCATGGGCGGCAGCCAGGACGGGATGGGACAGGATGGGACGGGGCAGGGCAGGGCGGGGCAGGATGGGATGGGATGGGAGGGGATGGGATGGGATGGGATGGGATGGGATGGGATGGGATGGATGCATGCACCATGCAGGAGTCTCTGCAGGCTACACGGTGCAGGACGGGGCTGAGCGGCTGCAACATGAGCTGTGACAGTGGATATTAAAGCCTTTATTACAGGGTGACACTCGCTAATTACAGAGCTCCTTTCAGGCAGCCAGCAGCGGATGAGCTCGGGCGACAGCACCCAATTATTGCAGCTCAGCAGGGGGAAAAGGGAAAGAAAGGAAGAAAAGAAAGCGCAATTATCAGGGACCTCGTCTGCGGCGCGGCACAGGGCTGCAATTTCAAAGCAGGCTCGGCTTGCCCAGCCCCACTCTCATTCCTCGTACCAAGCACATGACAGCTTAAATTTATTTTTAAATGGGCAGGTGCCCATCTCTGCCCTGTCCTTCAGCTCTGCCCCGCCAGGCCAGGCTCCCTGCTTCCCCCAGCACCGTATCCACAGCCAGCACCTGGCAGACCCTTTTCCTGCAGGAAAATCAGGGGTTTCCAAGTGCCAGCAAGGGCTGGAGACGCCGGTTCCCCACCGTCCCCCACACGAGCACAGATCCCTTCCCAGAGCATCCCCTGCCCCAGCTCAGCCCAGCCTGTAGTGGTTATTTAAACCCCGGTGCCGCTGGGAGGCTGCGCTGCTTGTTCCCCTCCCTCTCACCCTCTCCCACCTTTTCCTCCCAGAGTTGCTCCCGGCTCCAAAATCGCAGCCTCGTATATTAAAAAAGGTCAGATTTCAGCTCTTGTGAAGAAGCAGAAACCAGGGCAGCGTGAACAGCAGCAGCCCGGCGCTTCCCCACGGGATCACGAGCTGGGGTGGGGTGCGGGGGTCCCGGCGCTGCGCCCCGCAGACCTGCTCACCCCTGCTGCAGCTTGTGCCATTCCACATCGCCACTGGCTTAGTAATTGACGATTAAATTTAATTACACCTTTGAGAAATAATAGTGTAGGTTGCCCTAATGGGCCTGTCTGGAGCCGGGTGGGTTTCTCCTCACCCATCAGGATGGGTGACAGGGACGTGTGTGGCTGGGAGGTGACCCCACGGCACTTCCAGCACTTGGCTCCCTGGGGAGCTGCGTGGGGCCAGGGTGGAAATCCCCTCGCTGTAGCCAGGGTGGCTGGAAGTGGTGAAGAGCGAAGGGGACAAGGAGGGGGATAAGTGGCTCAGGGGACACCCGAAGGCAGCGGGGAGACCGACCCCAGCGAGGCGGCAATGACCGAGGGCAGCCCGCAGCCGTTCGGCTCTGCCCCTCTGCCAGGAGCCGCGGCCATTTCAATCAGTCGTAAAAGGGCTTTGCAGGATAACCGGTCCGAGCAAACGTGCCAGGAGCTGCCTGCGAGCTCGGACACATTGAAGGAGAGGAGTCAGCAACAACTGCTGGGGAGAGGCGCGGGGCCGTCCCTCCCTCCCTCCCACCTATTTTTCCACCTTCCCCTTCCCAAGCCAACCTCGCCACCAGCACCTTGCTGGTGCCTGCAGCCCTGGGAAGGAGCCGGCCTCGGCCCCGGGCTCCTGAAGATCACCTGGAATGGCTTCCCTATTTATTTCAATAGAAAAAAAAACAGGGGTATGAAACCACCCTGCTGGGTTTAGTCGCTTCCATCTCTGCTTTTTTGTGTTTTTTCTTTTTAATTTTCTTTGAAACAATATCACAGAGATCCCCCGTTATTTGCTGCCTGATTTATGAATCCTTCAGACGCAATCACCGGAGCCTCTCCAGGCTCCTGCTGCAATTAGGGAGGTTTTCTAGCAGGAGGAAGGCAGGTGTGCAGCGCTGGAGAAGGCGGCCAGGGGGCCCTGGCGATCCCAGGGCTCGGCAGTGGGGTTAGCGGGGAGCGTGGCCCCCAGGACGGCTGCCCGCGCCTTGGCCTGCCCTTTCCCTGATTGGAGATAATCACCTGCAATTACCTAATTAGGTATCTGATCTTTGTCCTCTGAACCCCGATCCATGCATGGCGATGGGATGCTGCTTGCTGCCATCATTGCCCGCGAGCACCCACATAAATGGTGCGAGTACCGAACCCGCGCCCACCCCCGGGGCAGGATTTGTCCCCAGGATTCCCAGGTGCCACTGCGCCATGCAAGAGGTGACCTCGGCAGCCGGATATTCCTGCTGGAGAAAGGCTGCCGTCCCGCTGGGCAGCTACCGTGGCGCTCAGGGTGGCATTGCAGGCTGGGGCCACGGCCCTGCACCAAGGGGCATGGGGACAGGCCCACGGGTGGGCACGGAGCTGGCACCGGGGACAGGGACAACGTGCGCAGTTGGACACGCCATACCTTCGTGGAAGAAAAATTAGGCCAAAGCAAGGCCCGTCTCTCTCTCTCTCCCTCCAAGTGATCATCGGCCTCATTAAAAAACAACTAATTATTATTCTGGCTCATTAGCAATTATAAATCTCCAGCTCCGGTACTTCATTAAAAAAAATGACAAGTTAGCACTTAATTATGTTCCCCATAAGCAGCCCCATATCTTCCCAGCAGCCCGACGGGTGGAAGCATTAACCCTCTGCACCCCGCCACCCACCAGCACCAGCACCAGCACACACACCGGCACCAGCACCCTGCCGCAGCACAGCACCGTGCTCACCCCAGGGACACGGACCCAGGAGACCAGCCCGTGCACCCGGCCTCCGTGGGGAGTTTGCAGGAGGCACCAGAAGTGCCCCTGCCCAGGGGACAGAGTGGGCCCAGGGAGGTGTCCCCGAGGGATGCTGGCCCCACGCCGCTCCCACCGCGGCCGGCGTGGCTGCAGCCCTGGGGCAGAGCTTTGCACGCTGCAGCAAATGGCGGGGAAAAAATTACAGCTGCGGAACTAGCTCTCCCAAATTATATCACCTTCTCTGACAGGATAATTGCTCCTTTTCCCCGAGATTTAATACGGATCTCACATCCTTAAACAGTTGTGTGTTATTTTAAGGGCTCCCAGTGTTGCTCGCTCCTGCAGGTAGTGCAGGAGCAGGCAGCGGCGGTGTTGGCCCCCCCAGCAGAGCAGGGCCCCGCAGGCGGTGCCGTGCCAGAGGGGATGCATGGCATGTCCCCTGCTTTGGGGTGGAAGATGGGGACATCAGCACCATGCTCTGGTCCCGGAGGGGCAATGCAGGGAAGCAAGCACATGCCTGCAGCATCCAGAGAAGTGGAGGGGGGGGACAATTCCTGTCTGGGTGTCACCAACATCAGCTGCACGCGAGCAGGGCCCTGGCGCTGCGGCACCCCGCAGCACGCCTCATTCTCTGCGCACTCTAATGGCTGTATCAATATTATCTCGCCTGCAACTTGCCCTGTGACAGATATATTAATGACACAGTGCAGCGCCGGGAAAGGGCATGCAGGGCTTGCAGGAGCAGAGCCGGCGCCGGCAGAGGGACGGGGAACGCAGAGCTCAGTGCCTCGCTCAGCATGGGCAGGACCGGGCACAGCCAGCCCGGGGGGTGCCAGGGGGACATTGGTGGGGTCAAAGCACGTGGCCAAGCCCCGAGGATTCCAGATATTTTCAGCTCTGGTGCTCCTGGGAGCCAGCAACTCCCCTGTGAAAGGGACCCCAATAGTTCAGGGTGCCCAGCGCGGAGTGCATGCGGTGCCCCAGGTCTGTGCCAGAGCCAGATGCCCAAATGCTCGCCCAGGAAAAATCTCCCTGTGACTTTCATCCCAACTCGGATCCTACAGACCCAGCACAGAGCGAGCAATAAATCAGTCTGCAGATGCTGGAGCCCAGCAGAGCTGCTCACCTGCGCTGCCACCCCCGACCCCATCCATCACCAGCCTGGGACAGACCCTGCAGCCACTGGAGAGCTGTGTGCCACCAGTGTCACAAGTGTGCCCTGCTTGGGACAGTGGCCCCTGCTCCCTGCCACACAGACCGGACCCCCATTGGCACTGGCCCCTGCGGCAAAGCCCCGCAGAGCCAGTTCCTTTGCCTGGGAATGTTCATTAGGTTTCCCACGCACGGAGAGCCCCATGTGCCGCGGCAGCTCCCGCTCTCCTCCTGCGTCCTAGACGAGCGCAGTGCTGGCAGCGACAGCCACAGCACGGCCCCTGCTCCTCCCTGGGAGATCGATGGCGACTGCCCAGCGTGGCCGAGCGGCATCGATTCGGCGGCAGCTGGCAGCCGGTGCATGGGAGCAGGTGGGGAGCGCGCGGGGCGCGATGGTGAGCAGGTCTGGGCCATCGCTGCCCCCCACACCGCCCCCAGCCCCCGCCAGCAAAGGGACCCCAGGGACCCTGCTCGCTCCTCCCACGCTGAGCCTGTGCCAGCCATCCGGGGTGAGGAAAAGCAGTCATTGCTATTATGTATTGCTTTGGAAATAAACCAGCATTAAAACATTTTAGGATTACAGTCAAGTGCGATCAAGTTGTTTAGGAGCCAGGGAGCATGAAAAGACGTCTCAGCAAGAGGCTTTCTGTCAGCAGGCCCCACTCAGGAGCAGCAATTTGCAGCGTTTGGGACGCAGCGTGCCGTGCGCGCTGCTGCTGCCCAGTGAAGCCCTTGTGCTGTTCACCGGTGCGCCGTGGGGCTTTGGGTCCTGAGCAAGGGCTGGCTTTGGAAATGTCCCCGAGGTGCAGCAGCCAGGGGCTGCCAGCCCCAGCCTCGGGGCCAGCCGGGCCGGGACCATGGCTCTGTAAATACATGATTTGTTATTTCTGTTATTTCCGTTATTCATTGTTTAATTCACTGCTATTTATATATGTGAGATTTGCATTGATCCTATGGTTCTCGTGCCATGGCCAGTGCAGGTGCGGGACTGATGGCCCCACACAGGGAATGGACGTATCTGAGTGGGATGCGTGGGGCCAGGATCTGTCCCACTGAGCCCTGGGTGGGTCAAGCAAGGGCAGCACCGCATACCGGGAGCATCGCCCTGACCCCGGGCTGGGCTGCAGCAGCTCTGGCAGCGCGGGAGCACCAGCGGCTTGACTTGCGGGGCTCCCAGACAGGCCTTCGCTCTGTCCCCGTGCAGCACTGGGGCTGTCAGAGCTGGCTGTGAGCTACACATCCACTGCTCCCCCACTCCGTAACTCAGCCCCAACTGTCTGGATGCGGCCCCTCGCCTCCTCCTGCCGCAGCACCGCGTGCCACCAGGTACCCGTCCTGCCCCGCGCATGGGGACACTTTTGGTGATGAAGTTTTGCTGGGCCAAAGCCCTGCCTGAGCGCTGCCCGAGCCTCCCCCTGCTGCGGAGCTTATCAGTAAACCGAGGAATGCACGTCGGGATGTTAAGCAAATAGCTGTCATGTAATAGATGGGGCGCCCACGGAAACGAACACTTACAAATGGCTGTAGCATTTACCTAAATGTCACGCCGATTGCTCGCTGCCGCTCTGCAAAGGGACGGCTTCCCGGCTGCCCCCGACATCGCGGCTTTTTGGGGCGCTGGGAGCTCAGCACGCACCGAGCGCAGCCACCGGAGCCAGCGCACCCTGCCCACGGAGCCGCACAGGGAGCGCTCGGAGAGGCAAACGGCACGGATCCAGGCAAAATCTCCTCTTCCATCGTGTTTATTCCTCTTTCACGTCTCCCTGGATGAGGGGGTTGCCAAGCACCTGGCCTGGACTTAGAGTCGTCATTTATTCAGATTTATGCAAATGTATTCCACTAACAAGTTAATTCATTTAGTGGGTCCAGCAGTTTTTACATTTTGCACAGGTTTTATCCCATTCGCTCCCCCCCACAAGCCTGTCAGGAATCTCCGCTGCTTTTCTGCTGAGACAGGCACATTTCTGTGTGGGGCCGTGACCTGCTTGATCCCCCGGACCTCCCCGGGATGGGGACGTCGGCAAGGCATGGGGCAGGGGATGTGTGGCAGGGAAGGATGCTCAGCGCTTCTCCCAGCTGCCTGCAGGGCCGCATCCTGCCCTGATGCCACTGCAGGGCTAAGCTCCCAGGGCAGGGGCTGGGGACCTCTTTGGCCACAGCATCGCAGCACAGGGCACCCCCACAGTGGATGCTCGGGCTGGTACCCGCGGCACCGGCAGCCGGAGAGCTGCTCCCTTGGCACAGCCGGTGCTCGCCTGCAGAGGCACGCGGGCACACGCTGCCCTCCTCGAGCACTCATCGGAAATCCATGCAGGTAGGAGCTCTCAAAGCCCCGGCTCCCTGTCCCTCCTGACCGGCTTTAGACCTTTTCAAAGCCTCAGTGCCCGACACCATCTGTATTACACGCTCCTGACAGCCCGCCACAAATTAATACCTGGGGCAGCCGCTCGCGCACAACTCTTGCAGCGGCAGCAGCGGCAGCGGGGCTCTGTGTCACCGCTGACAGCGGCACTAAATCTTCTGCTGTTGCAACTCGACGTCAGTTTTACCTTGGGCGCAGAATACGGCCCTGCCAATAAACCCGACCTCCCGCTGCGATTATGGATGTGCTGAAGCAACAGGCAGGGCGCTGCCCTGCGCCCCGCTGCGGCGGCTTTGCAGGGGGAGATTCGGGGCGCTGGGAGGGGAGAGGGGTGCAGGGGCAGGGGGCAGCGGGCATCGCCCCGCGGTGATGGGGACGAGTGCGCCCCATGGCTGCCCATGAGCCCCCGGCCCCTCTGTGCCCACCCGACATCCCTGCGAGTGAGCCTGCTGTAAATTGCTCCGGTTAAATTATGCATTAGCTTTTTAAAGAGCCGTTTAAGCTTGAAGCAAGATGTGATTTTTTTTTATCAGTGTCTGATGTCCACCTCGGGCTGTTAAATTTCATCTCAGGCTGATCAGATGGGTAATAATTCCAGCAGCTATTGAGACGTAGGAAGCGGCTCCTGCCCTGGCATGTGGGCTGCAGCACGGTGCCATCTCCAGGGGCTCCCGTGGCTCCGTCCCCTGCCTCGGCTCGCTCTGCCGTTGGCTTTTCAGGGTGATTTTCAATAAAGGCAGCCGGGGTGAGGTATCGGTGCTGACGATGAGACCCTGAGCCCCGCCAGCCCTTTGGGATGCATTTATACCGACAGCTGGGACGCTCATTAATTTGCTGGTGATTGCAGCAAGAGCTCTGCACCCTGCGCAGAGACAGGATCTGGCCCCAGGAACCTCTCCAGGATGTGTGGGGAAGGGGCTGTGGCCCTGGCGGCCAGGACCCGGTGCTGACCCAGCACCCCCAGACCCAGCCCCTCGCTGCCACCCCCAGGATGCTCAGCACCACCGCCAGATGGGTGCTGCTGTCACCCCCCGGGGTCAGCCCCTGCCTCGAACCTGTCCCCACACCCTCCCCCGGCACTGGGGAGCTGCGATCTCAAGGAGACACTTTAATCTCAATCAATTAGAAATAAAGCAATTCTAACGGCAGGGCAATAAAAGAACACTTTAATTTTAGAGCTAATTAAATATCAACAGTTGGAATGCAGCAACAGACAGTTAACCTGGAGTAACCCATTATTTATAAGGAATATAATGCATTGACTCGGGGTATGAAGTGAGTTGTAGTCATTTTAATATCAGCTGTCACAGTCTAACTGTTCTCTTTTGTCTCACTCCAGCACAATCATCTTGCCTGCTTCCTCCGGGACCATTACCACTTCTGCGCCCGACAGAAGATTAATTAAGCCGAGGTCCCAGCAGAGGATGGCACATGTGCTCCCGGCCAGGCTGGGTGAGCCAGGGTGACACCGGGGTGACACCAGGGCGACACTGGGGCGCAGCCTGGGCTGTGGGGACGAGCACGGCAATGCCTCCAGCAGGAGGGTTCAATTCTAATTGCAACCCACTGGGTGTCTGACAACTCATTAGAAGCTGTGAATTATTAATGGGGGGCACCAGCGGCTCTGCTGGGCACCCCAAAGCCTGCAGCAAACCCCTCAGCTCCCCACGCTGCTGCAAGCTCCAGCCCCATGCCCTGAGGAGCAGAGGCACCTGGAGCTGGGGGAATCCCAAGCCTGGCAGCCCCAAAGCAGCAGCCAGGAGCTGCCCTGGGGGGTCCCGGGCACCGGTGTGGGGCTCTGCTCTCCCCCAGGAGCTGGGCTTAGGAACTGCTTGGCGCCCAAGCAGCTGCTCCACAGGATGCGCATCCTCCCCACAGCCCCAAAAGCCTCCTTCAGTGCAGCCCCAGCGCATTCATCACTGGGCTTCAGCAAGCTCCCGGCCTGCTGCAGGGAGGTTCATTTAATATGTGCAGAAGTACTATTTAATTTAACGCATTTGTTAGATTTTTAATAGCTTCGGTGGCAGGGACGAGCAGCAGGGACCGAGGAGAGAGTCGAAGCGTCGCAGGCAGCGACTGCTGGTCCCTGGGCTGCTCGGCTCCCCCAGCATGGGGCTGATGCGACCCCGCAAACCCCACACGGTTCCAGCCCTGGAGACCTTCTTCCAGCCCAATAATTTGTGGTGGAATAACAGGGGAGGGGGGGACGGATGGGTTAAGGTGCGGGACTGAGCCCGAGGGCTTTGCCGAGCTCAGCTGTGAGGTGTCAGGCTGGGGCCGTGCCTCCACCTCTGCTCGCCGACGGACCCGGTGCCAGCAGCACTCCCTCTGCAGCCAGCCGTCACGCAGGAGGAAAGCTCCCGGCTTCCCAAAGTTTGCAAAAACTCCCTGAAATTCATTCCAGCCTCACCGAGTCACGGGCTGCCTGCTGGTGCTCGTCTGCCCCCGCCACTGACAGCAGCTGCTCCTGCGTTCAGCGAGATGCGCTGACGGATTCGGGCGAGCAGAACTGCTCCTGCGCTGCAGCGCCCCGTTGGCTTTCCCCCACTGCTCCTGCGCCACAGCCCCTCGGTGCCTTTCCCCCTCGGGCACCCGCGCTGCCAGGCTTGGCTCCAGCCGCTGGCCTCGCTATTCCCCTGCCACGGGCAATGAGGCTGCAAATGGGATTTGTCCAAATGGTGCGGAGCCCGGCGTGCCTGTGCCCAACACCGTGCCCAGCAAGGCCTGAGGACCATGAGCCACAAGGACCATGAGCCACAAGGACCACGAGCCACCGAGAGAGGGAAATTTGGGCGAAGCAGCAGCAGCAGGCGCAGGGCAGGAGCAAGGCGCATCTTGGAACAAACCCAAAGCACTTCGCTCAGTGCAAAGAAAATGTTTTGACTTCCAGTTGCCGGGCTTTTGTTACAGTTTTGATATATTGGCTTTAAAAGAAAAATGCCATTGTGTGACAAAAAGTCAGAAATTTTTCTTTGGGAAATGTCAAAATGAAACTGTTCCAGAGTGAAATGTCTCATCAGCGAACGGCTGACAGCAAATCCCTGCCCCGAGGCTGCGCTGGGAACCCCGCACCTCCCGGACCTGGCACCTGCGTCCCCCCGCTCACCCCCCTCGGCCCACAGGGAGGACCCGCGACCAGTCCCCAAAACATGCTGCGGGTCCCACAGCCCAGCTGCGTCCCCGTGTGCCCCATCGGTGGCACCGTAGGCACCGCAGCCCCACGCAACGCTGCCGGTGCTTGGGTCCCCATCACTGCCCAGCTCTGTGGCCTTTTCCCAAGGCCAGGGGGGCCACTCTGGGGGCTGGGGGAGCTGCCCCCACCCAATCCCAAGGCCATCGGGGTGCGCAGGCGGCAGCGGCTCGGTGCGCTCTCCCCATTGCCCCGGCCCAGGGAGGAGCAGCAGGGGGACGAGCCCCCGCTGCTGGCCGCGGGTGTTTCCATGGGAGCGTTCCCTCACTGCCGGGAAAAATCACGGCCCCTTCCCACCTGCCGGAGCAGAAGGGTCTGCTCTGGAAGGGAAGTTGCGTGGGATTTCATTATTGTTATTATTTAATTCTCAAGGTCGTGGGATTTACGGCCCAAGCTTACTTATTATCAGACACAGCCAAATAAAAATGATAGATTTCTGTGCCAGCTTTACAGCAGCTCTCGGTGGCTATTAAGGTTGCTAAAATCGTTTTCCATTCAAAAAAAAAAAAGGAGCGCGAAGAAAGAATGAAGGGAAGAAAAAGAGCAAAAGGAAAAATGCAATAGGATCCAGGCCAGTGATGGATTGCAGGAGATAATCCTTCCTGGCAGCCCAGGACTGCATAACCTTGATGTCACCAGCTATTTTTCTCTGCCTGAGCTCTCCGGCTCAGCACCGACGCCCGTGGCAGAGGGGTGACCCCACCGCACCACCTGAAAGCTGCTGGAATTTGGGGTTCCCCTTCATTCCCATGTCCTGGGAGGGAGGGGAGCAGGGTCCCGGTGTCAGAGCGTCCCAGGGGGCAGGCAGGGGGCACGGGGCCGCGGGCTCCCATCGCCCACCCAGGCAGGACGTGGAGGGTGGGGGGGGGCTGCGTCCCCAGGCACGGCCCCCCCC
>VXAA01001163.1:98287-109083 GCA_013399115.1 Anseranas semipalmata | reverse complement strand
ACCCTCCCCACCCCACAGCCATGCCCACGTCACACCAGCCTGCTGCCAGCACTTCGCTCCCTGCTGTTTCCACTTTAAGAGGACATAAATCCAGTTAGTATGTCCAAAGGAGAAAAATCAAAATGTCACATCTGTGGAGACGGTTCAATTGAAGGGGTATTGATTGTCACAGAGAATATTCTCACTTTATTCACCTACTTAGTCCCTTCCCCTAGGCACATATGAATTCATCAAACATTGTCACACCACATAATAATACTTGTTCCCGGGTGTTGTTGCAGCAGCTCAGGCTTTGTCCTGCCTTTGCGGGCAAGCAGGAATTTAGGGAAGAAAAGCTTTGCTGGCAGAAGGAGCACGTGGCAGCTCCGGGGTGCGGGTTAACCCCCTTGGGTCCGCAGGAGCCAGTGGGAAAAGCGCGGGCGAGGAGGGCTCAGACCCGCTCCCAGCCATGCGCAGGGCTGGCTCTGCACCGCTGCCAGATCCCTGGGGGGGTGGTGGAAGGTATGGAAATAAGCTGGGGGGAGGAAGATGTTTTCCCTTTGTTTGCAGCCATTTATTGCCACGTCTTCACTGCCTCGTGTGGCCCGGGAGCCCTTTGGAGCAGGAGCAGGGCAGAGCGGGGCCGCAGGGCTGCTCTCCTGCTCCGGGAGTGGAAACAGCGCGGCCAAGGAGAAAACGCGACTGCAAAGGGCAATGCTGCTGCGGGCAGCTGGCTCCTCCCAGGTGAAGTGTTCCCGCTAATTACAGCTCCCAATTAAGAAAGGCTGGTCCAGGTGCTGTGGTTTGGGGGTATAACCTCCAAAGGGCTGGGGCTGGTGGCATGGCCCAGATGCCAGGCAGAGGGGCTGGGACGTGCCAGCACGTTGCTCAGGGGACATGGCACGCTCCCTGAAGGCTGGTGGTGTGGGGACGTCCCAAGCGCTGCGGCTGTCCCCAGGCACGCGGCTCCTCCGTGCCCGCAGTGAGCGGAGCCGGGTGCTGCTGGAGCCGCTCTGCTGGAGCGCGAGAGCCACGTGCAGCCGGGCTGGCCCCGCACTGCTCCGTCCTCGGGTGGTGGCGGCCACCGGCCGTCATCTTCTGCTTTAAATAAATTGGGAGCACGAGCTGGTGTTTCTGATCCACATTAGCTTCATATTATTTGTGTGTTAATCTGATTCAACGCAATGATTTAATCTGTTAATGGCCCCTGATTCAATCTGCTCCTCTGGTTTAATATCCTTTTGTCGTTTGCACCCGATTCGCTGATTTATCCGACCGCCTTTTGGCAGCTTGGGGTCAGGTTCACAGCTCTCAGCACGGCGCTGCGGCGGGTCGTGGATGGGCGACGGCAGGGCACCGGCACTCTGAGGAGGAGGCAGCAGCATGCAGAGAGCACGCGGCAGCCTGGAGCCGGGTCCTCGCCTGGTGGAAAGCCCTGGGGCTGCCCCAGCCTGGGGACATGGAGAAGAGCGGGGCCGGGGTGCACACAGCAGCCGGGCAGGTCCCAACCCCATCACCCCCAGCCTGCCGCTGGGCCCCGCAGCGCTGCAGGGTGCGGGACGGAGCCGTGCCCCGGGACCAGGGCCCGGAGGGGTGCGCGGGGCCGTGTCCCCGGCAGCAGGGAGAGCAGCCCCGCTCGCACCTGGCCGAGGCTCGCTGAGCTCTGGCGGGCGGTTCGCGTTGCCTGATTTACAGCCCATAACCTGGATCACGCCGCGAGTGCAGCCTGGCGGGGTCGGCGGGATAGAGACCGAGTAAATATTTGTGATGTTTTCAATTCCCCCAACATCTGACGGGGGATTCCTTCCCCCAAGCCGGCAGCAGCGGGGAGCCTGGTGCTGGGCAGGGCAGAGGGGCCAGGGACCCCCGTGAGGGAGGGAAGGGGATGGGGGCACCGGCAGGGACAGAAACCTCCCCTCCTGCAGAGCCCCGTGCCTCCGCCGAGAGCCCTGGGGAGGGGACGCGGGGGGCCGGTGTCCACGCCCCAGCAGTGGCAGCACGGAGCTGCTCGTCCCCTGGCCAAGAGGCGCCCGCCGTGACATTGCCATTCCTCCCTCGCCGCCAGACCTCCTCCTTCCTCGCACGGCGGCGGCCGGGCTGATTTATGGCCGTGCGAGGAGGCAATCAAGGCCCCAGCCTCCGAGGATGACGCCGCGTCTCCTCCGCTGCATTTTGACCAGGAGCGCGGCGGCTGCATGCCAATGCAGAGCCGGGCGCGGTGGGCCGGGGATGCTGCGGGGAGCACGGCAGGTCCCAGCCAGGAAAGACGGATCTCTGCACCGCTGCGGGATGTGGTCTGCTAACGGGGACACGGTGCCGGGAGAGCTTTGGAGGACTCACGGAGCTACACGTAACCATAACAGGGCAGTGACAAACGCTGTCCCTCGCGGAGGGAGCCCATCTGTCCCCGAGCTGCCCTGGGGCTGCACAGGCACCCTCAGCTACAGCTCAGGAGGGGGGGCAGTCGGGGGGCCGGGATGGGGCCGGGGGTTCAGGGCCGAAAGCACAAGCGAGCACAAGCTCTGCAAGATCAATTTGCTCACCAAAGGCAGGGCAGAAGCCGGTCTGGGAGAGGGGAAGGGGCTGTGGACTGGTGGTGATGGGGAGGAGATGGGTCTGCACACCTGTGCCAGGTGCCCACGCTGCGTCCCCTCTGTCCCCAGGTGTGCCCGCAGTGTCCTGCCCGAGGAGGTAACTCGCTTCCCTCCAGGCTGGAGCCGTCCGGATGCAAAGCAAACGTCCCCGCCAGCCAAACACGACAGCAATGAGACAACCACGGCAAGTGGTGCGACTTGTCACCGCTTCCTGGGAACAAACCGAACACGAGGAGTCTTCGCGTTCACCTCCGGAGAGCCCCCGGGCGCCCTGCACTCCCTGGCCTTGATCCCGCCACCGCCGAGCCTGGAATCGTAATTACCCGCATTCATCTGGCCTCTGTTCTCGCTCCTCTCGCCTGACTTGAAATGATTTTTGGAGGCAGTTGGTGGCGAGGGAGTACAGCTGCCGCTAAGTTATCCAAACGATTTATCTTAAGATTCATACAGAATTCATTGTGCAGGGAGCTTGGGCAATGTCGGCTTTTAATATTCATGCGGATTTGGAGGCAGTGTTAATCACAGGGTCTGACAATTTGCACTTCCCTTAATTGTCCGTACAGCAGCTCTGCCCGGCCGCCAGCCCTTGTCCCCGCCACATTCGGGGACATGTGCGGGGTCCCTGGGCTCATTGCTTGGTCACCGCAGGCAGCAGGAGGCCAGGTCGCTGGGGGGTGCCCTGCGTGGCCCCCAGCAGGGCAAGGCAGCCGAGCGTTCAGCCACATCCTGCACACGTGCGCACCGCTGCGGGGACAGGTTTGTGCAAGCGAGCAGCTGACACGATGGCACTGCATGCCCGTGTGCATCAGCAGCAATGCGCGGTCCAGCGCGGAGGGGACCGGCCCTGCTGTGGACTCCGTTGTCCTCGGCGGGGTGACATGCACCGAGCACCCCCAGCCTCAGCGCCACGCAGCCGGCAGCAAAGCACGGGGGCCTGGAGCACCCAGCCCAGGGCTGCGCACCCCAGCGCTGAGCGGGTTGCCCCAGGGGACACCACCCCAACCACCCGTCGCGTGTCCCAGTGTGGGGACACAAAGCCCTGTGGACGCTGGATGGGGCCCCTTCGCTGCCGTCCCTGTGGCTGGTGTTACCTGTCACCGCTGTCACTCCGCTCCCATCCAGCCAGCTGCCACTGAGCGGGGACAGAATACCAATGAGGGACGCGGAGGCGCAGGCTCGCGAGTGGCCCCTCCTCGTGGAGCAGCACAGCGGCACCCCTAGGGACAGGGACAACGTGCCCCGTGTGCCGGGACCCGGGGGCAGCTCCCCCTGCACCGCATCGGCAAGGTGCTGAGACCCCTGCAGCTCGTGACGGACAGCGAGGTGACACAGAGCTGTCACCCACGGATGCAGCCCCAGGTCCCCCCAGCAGGACCCCCTTCCAGTGAAGATTTGCTGCGGCCGATGGCATGGCCATGGGGACAAACCTGAGGCCACTTCCATCCTCTGCCTCGCAGCAGGACCCCAAGGACACCGCCACCCCCGAGCAGCGCCACGAAGGAGCCCCCCCAGCTTCTGCTTTCCGGAGCAGCCGACGCTCGGCTCAGCCAAGGCCGCAGTGTGGGGCTGGGGGGGTTCTCCGCTGTCCTCACGCTGTAATTGTCCTAATTAGATCTACACGTTTTGATGAAGGTTTCACAGGAAAAAAAACGAAGGCAGGAGGAGATAATCGAATCGCAGATGACATTCCCATCACCCAATCTCTCCGCACAGCCTCTGCTGCAGCCGAGTCTGAAAATTATGCATAAGGGGGGAGGAAAATTACCATAATCTTCCTCTGCAGGATGACACCAAATTTGACTTGAGCTGCGCGGGGTGGCGGGGAGCCAGGCAGGCACCGCAGCTGCTCTGCCCTTGCCCCAATGGTGCCACCACCGATGTCACCCGCCCATGCCACCTGCCCAGCCCGTGTGCCATGGTTGCCAGCCCGCTCCGAGGTCCCAGCCTGGGACTTTTGGGGTTGCCCCCGCTCCGTGCAGTGCCAATGGGGTGGGGGCACCCCCTGCACCGCCGTCGGACCCCCAGGTACGTGGGGCTGGCGTTTGCACAGCTGGGCGTAGGACTGTGACTGCACATGAAGGCAAGTGCAGGGGACTTGAGGGGGACACGCACCAGCCCTTTTCTCTGCACGTCTCCCCCAAGTTGCAGAAAAGCCCCTTTGGAGAGGCAGCCTCCGTGCCCGCACCACCCAGACCTGGCCCCGCTCGCGCCATGGCCAAGGGCTCGCGCCGTGCCATGGAGGGGGATAAATGGCACATGGGGAGGGAACGCCAGCAGTGGGGACAATGCCAGCACCACCGGCTTCTCCCAGGACTCGCATGGGCACTGGCAAGCGAGGAGGAAGGAGCGGAGCAGTCCCCATGCCTCCGAAACACGGAGCCCTTAGCGCTAGCGCTTCACCCGCTGGTGCGTCACCGGAGCTGCCTGCCTGGGGGACTCGGGGGGCATCCGGGCAGTGCTGGGCTCTGCTCCCGCCTCTCCGTTCGCACCGCTGCCGTGCGGCGCAGGCTGCTCCGCTGGCTCTGCCTGGAAGCAGCCACTGCGTTAGATGGCACAGCGGAGCCGTGGCACACAGCTGCCTGTGCTCAGGCAATTCATCTGCGCGATGAGCGTCTGAACTTCGGGAACGCGAGATGTAAAAGCGGGGGCACAGCCTCCCCGCCGCCGTCTCCCCTTGCCTAATCTCCCCTTGCCTGATTTCATCTCCCTGCGCAAGCGCCAGCCTCTCCCAGCGGCTCCGGAGCGAGGCCAGCCTCTGACACCAGGCCTCCCGGCGCACACAGCGGGGTGTGGGCACGCGTCACCCCTCGCCAGGGCACCGGGCAGTGCCACCTCCCGCACCGGCGTGGCCAAGCCGCGGGTCGTGGTGCTGCAGGGGGACGAGGGAGACCGGCCCCGACCCCGGCATCGCCCCCAGGATGCCGCCTGCCCAGGCGCTTGCCCCGGGACCGGTCCCTGCGTCACCCCCGCAGCCAAAGCTCGCCCCCGCATCTCCTCCAAGGGGCCCCTGCGGGCCCCGGGGCTCCGTGCCCCCCCCAGCCCCGCTGAGACCGGAGCAGCTCATGACGCCGGTGGCCGAGCTCCGCACCAGCCGGCCCGGGGCGCAGCGCGGGCTGAGCATCGCCCGCCCGCGGGCAGGATGCGGCCCCAGCCCGGCCCTAATTCAGAAAAATATTCCAGTGCTTCAAACGGCTTCCGATGCCTGCGGGAAAACTTTCAGCCGCGTTGATTCTCCTTTTATCGTGGAGAGGAAGGGCTCCTGCTCCGGTGACACTTGCGATTCCACCGGAGAATACAAGCCAGGCCAGTTTTTGTCCTCCCCCCCTCCCCAAATTTGCTCTCACTTTCAGGTCATTTGCATGAAAACGGGGTCTTTTGTTTCTTAGGATTTCATCTGCCTCTGCTGCCTGTTCCCCACCTAGAGCCTGAGCCTGCCTTTGTCCTCGGCAAATAAAGAACAAAAGGGGAAGAGACAGAGAAAATATGATCTCGCCTCCAAATGGGCTTTTTTTTTCCCCAAGTCGTCCATGAAGCTTCAGATGCTCTTTAAGAACCCGGCTGATGAATGATAGGGCATGGGAGCTGCCATTAGGACTGAATTGATCGGCTCTCAGCAGCGCGCTGCCAGGGCCCTCCGCTTCAAGAAACAAGAAAGGAAGAAAGAATGAGAATGAAGGAAAAAAAGAAAGAAAATACCGAGTGATTGGGAATATTTTTCAGTCCCTGATAATAATAAACGCATTCAGCAAATTGCACTCTCACTTTGGAGCAGGTAATCGTGATGCAAGGCCTTTCTTCTCTGCACCGGGGGGGGGAAACTCGAGTAAACAGGGGGAAAAAATCAATTTCTTCTGCAGTTTGTTCCCTGAATAGGGGAATCTCCCTCCGAACCTGTCCTTTCATGTCTCCTATTAGCTCTGCCAGTTTCCCACCTCAGCCGCTGCGCTGCCTTCCAGGACAAACACATTTGCACAGTAAAGAAGAAGCCAGGGAAGGGTTCTAGGAAGAACAAAACAAGGGCTGCGGGGGAGATGCCTGTGCTGGGGCAGGCGGGCACGTCTTGAGCACACGAGCCTTCAGCACTCATGTCTTGAGCTTGCGGACCTCAGCCATGCGCATTCCAGCCATGCACGTCACAGCTGTGCACATCTCGAGCTTGCACGTCTTGGCCGTGCACATCTTGGCCAGGCACATCTCAGGCTTGCACGTCTCAGCTGTGCACGTCAGCTCGCACACCTCCAGCACGCGCCTCTTGGGCCAACTGCGGCCTGGGGCAGCGCTGCCCTGGGGCTCAGCAGCTGCAGGATGCAGATGTGGGTGCAGATGCAGATGTGGGTACGGGTGCGGACACGGGTGCAAGCAGGGCTCCCCCTGGCAGCTCCCCAGGGTGCTTGAGATGAAGCCTTGCACGCCTACGGATGCAGCCCCTGCTGAGCTGAGCCAGCGCTGCTCTCCTGCAGCCAGCTGCCACCTCCCCGGGGAAAAGCGACGCGTGCCATGCTCTAAGCACCCATGGGACCATGGAGCCGCGTGTTTTCCCTGCTGATTTTCCAGGTCTGGCTCTGCCATGCACCCCCTCTGAGCAGGGGGACATCAGCAGCGCTGCCGTGTGAAGGTGGGGGTGAAGGGCTGGGGGTGTTGTGTCACCTCCGCGAGCAGGGGATGGCTGTGTCCTTGGGAGGAGCAAGGGGAGAAGAAAGCCACGGGTGCGGTGGGTGGGCAGGGTGCTCCCCATCACCTGCACGCCCCAGGGATGGGAGACCAGAAGGTGCTCTGCTCCCGGTGGGACGCTCGGAGCCAGGGGTGCAGAGTCAGGCCCCAGGGACCAGCAGTGACACCAAGCACTACTGCAGGGACACCCGGGGCCACAGCGAGCACCAGTGCAGGTGGGACGGCCGCACAGCTCGCAGCTCGCGCCAATGCGCAGACAAGCGGCAGCTCCCCTCCCCGCACAACAGCTCCTTCCCTCCACCAGGAAAAATGGTTTGCAGCTACATTAAGGATAGCGTAATTATGCATAATAAAAATACGGCTGCCCCTGTGTGTGTAAACACAGCCTTGATGGAGCACCCTGCCCAAGCAGCTCTCGGGCGCGTGGAGCGAGCTGGCCGGTGCCCAGGGAAAGGGGACGGCTCGCTGAGGTTAGGGCGAGCAGCGACGGATGGATGGATCCTGCGGCAGATCATCCTTGGCGGCTGCTTAGCTTCGAATCAGACCTCTGAAAGGGGGAGAGAGAGAAAAATCACCCTGGCTTTTTTTTTCTTTCTTTCTTTTTTTTTTTTTTGTTGTTGCTTGTTGTTATTTCCCCTCCCTTGCCCAAAGCCCTCCCTGCTGCTGTGCTGATAAGCCGATACGATCTAATCGCTGGGTGACACACGCATCTCGCCGGCTGCGAGCGCCGCACTTCAACCGGCTGCTGCAAATGAAATCCCGTGTGATCTGCTGCGGGCTGGCCACCCGCGCCGGCAGGGTCCCCGCTGTCCCCAAGGGCACAGGGACGCGGTGCCTGGGGACGACTTCCCCGGCAGCATCCTCAGCAGGGCAGCGGCTGCGGAGCGCAGCGGGTCCCAGCAAGGGGGAGCGCTTGGGGAGGGGGAGATGTGGGTGTGCGCTGGATGCCAGGGTGCCGGGGGCCAGATCCAGCATCTGGCGCTTCCTCCGCCCCACCTCACCAGAGCATCCTGGAGCTGCTGGTGGAGAGGGAGGAGGAAGAGGGGGAGGAGGTGGTGGAGAAGGAGGAGGAAGGCTGCTTGGAGAGCTGCTCCCCAAACCCCACTCGCAGGGGACGCGCAGTGCCCCCGAGCCATGGCAGCTCGCGAGCAGCGGGGTTAAACGCGCCGCGCCCCAGCCCTGCGCTTCCCGAGCAGAACCAGAAAGAGTTTTTAATATAAAACTGGTAGCCAGAGGGTGAATTAAGGATGCTAATTTAATTTCATTAGATGGAGGAGCCGAGGCCGGTGGGAGGCAGGGAGGAAGCGTATTTGATGTGTTTTAAAAGCTGCAGTTTCAGAACGTGGTGGTTCTTTTTTTTTTTTTTAATTTAAAGCCAGTCATAAAAAGATCCCATCTTTGAGGAGCTAATGACTCTCATGAATTATTTTTGTTGATTTATACACCCACTCTGCCTTTAAATAACATTAATAAAGTAAAAGTGAATCCGTTCCCAGGCAGGAGCGGGAGCGCCTTGCTGGGCAGGCGCAGGGGCTGCAGGACAAGGGGGGTGTGGCGGCAAGCCCACCCTGTGTTTTGGGCCCAAATCTGGTGATTTTGGAGGCAAGGAGGGCCGCGCACACAGGCGGAGGCAGGACCTGCCCGTGCCAGCAGGCGCGGTGCCCAGCACGGTGCTCCGGTACGGGATCAGAGGCTGTCCCGCACCCGCGCCCTGTCCGTGCCGCGGCATCGGCATTCAGCACCGCTGCCGTTATGGGCGCTTTCCGTGCCGGTTTGGTTTTATTATTATGCCAAGAAGCTCGCTTAATTCTCTGCTGTCTTTCTTCTGCACTGTTGATTTACACTGTTAGTGTTTTAATTATACAACTCAGCACTCCTTAAAACATGAAAAACTGCTCAACTTTTGAAGCAATTAAGAAGCAGCAGAGTAGATCAGCCGATCAGAGACGAGATAAGTAAATCAAACAATTAAAAAACTCACTTGGGGGGGGTGTCCCACCCAGAAGCCTCCCCTCAGCTGCCGCCCCTGCCGCAGGCTCCGTCCCCGTGCCCCATCCTGCTGCGATACTGGGAGCAGCTGGCGGGACCAGCAGCGGGGGGACACGCCGTGGGGTGGTGTACAGGGGCGCGGGGTGATGGGGGTGGGTGCGGTGGGGGCCCATGGGAGCCGCACAAAGCACGTCCCCGTCCTGGCGGGACACCCCGAGCGCCCCTGGGGCAGGGGATGGAGAGGGCCGAGCCCGGGCGCAGGCGCTGGGCAGAGCTGTCATTTCCCCGCTGTAATTGACCGCTGTCTGTCTTTCTCCTTCTTCTTCCTTTAATTTAATTCCCGTCATTCAGGGGAGCTGCCGGCGATGATGGACGCGCGTCTCCCGCAGCTGTCAGAAGGAAAGAGGCTGTCATTGTCCCCAGCGCCCGGGGCTCCCCGACCCGTGCTTTGTGCTGCTTTCCCCCACGCAGGATCCAGCACAGGGGGACCTCGTCTGCTCCAGGACCCCAGGGGCCCAGAGCCGCTGCCAGCGGGACCCCCGGCTGCCGACACGAGGCACGGACCCGCATCCCACCGGTCCCCATGTGGGCGCACGAGAGCTGCCGATGACACCCCCCTGCCAGCAGTAATTAAAAGCAGAATGTAATGAAGTATCCATCTCCAAAACCATCACGGCTGCAAGATCATGAACAGGCAGGTAAATTAATCTTCGGCAGCCTCAGCACCGCCAGGCTGGCTCGGGCCACCCCGGGCTGGGCACCCAGGGGGCCATGGGGGGCACGGCAGCTCCCCGGTACCAGGAAGGGTTTGCTCTGCTGCTCTCTGCAGGGAGCGGAGGCTGGAACGACCTCCCCTGCGACCCCGCACGGCCCCATCCCAACGGCAGCCCCAGGCCGTGGGTTTGCAGGGTCTCAGCCTGATGCCCCCCGAGGTGGCCGTGGCGCGTGTGCCCCGCTGCAGCCCCAGCACACGACCCCGTGGCCGGGGCACGCCTGGCCTGACGGATCGGGATCGGGATGTGCGACGGGCGGGGATAAAGGAGCCGGAGATCATGTTGGGCCGCAGGACGGAGGATTCTCCGCGGGGCTGTGATTCCCCACTCTCCGCCAAACGCTGCTGTTTCCCAGGCCCCCACAAAAATCCCGCGGTTCCGTGAGCTGTGCCCGTTTCCCTGCAGCGCACGGCGGCGGTCACCCCGCTCCCGCACCCCCCGTCGCGCCCCTCCCCACGCCCGTGGGAGCTCACCCACGCTCACCAGGGCCCACCCGGGGGCTGAGGGTGCCCACGGCCACGGCTGCTGCCCCACGACCCACGGCTGCGGAAGGGACGCGGGGCTCCAGCCCTGGGGCGAAGCACCCCAGAACCCTCGGAGGCGCTGGGACGGGGACGGGGCGCCCGGTCCCAAGGCGCAGCAGGGATTTGGGGCGGTTTGGGGTTTTTTGTTTTTTTTGGAGCGTGGCCACGGCTCCCTCTCGTGGCGAAGCGGCTCCGTTGCACCCAGCCCGCGCTGCTCGCCCCGGAGCGCGGACCGGAGGCTGCGAGCCGCCAGCCAGAGCGGCCCC
>VXAA01001163.1:73697-84427 GCA_013399115.1 Anseranas semipalmata | reverse complement strand
CCCCTTAGGAAGATGCTGCCCCCCCATGTGCTAATCACCCCTGTCTCATTATCCAGGTTCTGCCCTCCCAACATGGCGGCCAGCAGCTGGCACACCCGCCTTGCCCTTCCCAACATGGCGGCGCCGCCACGTGATTTCGGTCTGGCGTTGCCAGGCAACAGCAGACGCGGCCCTGCGAGCAGGCCCAGCCCGGCCGCGCTGGGGCCAGGCCCCGGGCCCGCTGCCGCCGCCCGCCATGGAGATCGTCCACATCTACACGAGGAAGCGCAGCGAGTTCGGCCGGCCATGCAGCTTCTCCGACCGCCCAGCCGAGGTCTGCGTGGACATCCAGCCCAACCCCAGCCTGGCCGAATGCTTCGTGCTGCGGAGCCCCGTGGACGCCCACGTGCAGCACAGCAGCGACATGTCGGAGCACGAGGTGAGCGGTCTGTGGGCTGCAGGAGGAGGAAGAGGCGCGTCGTGCACCCGCTCGGCCCGGCCTCTTGCTCTGCTTCTCCCTCCAGGTCAACACCGAGCGGGTGGAGGTGGAAACCCGCGGTGTGAACCACGTGGAGGGCGGCTGGCCCAAAGACATCAACCCGCAGGAGATGGAGCAAACCATCCGCTTCCGGAAGAAAGTGGAGAAGGAGGAAAACTACGTCAACACCATCATGCACCTCGGCACCGTAAGGCCGTGCCCGTCCCCGAGCCCCCGTGCCTGCTCGCTGCCCTGGGCACGGTGGCATGGCCTCACCGGTGCTTTTGCTGCAGCTGATGGAGCACTGCGTCAAGCAGAACAACGCCATCAACATCTACGAGGAGTACTTCGGCGAGGAGGAGATGGCAGAGGTGGAAGATGAGCCGCCCTCCGCAAAAACCATCAATGTCATCAGGTAGTGCCGCCGGCTGTGCTGGGCCACGGCGCTTGCCGGGCTCTGCAGCTCCACGGTGGGCTGCTGCATGAGCTGAGCCCGCTCTGTTAAACCTACCTGGAGGCAAGGGAGGGGAAACCCAGCAGCATCAGGATCAATTTATGGATGGGGAGACCTGCTACAGCCCCATACTCTGTACCTCTGTACATTCCGTCTGTTCCTCCCCTCTCTGCCCTGTCCAGGTGCTTTGGAGATAGGTGCTACAGTACAGGGAAGGATGCAGCTCTGAGCATCCTCTAACAGCACTTTAGAGAGGAACTTTATTTTTTTTTTTTTTAGTGCCTCAAAGATTGTTTTCAAATGTCAGGGGCTGCTAGGTCATTTCTAGAAGTCAGATCCAGTAACATAATTGAATTCTTCGAAATGTATAACTGGAAAGACTTTAGTAAATCATCAACTCTTCTTCCCCAGCCCCCAGGAGAATCGTTTCCTGCACTCAATGCTCAAGGGCCATAACTTGTTTTAATTGCAATTCCCACAGTTTCCTTTGGGAGACAGTCATCCCAGGGCATGACGAAACTAACATCTTTTTTTGATGTCCTGTTGTCAAAAAGGGATCCAAACATCACGAAGAGGACAGCCGCACATCTCTCCTGGCACCCTGACAGATGCAAGAAGCTGGCAGTGGCTTATTCCAGCCTGGAGTTCCAGCAAAACATGAAAGGCATGAGCTTTGACTCATACATCTGGGATCTTGGTAAGGGAATGAGAAAACTCACCAGTCGGTAATGGTGCCGCTGCGGAAGCACTTTGTGTCTTCAAAGCATCTCACGGATGTAACGAAGCCTCACGGCCCTCCAGAGGGGGCGAACAGGGGTTCGGTTTCTGCTTTGCCCACAGATCAATGCAAAGAAGGGCAGAAATGGGACCTGAAAGCTGGCCAACAGGTGGAAAATAACCACTAAAATCCCCCTACATGACTTCATGAGCTAGAGCGCCTGCCACCACAACAGGCAGCTGAGCCACATGTCTCTTATGTGGTTCTTGTGTTTCTGTGGTTCGCTTGTGCTTGATTAAGAAAGGAAGAGGCAGCACAAGCCCAGGCTGAGAATTGCTCTGTTCTGTCAAAGCCTCTCTCAGACTTGTGTTTTGGAGTTAAAAATACAAAGAAGGGGGTCAGTGTACCAGTGGTGTGTTCCTAGGCTGGCAGGCGAGGCAGGTCACCTCTCTTCCCTGGGGCGTGGTGCTGAGAGGCTGGTTTGGAGGCGGGATGCTGTACCTCTGGGCTGTCTTTGCCCTCTGCTCTTTACTCATCCCTTCTTGGCAGAAAACCCCAACAAGCCAGAGTTGGTTCTCAAGCCATCATCCCCTCTCGTGAGCCTGGAATACAACCCCAAAGACTCGCACATCCTGGTGGGAGGATGCTACAATGGGCAGATAGGTAAGGAAGATGCATTATGCGTGAGGCCGTGATAACAAGGCTCTGGCTTCATTTTAGTTCAGCAAGAGCCTGGTTCCAGCACCACTACACTCACAAATGATGTAATGTCAGTAATGCTGCAGCTGGGAATATCCCAAGAATGGCTTGAGGCCCTGGGGCTTGGCGTGCCAAGGAAAGGCACGTGCTGACCTGAGCAGGTAATGGAGGAATGGAAGGGAGGGCAGGGCAGTGTGCCTGGGAGGGCACAGTACCCGGGGGGTTTTACTCAGGAAGCGCCAGAGGGGACTTCACTGGGGCTGGTGCATGATGCCTGGGGCTGCTGGCACATGCACACACGTCTGAAGGACAGCATGGGACACCCATGTCCCCAGACCCACTCTTCCCCAGGGGTGTGCAGGCACTTGGGGCAGTTCAGCTGGCTGCGGCCACAGCCAGAGCCCCACAGGCACTGCTGGATCAGGCCACCAAGCAGCACACATGCCCTGCTCCGTGTCTTTGTGTGGCAAAAGCCCAGAAGAGTTGCCGTCACTTCATTCACTGAATTGTTCTTGTGCTGTTGTTTCATGTGCCTGGAAAAGAGCCCCTCTTTGCCAGCTTCATTTTATGGCTCTGTTATTTACTTGGCCACACGAGCCCTTTGATTTAATTGCTCTCATTTTGATGTTTTCCTTGCCATTTGCAGCAGCAATCAGATCTGACAGGGCATGCATCACAGGGCTGTTACTGCACGCTCCGCAGGTGATGGAGGGGAGGGGATTTCACCCCGTCCTTCGCAGCACTCCCCAGGCATGTGGCACTGGCCCAGCAGAGCGCACGCCGTCGCATCCAATTGCCTAATTAGAAGTGAGCGAGAGGGAGCGCGTGCGGCTCAGTGCCACCACGGCCCAGCTGCCCAACCTTTGCTGAACCAAGGACGGTCCTGTGCCGTGACCTGTCCTCTGCTGCCTGTCAGAGGCAGAGATAGGGACGGATGTCTGCTGCTGTCCCTGGGGACCTGCCTTCATTAGCCACTGCCCTTAGGGCACACAGGAGGGGAGCACAGCCAGGGTCAGGTCCCACAGGATGGTTTTGAGCAGCATTGAGCTTAAGAGCTGCTGTTTGGGGTACTGCTTAGACCATGTCTGGTCCTGCTGCAACCCCTCGTGCAGAGCAGGGGGGGGAACTGGGGGGATTGATTGCCTCTGGGGGTTGTAGTGCATCTGCCACAGAGATGACCGCTGAAGAAATGCTGCAGCTATTAATGTTACTGCCGTCTAGCTTGGCATTTGCAGAAAGTGCAAATTGCGCTTCCCTTCAGAGCGGGCATCCCTGTGAGTGATCACAGCAGCAGGGTCCCAGCCTGGGGGGCACGTGTGTGGTTCCAAGGAGCCAGGCAAGGCAGCTGATGCGCATCCTGACAGCTCCTTTTCTTTCCCAGCTTACTGGGACACCAGGAAGGGGAGGCTGCCCGTGGAGGTGTCCACCGTGGAGGTCAGCCACAGGGACCCCGTGTATGGCGCGATCTGGCTGCAATCCAAAACAGGCACCGAGTGCTTCTCGGCCTCCACCGACGGGCAGGTAAAGGGCAGGGGCAGGGAAAGGGCCGGGCACTCACGCACAGAGCAGCTGCCCGGCTCTGGGGCACTCAGCTCCCATGGCCGAGCAGGAGCAGCTGCTGCCCTGCAGCATCTCTCCTGGTGCTTGTCCCCTGCAGGTCCTGTGGTGGGACATCCGCAAGCTGTCCGAGCCCACTGAGATGCTGGTCTTGGACATCAACCGGCAGGGGCTGCTGGAGAACGCTCTGGGTGCCATCACACTGGAGTTTGAGCCCACCATGGTGAGCTTCCCTGGCCTGCCATTGGCATTATCCTACCCACGCACAAATGATGTCCTAACGTGGCAGGAGCATGAGCCAAGCCAACCCGACCCGAGCAGGGTGGGAAGTGCGGGGTCACCCCCAGGGGCACGGCACAAGAGTCTGATGCACAGAGTGACCCTGTGCTGAGGGAGAGAGGCCCTGGGGCGCAGTGCCGCAGCCTGCAGCATGTTCTCACCCACCTTTAAGAGTCAGGAGTCAGCGTGCTCCCAGAGCATGGGGTCCTGCTGGCACCTTGGACTCTAAAGCTCCCAGATCACGGTGGGTCCCAGGGCTCCATTCTCTCCATCGCTGTCTGCAGCTCATTCCCCCCACTCGGATAAGCAAACCCTTCACAGCTCTACTGTCCCCTGAACAGCGGGGTCCCCAGCCTGCTGACAGCTGCTCTTTCCTGCTCCTACCCTCAGCCCACCAAGTTCATGGTGGGCACAGAGCAGGGCATCGTCATCGCCTGCAACCGTAAGGCCAAGACACCCCCTGAAAAAATCGCCAGCACCTACAGCGGCCATCACGGGCCTGTCTATGCCCTGGCCAGGAACCCTTTCTACCCCAAAATCTTCCTGACCGTTGGTGACTGGACTGCACGGATTTGGTCGGAGGAGACCAAGGAATCGCCAATTATGTGGACCAAGTAGGTGTCAGCATGCATACGTTTGCCCTGCAAAAAATCCTCCTGCTCTGTGGGAAGAGCATGTCTGGGGCAGGTGACCAGCAGGGTCTGGCGTGCTGTGCTCAGGTGGTGGGACAGTCACTGAGCCAGAGGTGCCAGCGGGGCTGAGGGCGCTGGAACAGAGAGAGCCCGGGCTAACGGCGCGTGCTGCGAGCTGCGTGCGCAGCAGCAGCCTTGGGGCCAGGGTGTCGAGGCCGTGAGCCCGTCCCGCGGCTCCCAGCAGCTCCGGGTCTGCCGGCAGGTACCACCTCTCCTACCTGACGGACGGGTGCTGGAGCACCGTGAGGCCGGCCGTCTTCTTCACGACCAAAATGGACGGGACCCTGGACGTCTGGGACTTCCTCTTCAAGCAGAATGACCCCTTCCTCAGCCTGAAGGTTGGGTCCCCACCGCTCCCGTTCCCTCGCCCTGGCGGGGAGCGGGGGCTGCCCCGGTCAGCACTAGCACCAGCCATGGGGCACAGAGTGTGCAGCGCCTGGGGATGGGGTGAGGAGATGGGAGAGCGCGCACAGCTCCATGTGTGGAGCCCTGGATCTGCTCTGTCAAGCAGCAGCTGTGTCATGTCCCCACCGCCCTGCACCTTGGAGCCCAAAAATTCGCACATAGGCTCCTGTTACTGGCAAGCACGTGGGTTTGCCTCTGCCAGCTCGCCCTGCCTGACTTCTGTCAGGGGGCAGCAGGTAAGGGCTAAGTGCTGACATCCACCCGTCCTCCCTCCCCAGGTCTGTGACGAGCCCCTCTCCAGCCTGCGCTTGCAGGACAATGGGTGCATCGTGGGCTGCGGCTCCAAACTGGGCACCGTCACCCTGCTGGAAATCTCCTCCGGGCTCTGCACCCTGCAGAGAAATGAGAAGAACCTGGCCAACGCTGTACGTACGCTTCAGGTTGCAAGCCGCTGTGCCAGATAGAGCAGTTGGGTGCCTGCACAGCAAAGCCCTCAGTGCTGCCAGCGTGTGGCTGCCTGTGAGCCCTGCCCTGCCCACAGAGCACCAGGGCCAGCCCTGTCCCCACGGGGTCCCCCGCACACCTCAGCCCCCCTCTGCCCTAGATGTTCGAGCGGGAGACGAAGCGGGAGAAGATCCTGGAGGCTCGGCACCGGGAGATGCGGCTGAAGGAGCGTGCCAAGTCGGAGGGGCAGGACATGGAGATGGAGGAGATGCAGGAGGAGAGTCCCGAGGAGGCATTCAGTCGTGCTCAGAAGGAGTTCTTTGAGGTTATTGAAGCAGAGCTGCAGAGGAGGGCGCGGGCAGAGGCCCAGCACCTACCTGGCAAGGTACTGGGAACAGCACGGACCGGCAGCTGAGCAGGCTCGGAAATCCCTGGGGGAGCATCGCCAGCCCTGCCTGGCTGCCCGGTCCCATGGGATGGGGAGTGGTGGAGCTGGGCAGGGGCTCCCTGCCACGGGCAGGGGACACGGGTCAGCCTCTGCCTTTCAGGTTAAAAAACAAGCGGAAGAGGAGGCAGTGCTGCAGGGGGCCGAGAGCGAGCTGCCCAAATACGAGGAAGAGGACGAGGAAAAGGATGCTCCCAAGGTCAGCTCACTCCAGCTTCATGTTGCTTTCCCCCTCCTTGTCGGGGTGGCTGCTCCATGGCTGGTGCAGGGATGAGGCTGTGGCACAGAGCTGGGGCCCCAGACACAGCACCCCAGCCCCAAGCCTGTCCTCAGGGCTGGCTGTCCCCAAGCTGGGCAGAGCTCGTGGGGTCTCTGCCTCCATGGGGCAGCTCCTGGACCCCGTGCCTGCTTTCTCTGCAGGAGCTGTAGCAGAGACGGGACCAGTGGATCGCACAGAAACCGTGAGCTGTTCACAGATGCTCCCTGGCCCTTTCCCCTCTTGATTTTTTTTTCTGTAGTGTGAATAAACAGGAGCTTCCCACGTCACGCTTCCTGTTTTGTCACGGCCGGGTTGAGCAGAGAGTGGGAAGGTTGCGTCCTTTCTCCCTTCCATCTCCCCTCCTCGGGGCAGACCACGGAGCAAAGCCAGCTGCCAACCACGGTGGAGCGGCAGCGGGGTGCCCCACAGTGCGTCCCCAGCCCGAGGAGCACGGCAGCTCGCAGCGGCAGCAGGGTCCCGGTGCAGGCGAAGCCCCGCTCGCCCAGCCAGCCGCTTCACCGCCTCCTCGCGAGAGCCGCCTGCGGTGCTGGGGGCCGGGGTTATCAGCGCTGGGTAAACACAGCCCGGCTGTTATCGCGGAGCAGCCGAACCATCGGCTTATCCGCCGGTCAATTATTAATGAGCTGCCCGTCCTGCACAGCTGGTGGCGGGGGGAAGGGGCTGCTGGGTGGGCAGCATCCGTGCAGTGGGGCTGGGGGCGAGCAGAGCCCCAGGCACCGGCGGTGAGGAGCTGCTTGTGTCCGGAGGGAGCCCGGCACCAGCGCTGCAGCTCAGCCAAGCACCTCATTAAGTGCCAGCACTAATTGTACCAGCGGCGAGAGGTAGAAAGGTGTTTCCACAAGCCGTGCACTGGCTGTGCCCTGTACAGGACAGGTGCACTGTCACCCAGATTGTGGCACCCCAGCAACGCTGCCAGGCCACTGGTGTAGCCAGGAGAGGGCGCGGAGTGGGACCGGAGCTGCACACACCGCCAGCCGCTGTGTCAACAGGAGCTGGCCATGCTGCCATCGCTGTGTAGGGCTCACCCGTCCCCAGGGGACCGGCCAACTGGGGAGCAGACAGGGGGACACAGCGGGGTGGCCTGGTGCTCTGCGGGAGCCCAGGGAAGGGAAGGGAAGGGAGCAGAGCCAGGCTGGGCAGCGGGGGACATTTAGGGACAGAGAGGGACATCTCTTCTCATGGGTCCCCACACCCTGGGCAAGGACATGGTGCCAGGGGACAGCAAGGACCAGCAGCTGACAGTGGGGGCTGGCACGCTGTCCCCAGGGGGAGCAGCACCACTGCCACGGGCTACAGGGACACCGGGATCTGGGGCACCCCATGGGGCTGGGGGCATAGATGGGGCTTGGTGGCATGTCCGTGGAGGGGACAGGAGGCGGACAGGGTGGCTGGTGCACTTTGCCTGTCCTGCCACCCCCATGGAGCAGCTGTCCCCGCACCTTGGCACTGCGGGATGGTTTGGCGGGTGCTGTTGGGGTCCCCGGGTGCATGGAGGCACAGCACCCGCCCCCATGGCCCCGTGCTCTCGCTGTGCCACGCTCGAAGAGTCACCTGTCCCCAAGCCACGGCAGCGAGGGGCTGGTGCCAGCAGGAGGGCTCACTGCCCGGCTGTCCCTTTAAGGCTGGTCCCAGCGGTGTTCGCTTTCTTCCCAGGAAAATGAACCTCTAATTGCAGCATGGGGGGGTCCCGGGGGCTGCATCAGCTGCCTGCCATGCCAGCCCGCAGCCGGACTGCACCGCGCAGCCCTCCCGGCAATGGCCCGCGTGCAGGTCCCCGTCCCCGTGTCCCCCTGTCCCTGTCCCCGCCGCCCCGCGCTCACCACCCGCGTCTTGCAGGTGGCTCTTCGCATCCGCCCGATGAGCGCGGCCGAGCTGCAGCAGGGGGCCAGGCCCATCGCCCACCGCGTGGACGAGCAGGTACGGCCGTGGGATGGGGATGGCGGGACCCCACGCAGGGGATGGGGGACAGGTACCCGGGGCGGGGTGGGACCCGCAGCACACAGCATGCCCCGGGACATGCCCGGCTGTACCCAGTGCCACGTGCGATGCCCACGCATGCAATGCCCACGCAGCACAGGGTGGGGGGTACCTGCAGCCTTGCAGTCCCTGCAGAGACCCCACAATAACAAAGCAGCAAGATGGGAACCTCCAGGGGCTCTGGGTCAGGAGACCCCCATCCTGTAGGGCTGCGGGACCCCAGCACTGCCTGTCCCCATCCCCAACCTGGGGTAGAGGCTGGGGGGGCTCGGCGGCTGTGCAAGGGGGGCTCGGTGGAAGTAGGGCAGCTGTGAGGTTTGCATTACCAGAAAGGTCAAAATCTGCATTGCAATGGGAGACGGCAGGGATGCTGGCAGCTGCGGCGGGGGCGGCGTTGGGCCCCCTCTGCCCTGGCATCACCTGCAAGTGGGGGGTGCTGGGGACAGTGCAGGGGGGGCCACCTCAAGCAGGGACAAACGGGGTCCCTATGGCGTGCCGGCATCGCGAACCAGCTCGAGGTGCGCGGGCAGCGGGCACCTTGTCGGGCTGCGCTCACAGAGGGGCCTTTGTGCCGCCGGGGCCGGGCAGCGGGGCGGCTGGCTGGGCAGGTCCCCTTGGCACCGCGCACAAAGCTGGCTTTGAGCCCCGGCCTGGGGACAATGGGACGATTCAGGAGCACAAAGGGCCCCACGCAGGCAGCACCGGGACCGGTCCCTGCACCTTCTGCTCCCCGGCACGGAGGGGACACCGGCAAGGCAGAGGGGATGCTGCAGAGTCCTAGGAGGGCTCAGACCTATTGGGGAGTGCATCCCCACACCGGGGTGCCCCTGGGCTCCGTGCCCCAGCCCAGCAGGCACGCGGGGAGCCCCTCGAAGCATTTGCGTGGGCGACGCGGGGTGCGTGGGTGGGAGAGCAGGGATGGGGAGATGCAGCCCAAGCCCTGGACCTGGGAGGCTGGAGGTGACCCTGGGAGCAGAGGGGCAGTGGGCGTCCCAGGCTGGTGCATGTCCCCCAGCCAGCCCCGCTCGTGTCCCCCAACAGGTTGTGGTGCTGCGAGACCCCGCACAAGACCCCGATGATGTCCTGCGTGCCAACCGCTCCCGGGAGAAATGCTACGTCTTTGATGCAGCCTTTGACTCCACAGCCACCCAGGTGGGTCCCTTGGGGTGGGCAGGGCAGGGCAGGGGGGATGTGGGGCTGGGGGCACAGTGTGGGGCAGCAGGACGTGCCCCGGGGCCACTCACCCTCCCACAGGAGACCGTGTACCGTGCCACCACCCGGGGCCTCATCGCGGGCGTCATCTCTGGCTACAACGCCACCGTCTTCGCCTACGGCCCCACTGGTGAGGGGCGCGGGGATGGGGCCCGGGAGGGAGGGGGTCCCGGCCCCAGGCGAGCCGGCTCCTCTCCCCCAGGCTGCGGGAAGACCTACACCATGCTGGGCACCGACGGCGAGCCCGGCATCTGTGCCCGCACCCTGGGTGATCTCTTCCAGACCATCGAGGACACCAGCAGTGACATGGAGTACGAGGTCTCCATGTCCTACCTCGAGGTGCGGC
Source organism: Anseranas semipalmata (assembly GCA_013399115.1). Lineage (NCBI taxonomy): Eukaryota > Metazoa > Chordata > Aves > Anseriformes > Anseranatidae > Anseranas > Anseranas semipalmata. Next base: position 74,462 of record VXAA01001163.1, on the reverse strand, counting down.
GGGGGGAATGGGGATGTCCCCTCCAGCAAGGGCAGGGGACAGCGAGCCAGGAGGCTGGACGAGGGGTGCTGCGTCCCCACGCCATGTGGGACGTGCCCAGCTCCCGCTCCCCACCCAGATCTACAACGAGATGATCCGGGACCTGCTGAACCCCTCCCTGGGCTACCTGGAGCTGCGGGAGGACGCCCGGGGCACCATCCAGGTGGCCGGCCTCACCGAGGTCTCGGCCATCACCGCCGAGGAGGTGAGGCACGGGGTGCCTGCGGGACTTGGGGGTCGGCGAGCCCCCCGTGCCCGGTGCTGCCCATCTGCCCCAGGTCGTGCAGCTGCTGGTGAGGGGGAACCGGCAGCGGACGCAGGAGCCCACGGCCGCCAACCGCACGTCGTCGCGCTCCCACGCGGTGCTGCAGGTCACCGTGCGGCAGTGGCACCGGGGCGGGGGGCTGCGCCACGGCTGCCTGGGGCGGCTCTTCATGATCGACCTGGCGGGCTCCGAGCGGGCGGCACAGGTACGGCACCCGCCTAGGGGCTGCGAGGCTGGGAAGCCCCCGGCCCCTTTTTTTTGCCAGGTTTTTCCCTCTGCCTTCCGCCCCACCCGGCCCAGACGCAGAACCGTGGGCAGAGGATGAAGGAGGGAGCCCACATCAACAGGTCGCTGCTGGCCCTGGGCAACTGCATCAACGCCCTGAGCGACAAGACGGGCAGCAAGTACATCAACTACCGCGACAGCAAGCTGACCCGCCTGCTCAAGGTGCGGCAGGGGCC
>VXAA01001163.1:62724-73690 GCA_013399115.1 Anseranas semipalmata | reverse complement strand
GGGGGGGCACGGGCTGCTCCCCCCAGCCCCTCTCAGCCATGCTCTCCATGGCCAGGACTCGCTTGGGGGCAACAGCCGCACGGTGATGATCGCCCACATCAGCCCGGCCAGCACCGCCTTCGAGGAGTCCCGCAGCACACTAGCCTACGCCGACCGTGCCAAGAGCATCCGGACCACGGTAGGACAGGGGGCGCGGGCACCACACCCCCAGCCCCGTGCCAGCCCTCTCCTGTCCTCTCCCCGAGCAGCCCTGGCCCCGCTGTGCCCCAGCAGGGAGGGCCCAAGGAGCTTGTCCCTGCTCCACAGCCATGCACTGCTCGGGGACCCCGCCTGGGGACCCTGCGTGGGGACAGGCTGTGCCGGGGCCATGGGGTGCTCACACCATCCCCATCCCAGGTGAGGCGCAACCTGCTCAGCGCCTCGTACCGCGTGGCTCAGTACGGCAGCATCGTGGCCGACCTGCGCAGGGACATCCAGCGCCTCAAGAGCCAGGTGGACGCAGAGCCAGGGCCGGGCAAGCGCCGGGACATCCGCTACGTCCAGGGTACACCCGGCCCCCGCTGCGCTCCCCGGGACCCACCAGGCTCAGTGCTGACGCCCCGTGTCCCCAGCCCAGGTCCGGCTGGGCCGCGTGCGGGAGGAGCTGCTCGGTGCCTGCCGCGAGCAGGCGGCCCTGCGCCAGCGCCTGCTGCAGCTGGAGGACACGGCGCTGCACGCCCGGCTCGAGGCCTCCCGGCACCTGCCCGCCCTCACCCGGTACGGGGCTGCGGAGCCCCCCTGGGACGGGATCCCCATAGAGCCAGGATCCCTGGAGAGCCGGGCTGCAGTGCTGAGACCACCCCATGCTCCCCACAGCTGGGAGCGGAGGACACGGCGGTGGGGCGAGGAGGGGCAGAGGGAGCCGGATGGCCCCGGCGAGACCAAGAGGGACTCGGGCCCGGGGAATGAGCGGACAGATGTGCCAGAACCACCCGATGTGGCCGTGGCACATGAGAGCATCGCGGCGCTGGTGGAGGAGCAGGGCAGGCTCCGGGAGCAGAAGGTGCGGGAGCCCCGTCCGCAGCACCCATGGTGAAACCCACGTCAGCAGGAGCTGGGCTGGACGCGTCCCCCTGCAGCACTGCTCGTACCCGTGCTCTGGGGTGCGGGGCAGGGTCAGGGGGCCCTGACAGGGGTGGTGACCCCATGGCAGGGATGGTGACCCCCCTGCATCCCCCCGCAGGCAGAGCTGGAGCGGTGCTTCCAGCGGAGCCAGCAGCACGCGCGATGGCTGGAGGAGGCCGTGCGGTGCGGGAGCAGCTCGGCGGAGCAGCGCGAGGTGCTGGCCCTGCTGTGCCGCCTGCACCAGCTGGAGCTGGAGACCGCGGAGCTGCGCTCCCGCTCCCTGCTCGAGGGCAACCTCCGGCACCCGCCGGCGCAGCCCTTCCACCGGCACCGGGCCCTCTGCGCCCGCATCATCCAGCAGCAGCGGCGGCTCATCGCCGGTGCGTCCCTCCTGGGACTTACATGCCTGTCACGAAAGATGGGCCACGTCGTGATATCCTCCTGTCGTGGCACAGTGGGGCCGTGCTGCAGTGTGTTTGCATGAGGGGGCCCTGCCAGGGCATAGCCCCATGGGGAGCGGGTGCTCTGCGCTTCTGCCCTGATATAGGGGTCTGGTGCTTGCCAGGACTCCTGCAGTGCCACTGGGCTATTGCAATGGCACATGTCACAAAGCAAGGTCCCCTGGGGTTGTGACACAGCCATGACGCTGCCCCCGCTCGCTGCCCCTCACCCTGCGCTCTCACCAGCAGACCACCGGCTGTCGGTGCCGCGGGCGCTGGAGAAGCTGTACCAGGCCTACCTGCGGGAGCTGGCAGGGGGCCCCGACCGCGCGGACACTGGTCCCACTGAGGTAGGGCAGGGTGGCCCCGGCTCCGTGCTGTCCCCAGGCTGGGCACTCACTCGCTGGGCACTCACTCACTGTCCCCCACCCAGGGCACATCCCTGCCCAAGATCCCGCAGGCATCCGGCACAGGGAGCCTGCCAGATGCAGAGCAGGACAGCGTGCGGGTGCAGGACCGCAAGCACCCCACAGCACCGCGGCCACCTCTGCACCCCAAGAGGGACAGGTATAGCCGTGGGACCAGGCTGGGGTGTGTCCACCACCCCTGTGTGCACCAGGGCTGCGCGTGCTCCGCAGCCACTGTGGCAGAGAGTAAAGGGTGTCCCCGCTCCGGCAGCACCCCAAGCCCCATGTTCAAGATGAGTCCGCGGGCACAGTGGAAGGGGAGCGCGGTGGTGCCGATCCCACTGCCCGGACGCAGCACGGTGGCCCAGGAGGTGAGCACGGCCGTGCCTGCAGCACTGAAGCCCCAAGGTGGGGATACTTATGGGTGCCGTGTGTCCCGGCAGTGCACGCCGCAGGCCAGCCCGAGCACCGAGCACAACTCCTCCCTGGGCAGCAGGACCGGCTCGGAGGTGGCTGTGGGATGCAGGGGTGAGCAGGGCAGGCAGTGGGGCTGGGTGGGCAGCTGTGCCCCGCTGATGGTGCTGCTGCACTGCAGAGCGCAGGGAGATGTCGAGCAGCACCAAGAGCATGGCGGCCAAGGCCACCCAGCGTCGCTCCCACATCCCGGGTGGCCCTGGGCTGCGGAACGCTGCTAGCGAGGACAGCCTGGAGGGGACAGCCATCCGCCTGGGGGTCACCTGGCCCGGCCGCTCCCTGGGCACCTGGCTGCAGGCACGCAAGAAGCTGGAGAAGAGGGAAGAGTCACTGGATGCCAAAAGGGGAAAGAGGCGGTCGCGGTCCTTTGAGGTCACTGGCTGCGGGGTAGGTGTAGGCACAGGGTGACCATGCCCCCAGCAGCAGCACCGTGCCCTGAGGGTGCAGGGCAGGGTGGGAAGGCCGCCACAAGCTCCCTTTGGCACCCCCTTGCCCACAGCCGGGGTGTCAGCACCCTGTGCATGTGCCCCTTGTGCTCAGTGTGGTTCCTCCCCATGAGGCCGTGCCCATGGGCCCTGCTGTCTCGCAGCTCAGGGCCCCCCTGGGCTCCCATGTGCTGCAGCCCCCCTCAGTGCAGGGTCAGCACCACGGGCTCGGAGCAGCCCCGGGGCTGCCACTGAAGCATCCTTTCCCCAGGTGCTGGGGACCCGTCCCTGCCTGTCCCTGCCAGCACCAGGAAGGGCCCGCGGTTCCGCTGCATCGTGGCGAGCAGCACCAGGACATCCAGCGAGGATGCACGGAGCCGCTGGTGCTGAGCCGAGCACCCTGCCGGAGAGCGGCCGGCCCCATGCCAAGGCAGCGGGCTGAGCGCCTGTCCCGCCAGCCCCAGCGCCCTGCGCAGCCCCTGGTGCCAACCCTGCTGCGGGCACAGCTGGGGCTGGGGCCGGTCAGGCAGCTCTCCCCGTGCCAAACTGACCCCAAGGCAGGGACCTGAGTCCCCCAGGAGGCACGCAGCCACGCTGGGCAGTGACCATGGCCAGAGCCAGGTGGCTGCTCCAGGAAGGGATGGAGCTGGCTGCCCGGCACTGCCGTGGACCAACAGAGCAGCACAGGAGCAGGACGTCTGGCTGGGTTTTATCCTCCTGCTGGGTTGCATTAAAAGGAGACTCGCTGAGCCTGGGAGTGGTGCGACAGCTGATGCGTCCCTGTGGCTGCCCATCCCAAAGATGCCCCCGCACTCCCCATGCTCATTTTCTGCTTTTATTAGGAAGGGGGTGAGGGGTGCCTGGGCAGGGGTGAGGCGGCTGCTGGCTGTGAGTAGGGGCTGCACCCCACAAGTGTCCTCTGCCGGGGGAGGCAGCTGGACTCCCCCTGCCCCACCACGCTCTGAGCTGCGGCCACGTGGGCTGCAGGGGTGGCACTACAGGGGCTGTCCCTGTCCCCACCCTCGTGCCTGTTGGGTTTGTGAGCCCAGGAGAGACTGAGCCCCTGACTGTGGGCTGCGCGTTTCCAGTGTTCCCCATCCCCAGCTCCCCGCAGGCACCCGGGGACAGCAATGGGGACAAGAGGTGGCAGTGGGATGGCTGGGCAGGGGTGGGCAGTGGAGGGCACAGCCCCGGGGCACCCCCAGCACGGGGACCTTGGGCTACCTACAAAAGGGAGGATGAAGAACCAGGACCCTGCCCACCCAGTCCGGCGGCAGCGCGGCGGGGCACGGCTCGGCCCCACTACTTCTTCACCTTGATGAGGGAGTGGTAGACGGGCTTGATGATAATGTGGAGGTGCAGGGAGTTGTCGATGAGGTACTCGGAGGTGCGCTTCTGCAGGTCGGCATGGGCGAGGAAGTCGGCCGCCTCGTCCGAGCTCTGGTGGAAGCTGTAGGCATGCTTGATGAAGATGCGGCCCTGCTGCCGCACGCCCACCAGCACCGTCTTCTGGAAGCTGACGCCAGCGAAGTCAGGGCTGCTCATGGCCGGGGTGATGACGAGCCGCGGGCGGCCGTCCTCGATGCGCACCGGCTGGATGGCGCCCGAGACGGAGTCCGAGTAGACGGGGCGCAGGCTGACGGGCAGCCAGCGCGGCGAGAAGAGCACGTTCCAGGTCACCCGCTTGCCAGCGTCGTGGCTGCTGGGGCCCAGCTGGGTCTGGAAGCTGGTGCTGCGGTCGTCCCGCGCCGGGTTGTTGATGACCCACTGGGAGCCCCAGCTGGGCGCGAGGTAGTTGCGGGGCAGGAACATGCTGCAGTTGACGTCGAAGTACTTGGCGAAGTGGAGGGGGGAGGCGGCGTGGAACTGGAACGCCTGGAAGAGCAGGTCCTGCACCGCGCCGTAGTGCCGCGCCAGCACCGCCGACTGCACCTGCAGCCGGAAGAGCTGGCTGGGCGCGATCATGGGGTAGCGGATGGCGCGCAGCACCCGCTCGGCCACGGGGTCCTCGGGCTGCTGCCGGCCCAGCCAGCTCTCCACGGCGGTGTAGAGCTCCAGCTCGCTGTGCAGCACCAGGTCGGAGCGCTCCAGCAGCAGCAGCAGCAGCTCCACGCTGACCGAAGCCCACTCGGCGCTGCCCAGCACGGCCGACAGGTTCCAGGCCAGGAACTGGAGGCAGCTCTCCTGCAGCGCCGCATCCCCGATGCGCACGGCGTAGTGGTACCAGCCCACCACGTGGCCCTGGCTCGACTCGCTGGCCAGGTGGGTCTTCATGTAGTCAGCCACGCCGCGCTGCAGCCCCCACACCCGGTACTTGCTCGCCAGCTGGTGCATGGGGATGGCTTGGTGCAGCAGGATGGAGACACCACCGCAGTACAGGTACCTGGGGCGGAGCATGGGGTGGTGACACTGGTGTCCCCTGACTCCCTTCCCAACCCACTGTGCAGCCCTGGGCTCCAGCAGCACAGTCCCCGAGGGAGCATCCTCCCCACTTGGCTGCACCCCTCTTGCTGTCCCCATCCCATAAGGTCCCTTTGGTTCCCGGGGAGCATCCCCCCCTAGGCAGCTGCATCCCTCTGGGCGTCCCCACTGCCCCCAGGTGAACATCTTCCTCCTTGGCTGCATCCCTCTGGGCATCCCCATCCCACGGGGTCCCCACGCACCTGATGAACTTCTCAAAGAGTGCGGCGGTCTCAGGCGGCTCGTGCAGGGTGACGACGCTCTGGTTGCGTAGGAGGCCCTCAAAGACCTCGCTCTGGAGGCTGAGCAGCAGCTGGTGGGTGTGGAAGACCTTGGCCTCGTCGGAGGCAGCCGTGCGCACCCGCAGCACCGAGTCGCTGCTGTTGCCATTCTGCAGCAGCTCCTGCAGCCTCTGCAGCAGCGTCAGCGAGTGGTTGATGGTGGCTGCCGTGGCATCACCACTAAGGTCGGCCTTCTGGGCTGCAGGGAGATGGAACTGTCCCAGCGCTGTGCCCTGGGCACCGGGCACAGGGTGCTGGGGCACAACAGAGCAGGACATGGGGGAGCAGAGCCCGGCTGTGGGGCAATGTGTGGTTAACAGGGGGCTGGTGAAGCCTTGCTTTGTGCGCATCCTCCCTCCACTCCTCCCAGCGCCAAAAGGCTGGCTGGTGCCCAGGGGATGTGGGGAGGATGAGGGGACATGGGGACAGTTGTGTCTTTGGGAGCCAACAAGCTGCCTTTCTGCAGCAGAAGGGCTGAGACCACCATGTCCCAGGCTGGGACGTGCTGGGAAATGGCCTTGTGCCGGGCAGCGCTGGCTCACAGCCCAGGCTGCCAGCCCCTGTCCTGTCCCCAGCACGGGCAGAGCGTGCCCCGGGCACTGCCCCGGACCCCCAGCATCCCAGGTGGGCTGGCACAGGGGGCACAGGAGGGCTGGTGGGTTTGCAGGGCTCCCTGCGGTCCAAGCGGGCTGGGGGTGCCGGCAGCCCGGTGCTGCTGTGGGTGGGTGCCGCTGGGCAGGCAGACACCGCACTGTGCCCGCTCCTGGCATGAACCCGCGCCTCCTGTGCGCAGCAGGGAGAGGGACCCAGGAGTGCGCAGCAGTGGGCTTGGTGCTCCTGTGGGCACAGGGAGCCTTCCTCCCGCTCCTCTCCCTCCCACATGCCTGGCACACTCCCACCTCCCCCCCAGAGCATCTTTCCCTCGGTGAATTTGGCTCCGTCTCTCAAACCTGCTTCTTGCCGGCTGGCGATCCTGCAGATTACCCATCCCAGCATCGGCTTAAGCCCGGATGAGCAGGGATCAGGGAGGCAATCGCAGCCCCTCGCCCCGCGGTGCCTGACATCACTGCCCATGGCACCGAGCCTTCCCTGGGCAGCGGGGAGCGCAGCCCAGCCCTCGCCCCCAGGCACCTGCCGGGCACCGCGGGGCACATCCCAGAGCCACATCCCTCCCTTCCCGTGACACGACGGCCACTGGAGAGCCGTGCTCAGCCTCCCGCGACCATCACCAGACACCCACACCGTGGCCAACCCCACCCTGGCATGTGGCGAGGACGTGGGACCCTGGGACCCCTCCACGCCTCCCTCTGCCATGGCCGCCCTTACCAGCTTGCACGGTGAGGAGGAGGAGGAGGAAGGCAGCGGCAGCGCAGCCCCAGCGGCGGGTGGCCGCGGGCCGGGCGCCCGTCAGCCTCACCATGGCTTCGCAAGCGCATCTGCCGGCAGCTCGGCGCGGCACGGGCGCGCGGTGCCCGCCGGGCGCTTATGTAGGCCACGAGCCCTCCCAGCCCGCGCGCCCGCGCCGCCACATCGATTGGTGGAAACTGGGACCCGCCGTTACCAAGGGAACGGCTTCCAGCCCCCGATCCATCCCACCCTGGCCCCCGGCCCTGCATCCCGGGGTGTTGTGCCGGGGCGCCCCGGCAAGCCCCGGGCACGGCGTGGGGTTAGCGCCGCTCACCACCGCCACCGGACCGTGCCGGCCCCGTGCACGGCCACAGCCCTTTGTGCTGCTGGGACGTGCGGGGTCTTTGCATTCAGGGCACAGCGCGGCGTGGCCTCCCCGCTCCCCCCAGCTCATGGGTATTCATGCCGGCGGCAGCCCTCGCCCTCCCATCACCATGGCATCCGGGCTGCCGGCAGGAACTGCCTGCCCTTTTCCCAGCCTTTGCAGCCAAGACGCTGCGTGTGCTGCGCGAGTGCCCGGTGCCGGCCTCCGCTGGCCCCTCGCCTGCCCCGATGGCTCCTGCAGGGCTTTGCAATGGGACCGGGGTGGCGTTTGCCCCTGCAGCCCTTGTGCCACATGCGAGACAGGGGGATGGGATGGGATGGGATGGGATGGGATGGGATGGGTGCCACCGCCCTGCTCCCCACAGTAGCTGTGGCAGGTGGGCACTGCAGGAGATGGGGACGTTATGGGAACATTTGCTGGTGCAGCCTGAGCTGGGAGCAGAGCTGTGCCTGCACCCCGCTTTTGGTTGTGGCCACAGCAGCCCCATGGGGCAGGGAGCTGGGCCTGGAGTCCCCAGGTGGGACGCAGCAGGGGACAGACCCCGCAGACAGAGGCAGCCCGGCTTGCATGGGCACAGCATCCCCCGTGACCCCCCATGGGGCTCCCCAGGGAGGCAGGGGGGGGCTGCCATGCTGGCAGAGTGAGCCCCCTCACTCTGGGCCCCAAGACCTCTGTGCAAGGTCACCCCCGGGTGCAGCAGGCCCCCTGAGGGCCATAAGCGCGTTCATTAGGCGGGGGCAGCGCCTGGACCACCCCCTCCTGGGGACACCCCTGTGCGATGCTGTGACCTTCAGTGTGTGACAGCGGCGTACCCCGCTCAGGCTGGAGCTGCGCGGGGGAATATTAGCCAGTTCCCAGTTATCGAGTAGCTGTCTGAGCTGATGGGATTAGCGCTGCCATCCGCGTTATTGCAGCTTTGGTGTTAAGCTGCCAAGCAAAGTGCAAACCCGGCGAGGCTGCCGCGCATTTCACACCCGCTCCTGCTCCTGCCCGTGCCGGCGCTGGCAGCGCGGAGGGACGCACCCGGCAGCAAGAGGGACGCTGCGTGCGGCCGGGGGGACGGGGAGCACACGGGCTGGAGGGCAAAGGCGGCCGCGGGTGCGTGCGGCAGGGCAGGGTGGCCGTGGCGGCGGCCGGGGCTCTCTGTGGGGAAGGGGGGCTCCGGCCGAGCAGGGGGTGCTCAGCCCATCTGCCCCTTTGCATCAGCTTGCCCAGCCCTGGCACCATGCCCCCGCGGCTGGGGGTGTTCTCGTGCCAGCGAGGGTACTTGAGGACAGGGGCCAGATCCAGAGCGCCTGGAGGAGTACAGGGATGTGTGGATGAGGAGCTCCATCCCCGCGCACAGCCTGGCCGTGCTGCAGTCCAGGGGAGTGAGCGAGGAGGGGGGCTGAGGTCTCCAGATGTTGAGTGTGGGCAGATGTGGCTGCAGCTCCAGCGGGGGTTGCCCATCTGGCCCTGCTCCACAGAGGTGGGGATGGAAGATGAGCCTGCCCGGCCAGCCCCGTGCCGTGCTCCTGGGGCTCCTCAGCCCCTTGCGGGGGCCAGTGGGAACAGGGGGTGCTCCAGGAGGGGGACAGGGGGTGCAGAGCGCCCAGCCCCGTGGGTGTGCCTGGCCAGCAGCTCTGCAGCCCCGTGGGGCAGGGGAGCCCAAGCTCACAGTGGAAGCAGAGCAAACAGCCTGGGAGAACGTTTCTGCCTCGCCGTGGGGCGCAGACCAGCCGGGGGCAAGGGGCCCCCGTGGCGGCACAGCCGGTTAATGGCTCACCGCATCCACCGATGCCTCATTTAACCACCCGCCTGCAAAACAACAGCTTGCCGGGAGCGTGCGCCCGGTGGGCCGCCGGCACGGTGCCAGCCCAGGCTCTGTCCTGCAGGGCTGGGGACCCTCCGTGTCCGCCCGGGGGCTGCCGTCCATCAGCTGGCCACGGGGCAGGGCGGCACGGGCTGTGGGCCATGAGGGTCAAGGACATGGGGGACCATGGAGCTGATGCTGGGGGTGCTGCATTCATCCCCCAGCCCCTGGTGAGCTGGAGAGAGCAGCTGTGCTGGCCCCACTAATTGCGGTTGAGGCATCAGGCAGTGGCGGAGGGTTGTCTCACCATAGCGACCCATGCCAGGTGGTTCCTGCAAGCCCCACGGGTGTGCGCAGGGCTCGGGGGTGGCACCGGGGAGTGTGGGAGTCAGCTCCCATGTCCCTGTGCTGCTGGGGAAACTGAGGCACGGACAGGCTTTCCCTCCAGCATGGCCCCTGCACGCTGAGGACGGGGCAGTGGATGCATAGGCTCAGACACGCACACACACGTGGATGCACGCACACGGGGTGCTCGCACACGCATGCACACGCACACACACTCTGTGCACAGACAAACCCGGCCCTGGCGCAGGGGTGAGGCCGTGTCCGTCTGTCCTGGAGGTAAGGCCTGGGAACCCATGCTGGGGTAGAGACAGCAAAGTGTCAGCCAACCCGTGGGCCCCACTGGGTCCCCCTCCACCCTCCGCGGGAGACGTGTGGGTGAGCAAAGCCCTGTGCACCCACACGGTGGCACAGCCCTTTGGGCACACTGGGGCCCAAGCTGTCCCCAGACACCCTGACCACCATCCCCATAGCACTGGCGTGGGGACGAGCATTGTCACCCTCACACCGGTCTGGCTCAGCCTCCCCAGGGAGCCCCCATCCCTGGCCCCGGTGGGAGCAGCTGGGCCCGGGGATGTCCTCCTGCCCCGCTAGCCCAGCCCGCGGCTCTGCCCACGCCGCTCTCCCTCCGCCCCACGTCCCCACGCATGACGGGAGGCTGTGCCGTGCTGCGGGCACCGGCGGTGGGGACGTGGCCACCGGTGGGGACGAACACCCATTGAAGGTGCCACCGCACGCCCAGCGGGTGGCACAGGGGCCACTAAGGTGAGAGCCCACCTCCCGCAGGGCACGGGGAATAGGACCTCGGGCAGGGGGGGCCGAGGCCGGACCCCTCCCAGCAGGCACAGCTCCCCCCCAGCAGAACAGCCGGGGTCAGGGCTGGGGAAGGGTTAACGCGATCCTGCCGCAGCTGTGGCCGATCGATGCCCATTTCCCTTGGGGACACGAACGGAGTGGGCTTGCTGATTAGCCAGATCTAATTTGCAGTTAATTGGCATCTCTCTCCTCTCCCACGCAGCGAGCCGCGGCGCAGCCCGGGGGCGGGGGTCTGCCCGGGCCGGGGCTTCCATCCCGTGGGATGGGGGCCAGAGCCCCCCAGGCTCGCAGGGAGGGAGACACAGGGACCCCCCCCGCCCCAGTCCTGGACATCGCGGGGGGGCTGGGGACAGGCGCTGAGCGGGAGCCCCGGCGGAGCTCGGGGCAGGGACGTGACGCTGCGCTGGCCGCGGGGCTTGGCTGAGCCCGGCTACCGGGGGGCGGCGNCATCCCCATCCCCATCCCCATCCCCATCCCCGCGCCCTGCCCCGGCGCTAGGGCCCGGGAGTCGCGGCTGCCCTCGGAAGATGCTAATTTGGGGGGGATTCTGGCCAATCAGAACGCAGCGCTCGGGATTAGCCTCCCCCTCCCGCTCTTGGAAGACGCCTCTCTGATTGGCTGCGGCCTGGCCCCCTCCAGCCAATAGGAGCGCAGGGCGCGGGGCGGGGGGTTTGTGAATGGGATCGGGCGCGG
>VXAA01001163.1:27895-41670 GCA_013399115.1 Anseranas semipalmata | reverse complement strand
CGGTGCTTTGGACGCGTTCCCCCCGCTTTTGCCCCCCCGAGTTGGAAGTCGAGGGGGTAAAGGAGTCCCTGCGAGGTGATGCGGGGACGCCGGCAGCCTCCCGTGTCATCCCCGGCCTTCCTTTCCCTCCTCGCAGCATCCCCGCTGCGGCTCGGTGCCGCTCGAGTCGCTGGTCTGGACCCAAGGAGCACGAGGACCCCGGTGTTTTAGATTTGTTCCCTTCCCTGCCCCTTTTTGTCCCCACCTCTGGCTTAAAGCTGCATCAAAACCAATGTCGAGTGTTTCACGGTTGCGATGGGAGTCGCAGGTCGTTAACGTGGGTTGAAACGTAATGGCAGTGCAGGTGCCCATTAGCACCGGTGAGGCCGGTGTTTGTGTGCGGGCACTGGGTAAATCGCTCCCGTAGAAACTCTGATTCACCCTCGTTCTGAAAGTTTAATTCTACTTCTGAGGTCAGAGCTTTGACAAAAAAGCAGCGTTAGCACTTCTTTCCACGCCAACTTTTTGCAGTGCCTTGCACACTAGGCTAATTAATCCTGCAGCATGCAAACATCGGCCGTGTGCTACCGTACAGCAAGCAAATTACTTCCGTGTGCATTTGCACTCTTATGAAGAGCAGGGTTAAGAGCAGCTGTGGGGGCATGTGTCGTACGTGCAGAACGTCAGCGTGGACCAAGCGAGCTGAGAGCGCAGGGTGGGCTCCGCGTCCCCCGTAGCTAACTCAGGCCGTCCTCTTATCCCCGCAGATAATCCGCGTGCAGTCGCCAGAAGGGGTGAAGCGCATCACGGCCACCAAGCGAGAGACCGTGGCGACGTTCCTCAAGAAGGTACCCGAGCCCTCGCAGGGTGACGCAGGGCATATGCGGTGGCGTTCTGTAACGGGCGGCGTGTGCTTAACCCAGCTGAGCAGATGTGCTGTGGAAAACGGCGTTTTTATCGATACAGCTGAAACTAGATTTCTCATTACTACTCTGGGGGGATAGATAACCAATTTAAAGAAGAAAACTTATTCAGCTTTTCAGTTGGAGTTGCTTGGGGTGGGAGCTTTCCTGTGGGAGGATGCGTGTTTAAGTGTTCTCCCAAAGAAATGACAGCTGGGGAAGCAAAAGCTGACAACAACACAGGAAAGCTATTTGATAATCAAAGCCTGCTACAAGGGATTGGCCTCTTCAGACATGATCCAGTTGAAATTCAGCTGCATGATTTGTGCTTTGAATGTCATTTGGATGAGTTTTGCATGCCACTGATTTTCCATTATAGTTTTGGAGAGAGCAAGTGAGTGATTAAGGCAAGATTGTAAAGTGATATGAGAGCCTCTGGGGTCTTCTGGGAAAGATTTCCACCCTGAGGTGTGAGGAGCACACTGAGTGTTGGAGTTGTCAAATTTGGAGCTGGCTGTAGCTCCTTCTTTGGCTTGGTGCAACTGCTTGGTGCGTAAAGTTTGCTGTTTAAGAGCGAGCAGTTCTCCATTTCCTTCCCTCCTGGAACCCTCAGATTAGGATTGCTTTCCTCCATGGGAGAAGTGCTGTCTGTTCCTCTGCCTGAAGGGCCATTCTTTTGGTCAGCTAGGTTTCCTTTCCCCTTGCAAGGGGAAAGGGGAGCAGACTGAAACGCTCTGGTGTTTGTAAGTCATTTGCTGTGTTCGACGCTTGGGCCCAGACCACGACAGCAATCCCCTCCTGACCAAGCTAAAATCCTGATGGATTTCAGGGCTGGGTCAGAGATACCTGCTGCAGTCTCTGAACAGTCTCATCCAAGGAAAAAGCGCTGCTTTCAAAACCTCTGGAACCTGTGCAAAACAAGCTGCTCGGTTTCAAGGGCTCATATTACCAGAGGGAGTGTGGAACAATTGTGCTTGCAAGCAGTTACCTTCAGAACAAAAGCATCGGCACTCACTAAAATTGTCTCTTGATCTGGAGAAAACTATATCCTCTTGCAGAGCTGAATAAAAGAAATGCTTAGGTTTCTTTCCTAATATAGGGTTCTACTTAAAATTTGTAACTTTTCTCTCACGTAAGATCTGTGCACATTAATAGTTGTGGATTTTAACACTGAGATGCTAATGGATGTGGTGGATTTCATTTTTAGCTAGATAGCTGCAATTAAAGAGCCATCGTATTGCTGCTGCTGTGTTTGCAGTCAGCTCGGCTCTTCTCCCTGATGACTGCAGAGAAGCTCACAGATGCCCGGTTCAGTTAGTGGTTGGGCTCAAGTGTGTCCTTTTGAAAGTGCAGTTTTCCTATCAGTGCAACGTCTGCTAATCTTTGACAGAACTTTAATCCTGAAGCCTGCTGTCATCTTGCTGTACAGCTTTGTTGTTGAAGTGTGCAAAAAAGCACATTTCAGATTAAGGGCCTCTATAATCATGGTTCTCTGTCTTTTGGAGCACATCCTAGGTGAGGATAATAAAAGTAAACTCTCAGGTGTGTTGAGGTTAGTGTCGAGCTAGGAACTAGAGCCTTTTGATAAAGTACTGTGAAATTCGTCTCCTCGAAAAGCATCGGTGAAGCCCGTGGCCTGAAGAGCTGATGTTTAGCTCTGGCTGGTGTAACCCAGGAGATGAACCATTTGAAGACCATGCTTCCATTCGGGCAGCGGGTCAGTTACTGCTACAGATTGCAGCGAAGCTGGCAGTAGAGAAACTGCTTTCCGTTAACTTGCTCATGTCACAGTTCTGTCTGTGGCTTGTTGGGTTTGTTCTGTGTGTGGTTGCTGTCTCTGGGTTCTACCAAAGCTGCAGAGAGACGTACTTAGTAAAAATGAAGAAAGGCTGTTAGCTGAAGAATTTAGGAAGGAGCTTGTCGTCTGGAGAAACTTTCAACACCAACTAGTTATATTTTTAAATGGCAAAATTTGAAAATTGCTATTCCTATGAAAAGGCTATAAATAGTATTTGACTGATTAAGAGTAAAGCAGCCTTCAACTGCACTGCTGAGAGGATGAGGTGGAAAAAACCCTTCCTGGGTGCTGAGACTGAGAGATGGTCATTGTGAGGGTAAGTTCTGTCAGGAGAAAAGAGGCAAATGCAGAAAAGCAAAAAAAAACAGGCAGGAGAACAGCAGGGGAGCTTCTGTGAAACTCATGTAACAACAGGTAGGCGAGAGCAGAGCTGAGGGCAGAAGAGCCTCGGAGGCAAAGATCTGGACCAAGGAATTCTGGTCATAGGAAGGTGAGAACAACACGGATGGTGCGCGCTGGCAAGGGTGGAGCGAGACAGCTGGGGTAACGGAGAGGATAGTTTTCCCCCCTTTAGTCCTTACAGTGCTTGCTGGGGTTTAAATATTATTCTGCATTTGTGTTGTACAAGTGAGACACATTCTGTTTAAGATGCTCTTTTAATAAATTGCTTGTGTTACTAAGTGTTTCTGTTTTTCTCAGTTATCCTGTGCTCTTCAGAAATGCGGATGAATTCAGCTAAACTTTTGCAATAGAAGTTCCCTGGACTTAGCGCTTGCTCTGAGCAGCTTTCAGCATCTGACCTGGGGTGTGAGGTATCTTAAACTTTGTCATTCTTTCTCTTTCAGGTTGCAAAAGAATTTGGTTTCAGGAATAATGGGTTTTCTGTCTACACCAATAGAAACAGGACAGGAGAGATCACAGCATCACAAAACAAATCCCTCAACTTACTGAAAATCAAGTGAGTCCTGACAGAGAGTGCTGTGGGTGAAGGGGGAGCTTTGTACAACAGGGTGCCTCTTCTCTAAGCTTGTCTGAACTCTTCCCTCCGAGCTGGGCAGCAGCAGGCACTATCACGTTACAGCACTCCTCAGCTTTCAGCTGTCACTCACCAGCTACTTGAAGAGGCAAGCTTGACTGACGTGCAGAGATGGGGGTGATCCAAGTGACTAGGTGTTAGGCTGTGGCAGCCATTTCCTAGGTCTCTTCATGCATTGCCGTCTGCTTGCGATGAGGCAGCACCAGGCCTCCTGCTTGCTCCTTCACAGCCCGCAGCAAGCTCCCTCATCCCTGCCTTCACTCACACTGTGCTTTTGTTTTTTTCCTGCATCAATGGCGGAGTCTGATAATCCCCTGTGCAGGAGCCAGGGTTCCTCTTTTCTGTAGCCAGGTGCCTAGGGAGATCAGAGGTGCCAAATGGTGCATTCACTTTGTGTTTGGTTGGGGATGTCTTTGTTCTGTTAATGTCAAGAATAACGTTAAACTGACGTAAAATACAAGAGCTGTTACTACTGTGTGCAGCTTGTCACTTGAATGTGTCAGCACTGGCAGCTGCCTTGGGAGGGCTGTGACTTGATGTGCGCAGGATCCCCGTTAGTCCCTTTCCCTGGTGGAGCTGTTGACTCTCTCCATAGGCTCCTTCCACTTTTTTCTTCGTCCCTTTCCCTTGGTCTTGTCTCCTGATGAAAAAATGCATCTTTGTTGTGCAAATGCCTGAAGCAGGAGGAAGAGGTAGCTAGCTAATTGCTAGTCTGTCTGTAGCCTGTGATAAATAGCACACCCCTCTGTAGTACGGGAGGTTTGCTTCCCAGAAGTACACGCTGAAGGTGTGCATGAACATTGATGTGGTTTGTGACGTGCAGCGAGTCAAGCACAGGCGTTTCCTGCGCTATGTAGCGCAAAGGAGCCGATTCCTTCAAGTGGTCAGGGTGAAGATCTGGTGTAGTTCAGTTGCTGGCGAAAGGGGATGGTGGAGAGGGTGGAGCATGAGCCTTTCCAGCTGTCAGAGCACAGCGTGCGTCTTATCGCCTGGGTTCCCACCCTGGCGTAGCTGGAAGCAAAGCTTGTGCTCAACTGATGCCCGTGTGTTGCTTTTCCACACCCGTAGGCATGGCGATATGCTGTTTCTCTACCCCTCGAGCCCAGCGGGCTCTTCCTCAGAGACCATGGACACCTCTGTCTCCCAAAGCTTGCGGCCTGTGGGGGCCCCCCAGGTGGTGGAAGATGAGATCGACCAGTATCTGATCAAACAGGACGGGAAGATTTACCGAAATCGAGACCAGCAGCTGTAAGTACTGGTGGGCTGTTTTTCTGCCGATGCATCTGTGCCTCACCAGATTGTAACATCTTGTCTGAAACCAGCAGCCAGGAAGTGTGCTCTGGGAACTGCCGTCTGAGCCATTGCTTTGAAACGTTCACAAGGGAAAACAACCCTTGCCATTGTCCTGTGAGGTTAAACTGAGGCTCTGGTGAGCTGAGGAAGGAAGCAGATACCAAAATTCCAGTGTCTTTGCCAGGAAGGACTCATTCAGAGCATCTATTGTTTTGATCAAGGTGGCCCCTGTTAGGGGACTTGTGATCATATATTTTGTGCTCTTAAAACATTTGGAACTCTAGATTAAAAGGAATGCTTCGAATTCTTCCCTGGGATGTCCTGGCAGCTGGTGCCGTGTGGAAGTACTAGGTTATGCTCTGTGTGTGGCATATTGCTTCATAAGCAGGGGCCTGCTGTCTCTGGTAGCTTCTGTTCCATATGGTCTCAATATGCAGCCCCCCGTTATCTGGGTCCTGAGGTGACAGGCGTGCAGAGCGGCGGGGCCAGGTCTCCGTCTCGCACGGGAGGCGCGGAGGGGGAAACGCGCTTTCAGCCAGGGCTGCTGCCCCGGCGTGGCTCAGCCAGCGCTGACGGGGAGTAAAGCATCGGGGTTGGGTCTGTGTTGTAAATCGCAGGCAGCTCCTCTCTCGGGGTGGAGATCTGAGCTCTCCCGCCTTTCCTGGCTGCCCTGCCGTCTCTCCCCGCTTGGGCAGTCGACGCAGCGCTGAGGTGTGCGCGTGTGGCACGTCGCCGAGGATGTCCCAAGCAGGAGCCCTTCTGCGTCTTCCGATCCAGTCACTTCTTATAAAGGAAAAACAAAGAAGTGAAGGGAATGAGTGGAAGCCTCATCCAATGGCAGAGATGTGGAATTTGGACTTGGGTCTCTGCCTCTGCTTGGTTTTTGGCTTCCTTTCCATCACGTGCCTTTCTTAACCTTTCTGTGAAACCAGGGAGTCCATTTTGCTCACAGAAATGCAGCAAAGTTTAACTTTGCCAAAACTCTTCGCTGCGAGAGGCTTAGATAAACAAAGCAGCTTGTATTTTTGTAAAAGTAATAATACAATGGTGACTTAATACCACCATAAATCTACACTGATGCTGCTAAAATGTCCTCTGTCTGGATGGTTGTTTTTTGTGGCTCATTGTTAACAACGTCCCAGTTGGCTCCTGGCCTGACGGCTGTACTGGTTGTTGGCTTGGGGCTAGGCCCCTCTACAAAGTAGCTTCTGAAAGGGCTTGAGTGAAAATTTTAAAGGCAACCAGGAATTCTTTCTAGGACAGAATAGCTCGCCCTTCCCCATTGTGTTGTCTTCCATATGGTTTATCTTTGGTGCTGCAGCAGCAAGGAAGTTTGGAGAGACGTAGCCTTTACGTGGAAAATCCTATCTAACCTTTTCAGGCTGATGATAAATGAGGGAAATGTCACATTATTGAAACAATAAAGGCAAAACCCACCATTCCATGGCAAAAACATTGTCTTTAAGTTGACCACATTTTTCAAAAGAATAAATGAAGGTATTGTTCTTAGCAGTGAGCCAAAGCACAGTGGCGGATATTTATGATAAAAAGTGTGTGTCTGGGCTTGTTCCTGTATTTGTGAGAGCATATCAATCTAAACATGAAGGGATGCTGGCGTTCGGCTGAGTGCATTAGCAGCCTTTAGTGGTCCTTTATGTACATTATCTGCCACAATACTTTGTTAAAAGCAATGCTGCAACTGGATCCCATCCATTTCATCTTCAGAAGAGCCAACATCCATGCTGCTCTCTAGAGGCCTTCTTTGGAAAACTAGCACTGACCTGTTCCTACTGCTGGGGCAGAGGGGCATGGTTTTTTGTTTGTTTTTTTAATTGATCACCTCAAAAGGAGATGTTTTCCCCTCTGTTTTGTAACTTCACCCAGCAGGTCTTTATCTGTCCGATAAACACATGCTTCCCTGTTTGTTCCAGACCATCCTCTTGTGACTGATAACGGATGAATGTTTTGGTTGCCTTTTTGTTAAAATCACACGGGCCAGCCCTGTGACATGCATTTAAAATTCTTTGAATTGAAATACAACCTCAATGTGGGGTTGTAAAACTTGAGAAGCTGTGATCTGACGTTGGTTCACGTGGCTGTTCAGAGCAGAGTTGCTTGCCAGTGACACAGTTTGTAGGAGGGTTTGATCTTGGCCTGTGACTCTCACATTTAAACTCAAGCTATTGCTGTCTCCTTGCATGGAATTATTTTGTGGTGACCCCTCCGTAATATCCCCTAATAGGTGGGGGTTGCTCAGGGTAATATGGTTGCACAGATCTTCCACACCAAAACTGTTAAGCTGTAAAAGTCAGTGTGGACTGACTTCCATTACTGAATGAGACTTGTGCTAATTCTGTTTCTCTTTGCGTAGGTGTCGCCACGGCCCCTTGGGTAAATGTGTGCACTGTGTACCACTAGAGGTAAGAGCCCCGAGGAGGTCCTACAGAAAGTCATGCAGAAGCATGTCACCTGAAGCTCTTGGGTTCGGTTTCTCCCAGTATGAATGCTTTTCCTTGGAGCACTGCCCGCACAGAGATGGCAGCTCTGAGTCGGAATCCTGCCGTGCACTGTCAAAGGTGCCGGCTCACATCCAGGCTAGCGAAAGCTCTAGGCCTTCATGACCCTGGGTTTGTCCTGGTTAATGCTCCGTTCTTCTGCGATAATGGTTTTAACAGAAGGTGCTTTAGAGGAGCTCCAATTTTCCTCCCTCTTCACTCTTGCCTGGGTCTTCTTGTTTCACCCCTCTCTTCATGCATCCCAGCGCTTCCCAGTTTAACCACATATTATTCAGGTTGAAGGCAGCTTTAGTAACGCCTACAAATGTGCTAAGCTGTATAATTTATGGCATGAAGCAGTGATCCCTGAAAAGTCTCTGTGAGCCAGGATAGCTGTTCCCCTGCTTCCCTGCCGTGTGCTCTGGAAGTTCTTTGGCCTTGTTTGAGCAGCTGGGCTTTTTGTTTGTTGCTACATACTGAAAGGAAAAAGCATTTTGCCTTTGAGGCTCATTCTGATTTGTGGAGCCAATCTGTTATAAAAGTAGGAGGCGATAATAAAACTCACTGTTGTAAAGTCCCACTGTTTCTGTCACAGTAGTAGCTGCCTTGAAAAAGAGCCTAAATTTTCTTGATTGTTTCCACATTGAGAGCCAGTGGGGTTGAATCTAGAACATCCATTTGTTTAGTGATCAATGTATTATCAGACAGGTGTCTGACCTGGCTTTTCTTTGTGTGGTGTTTTTGGCAGCCTTTTGATGAGGATTATTTAAACCATCTGGAACCTCCTGTGAAGCATATGTCGTTCCATGCCTACATCAGGAAGCTGACCGGAGGGGCAGACAAGTAAGAAAATCTTGATGTTTAAGGGAATCTAGTTGTAGGGTTTTCTTTTTTTTTTTTAATTTATAAATAAATAAATAAAATCCCACGCAGCTCTCACTAGGGTAATGTTGGATACAGCTTTTGAATGTCAAGCTGAAGAGAAAACACTTTCTTCTTTTTCTTCTTTTTTTTTTAACATAAGTTTTTTTGGTTGTGGATTTTTTTCTTTTTTTTNTTTTTTTTTTTTTTTGTGGCAAACTAATTGCTTCCAGGAACACTACTGATGGGGGGAGAAGACCAGATGGAAGGAAAGAGGTTCCCTAATTACACCAAGCTCCAAGCCTGGGTCTCAACATTGTGGAGAAGCACTGAGACTGTGGTGGATCTGGGGAGCTTTTATTCACCAACCACTTTTCATATTTTCAAATGTGAACAGGACAGAAGGACAAGCCTAATATTCCTCAGGGCCTGATTCTGTTCTGTCCTATGCTCCACGTGCTCTCAGAAGCCCTTTCTTATGGTGCCACGGGTCGCCACCCACTAATGGGAAAAGAAAGCATCCCTGCCTCGTGATGGGGTTGGGGATGCTGTGGTGACACAGGCCAGATAAGTACTGAACAAAGAGGGGGCGCAGAAACAAGTGGTTGTTTCTCAGCCACTGATGCCTCGCTGTGGCACGCATGTTCCACGAAGGATCTAAAGTCCCCTTTGGTGATGTTGGGGAACCCATTGTTTTCTGAAATGCAGCTCCTTTAAATAAATTATGTAGAGGTGTAACCTTCTCCCTCCCATCCCTAAATGCTGTCGGGAATTTTTTACTGTCTTCGTGAGATGTAGCTCAAGTCCATAATACTTTGATTTGAAGGGAACTTCCCTTTACAGGAAGCTTTGTGCACATGAAAGGAGCTTTAATTTGCCCTAGTGATATAATCTATTACTTGCCATGTGCTGCATAAATTATTTAAGCTGGGTCCCATGAGTTTTCTCTGTCTGGTCTTGCTTGAGTACCTGATTAGGAGGTGGGCTGGGGAGCACGTAGGCCTCTTGACCTGCCTCACTAAGTGGGCAGCAGAGGTTACTTGGGAACTTGCAGAAGTGGTGCATCCCCCGTGGAGTTTGCAGGGCACTTTGAGATCCTCTGAAGATGCAAAGCATTGGTGCTTTTTTTTTTTTTTTGGGACCCCAAAGCTTTTACCATGGTAACAGCAGCCTTCTCTTTTCCTTCTTCCAGGGGGAAATTTGTTGCCCTGGAAAACATCAGCTGCAAGATCAAATCAGGCTGCGAAGGGCACCCTCCTTGGCCAGAAGGCATTTGCACAAAGTGTCAGCCAAGTGCCATCACTCTCAATAGACAGGTGAGACAGCGCTCGCAGGGGCCCTTGAGCATAAAGCTGAGAAGTGACTTGACTTTTATTTTTGGAGAGATGACTTCAAGAGCAGCCAACTTGGAGCAGGAAGCCTTTGCGTATTGGCAGTTGTTGGGGAGATGGCTGTTAAGGTCTTCAGTCCTTGCAGAAAAGGACTCCAGAATGTATCTGGTTCAGCAGTTTCTTCTTAATGTGAAGGACATCTGAGCTGGCACCACTAGCAATGAATCTCCACTCTTTTTCCTCATGGGAACTGAAAGCCCACCCACTGTTTCTTCTTGTTTCCTCTCAAATTTCACTGTCTCTTCTAGTTGAAAAAGCTCATGGGATAAGGGCCCTAGTAAAGATGCCAAGCTAAGGGGTTTCTGGGGATGCACAGCGCTTCCCCACAGTCCAGCCTGTGGTGAGTTCTGCTTGCTGGGCAGGGGAGTGGTGCTGAACGGGGAAGCTGAAGCAGAGTGGGGAGGGAGAGGGAGGGAGCCAGCGTTCCCTGCTCCTGCGGTGGCAGGATTCAGCTGTAAGGGGTGGCATGCATCCTAGGCAGCTGGGGGCTCTGGGGAAGGTATTGGCGATAGGCGAAGTAACCGCACCTAGTTGAGGATGGCCTGACGCTTGAACTTTGTCAAACAGAAATACAGGCATGTTGACAACATCATGTTTGAGAACCACACAATTGCAGATCGCTTCCTAGACTTCTGGCGGAAGACAGGAAACCAACATCTTGGGTATTTATATGGCCGGTACACAGAGCACAAAGACATCCCTCTGGGGATCCGGGCGGAGGTTGCTGCCATCTATGAACCCCCACAGGTAATACAAGCTGTGTGCCCAGGCGTCACTGTTGACTCATAAAGATAATCGGGGAACACAGAAATGCTTTTCTGTTTGGGAAACCTCATGCATTATTTCTGACTGCAGCTCCATAAGGAAAACAATCCCATGGAAAAGATGCTGTGATTTATGTCTTGCTGCGTGCTCTTGTCACTCTTGGTTATTCCCACTGAAAGAATTTGAAAACCCAGATTAGCTTTTTATTACTCTTATATTTTCTTTTACATTACTCTGTGCTCAGATGATTTAAAGCTTGGGAGACTTCACAACAGTGGATTTCACTTCTTATGTTTTCCTTGATTACTGGGTTTCCAAGGTTATGGTACAGAACAGTTTAAAAACAAATTCTGTACTAGGGATAAAAGAAGTTATTGGCCCTTGCTTCAGTTTCTTATCAGCTCTCCAGGAAAACTTAAAGCAGCTTAATTAGACAGAAGTAAAGTCTGCTACCTTGGCTGAGAGGTGGAGGTTAAGATTTGAGACCTCGGAGCTGCGTGCTCCCAGCGCCGGAGCTCCGGGCGGGCAGGAGCAGCCGCGAGTCCCCGCTAGATGGTGCAAGGCACCGCGCGGCGCCGCGCTCGGGCACCGCCAAGTCCTTCCCATGGGCTCCAGCGAGAGCGGGTCCCCCAGCGCCCGGCCTCGCAGCGAGCCCAGAAGCTGAACTCGGAGTCACAGAGCAGAAAATGGCGCTGGCAAACGTGAGAAACCGCAACACAAGGCTTGGTTTGAATCTGAGTTTGCCTATTGGCTTCTTCTCTGCTGACCAGAATCACTTTTGTAAGTGCAGACACTGTGTGAATGTATTGTGGTGGGGGGATTCTGTGGGCTGTGTGTTTTCTTCCTCAGGATTTCTGCAATGTTGCTAGGATAAAATGAAACAGATTTGTCCGTAGAAAAAATAATGTCGATCTTCAGGACTGTTTGTATGAGAGCAAACTTGCAAGCCTTTTATAAGGCTCTTCCACTTATTTCAAATATCAACACAGCCATGCCTTCTGTTTCAGCATTGCTGTTAATCCCGTGCTTTGGAAGTTCATATTTTTTTAGTTGTGCACGGTAAAAGCAAGGAAGCTTTTGCTCTCCTGGCAAGCAGTCTCTGTTGTGCTTCTTGGCAGAGCATCTCCCCACACGAGAAAGCTTGCCTCTGAAACGCACCCAGATGGAGTCGTGTTTTCCAGAACGTGGGGGGAAGGCCTGGGTGTGGGCTCTTGGATTCACTGGACTTCTTCCTCTGTGCTGCTCAAAGACTCAAACAAATGAAACAGGAGTACAAAACTGGCAGGTTGAACAGAGCTTTGGAACATTGTATAATCTCTCGCCTTTTCCAAAGCGCTCAGAAACAGTGATAGCCTGTTTGTAAATGCTGAGCAAGGGTCTTTCATTCATAAACCCCAACATGGTTTGCAGACTGAGTGGAAGAGCTCCTGCAGGATGGGTCTGTGAGTAAAGGAGGTCTCCGGGCTGAAAGCAGTCAGTGCTAATGCTGAAGGGAAAACCTGTAACTCTGCTTCCATCCTCCGCCTCGCTCCTGGTGATGGTTGACTGTACTGTGGTTTTTCCTGTTCTGTTTTACTAGCAAGATTTTTTTTTTGCTGCAGATTGGTACACAGAACAGCCTGGAGATCCTGGAAGACCCAAAAGCAGAGGTTGTGGATGAGATTGCTGCCAAACTTGGACTGAGAAAGGTTAGGATGTTGTTGGATATCACGCATCTTTGCATGGCAATGAAGAAAGTCACTGGCAGTTCTCTTCAGCTCCATGGGGTTATTCAAGACCGTTTCGGCACATTTGAAATCTAGCATAAGTGTCAGTAGCTCTTATGCTTTTATGTATTAAAAAAAAAAAAAGGCATTTTTCTGAGCACAAGCATACAGCAGAGCTGTTCAGCTGCAGTCAGCAGTCCTCTGTCATGAATGACATCAAAGGGAATAGCAAAGAAGTAGAAATACAATTTTCCCTTTATTTTTGCTCCGATAGCAGCCATTCTTGGTAGCATCTTCCCAGTGTGTGCTAATTTGGCACAGATGTAGGTGAAGTTGCCTTCTGAGTTTGTTCTTCCTTTTGACAGAATCTGTGTTCCACTTCCAGGAGCAGAGGCTCCTGCTTGATTTTTATACCCGTCCGTGGATCCTGTCTCGCGCTGCTGCGCAGGCAGGCTGTGGCGAGTTAATCTGTACGTTGATTAGAGGGTCAGCTCCCCCAGCAGCTGAGCCTCAGTCCTCTGTTCCTCTTGTGCCCGCAGCCTGTTGGTAATCCGATCAGGTTGCATAGGCATTGGGATCTGCTGGTTTGCTGACATCTCTCAAACCTGTACTGATATTTTTCCGGTTTGGGAAATCTTTTAGTACCATGTGAATGCCAGGAGTGAGATGTACACAAACAAGAATTGACTTGCTAAAGAAAACACAAATCAGAAAAGACTCAGTACAGTAGACTATAAACATCTGTGGTGAGATCTTTTGTTCTCCCAAGATAAGATCTTTAGCCTTTTGCCAGTGTCTGAAGCAAAGCTTCTGCGTGTGTTGTTTATTGCCATACTTTTCCTTTGCTTCTCACATCAGGTATTTTTAATCAACGTGATTTAACGTGCAACTTACTGCTGGTTGCAGATTTTTGTCTTTCTGGGCTCTGCTAGGAATCTGAATCGGCAGTTCTTCCTCCGAAGGGTTAATGCTCCGGGAGTTGGTCACCAGGAGGCTGATCGGAGGCTGATCGGAGCTGGTTTTAGCACGTGTGCATAGAAGGGTTCATGCAGCGGTGTGTGTGTGTACACATCTATACTCATATGTGCAAACAATGCAAAAAGCAGGAATGTGGTTTTTGGAACAGAGCAGACTGATTTGGAATGAATCATACTCCAGTGGGAGCATATGAGCTTTATCTTAACTAGTGACTGCAAGCTTCAAAATGAGATCATGTGAGCTGCTTTGTCATCTGCTGGCGCTTCTGATGCTGCTTTGCTCTGAATGCTCAATAGGAAATGCTTTTTGCTGTGGGTGGGAGGAGTAGTGGCTGAGAGGCCTCTTGCAGCCTCCAGATCTTTCCATGAAAAAATATTCCATAGTGAAACATAAAGCTGCAGGTGCCCCCGGCCGGCCAGCTGGCATGCTGCTCCTGGAAATCGTATTCAAATGAGCCCGGCACAGCTGGGAGAGCCATTTCCTTCAGGCAGCATACAGCAGGCCCTCGCAGGGCTGTGCAAGGAGCCAAGAACATCTTGTCCTGCTAGGAGAAAATGTATAAGCTCTCTTC
>VXAA01001163.1:9987-27841 GCA_013399115.1 Anseranas semipalmata | reverse complement strand
TCCTATTTTCTTAAAGCAACTTTCTCTCTAACACTGCTTTATAGGTTGGCTGGATATTTACTGATCTGGTCTCTGAAGACACACGGAAAGGGACTGTTCGATACAGCAGAAACAAGGTGAGACTCAAGTGTGTCACTAATTACTGCTGCTGATATTGAGGGTTTGTGTAATCACCTAAATGCTGGCTCTGCCAAACAGAGTACTGAGCCAGGGCAGTACAGGGCTGGAGGTGACACTGGGACTGGAATTCTGGTGAATTGTGGTTTTTAGAAGCTGTTGAAGGAAAAGGAGCTTGAGCTCAAAGAGCACCGTTAGGGGGTTTGAAGCTGTTTGGATAGCAGGCAAAGCTGCCTGCAGTCCTTCACCCACTCTGCTTTTAAGAAAATTGTGCTCATGGTTTAAGAAAATTTAGCAGAGTGTAGAGAATGGGTTTGCATGAGATGCAAATTCAGCAAGCAAAAGTGATTCAGTCGGAGGATGTTCCTATGGGCTGGGCTTTGCGAGGCGTATGGTTTGTGTCCTCAAACTTTGACCTTCTCTCAGTTTCCTGTAATTCTAAAATCAGTGGTATCTGTTTAGAAAATGAAACCCCATAACAAAATGAGCATGTAAAGGTGGGTGGAACTAAAAGTGGGACAGTCCTGGCGAAAGCTCAGGGCTGGAGAACTGATAAGTCGCGTTCTTTTCCCAGTCTCTGCAGCAACTTTCTACGAAAGCATGTTTTACTAGGGTGTTGGTAGTTTTCTTTGGCTGTAGACCAGGGAAATAGGTCTAGGCTACATCGTGTTGTCCTTTTTATTGACATTTCTGCTCTTCCCTCAGGACACGTATTATCTAAGTGCAGAAGAGTGCATCACAGCTGGAAACTTTCAGAACCAGCAGCCCAACATCTGTCGCCTGTCTCCGGATGGTCATTTTGGATCCAAGTTTGTCACAGTTGTGGCTACAGGTATTAAACTGCCCTCAGCTTGCCCCGGCTCTCTTGATTACACTCGAATTATCTTTTGTTAATAGAGGAAGAATATGCAGTTCTGCCAGAGGAAGTCAAACATCCTGGTCCCCATCTGTCCTATTCAACAACGGTTTTGCCTTGTTCCATCAAGTAAAATACTTTTTTTTTTTTGTTCCTTGTGATGTCTTCTCTTCAACTATTTACCCTGTCCCCTGCAGGAAACTCAGTTGATGCTCATACCTGGAGCATACACCTCTCTGATCCAGAAAGTATTTTTTGCCTGCAGCCAGGGGAATAGCTGTTGATCACTTTTCTGTTTCAAATCTTTAAGTTCCAAATTCTGTTTCCTGAAAGTGGCAGTGTAGAACCACAGCAATCCAGATCTGAAAGTTGCTCTGGTTGGTTCAGCATAAAGGAGGGACCTTTATCTCCTTTGTGCTGCTGTCAGGGAAACCCTCACGTAGGATTCTCTGCTCTTCCGTGCATGGAAACATTTTTTGTTTGCCTAAATAAAACAGAGAAGCCTGCACAATGCTGTGCTTTGTCACCTCTGATTTTAGCCGTTTTCACAGCAAGTCTCCAGAGGCACTGTGGAATAGTCTGCGCTGCCTGGGCTGCGAGGGGCGATGCTGGCACATGCTGGGAGAGTTGTAGCATTAGAAGTTCAATCTGCTGTTCTTCATGGGATGACACGTGTATTCATTTAAAATTTCCCTGGAGCAGATACGCTGGGTTCTGGGTCTATTTAACACAACAAAAAAAAACCATGACTTCCAAATACCATCCAATATAAAAACTGAAAGTGTGATATTATATTGCCTCTGAGCCCAGGTTTTGTAAGTGTTCTTGGAGCCTTTTTCAGTGAAAACGCTCTCTTTTAGTTAACAGGCTCGTGCAATCAGACAGCTGCCCCTGCATTCCAGACTGCTAAACACATCAATCTTTCATTATAAATAAATGTGTATCTCGCTCACTCTTTTTTATTTATTTTATTTTTTTAAGCAAGGGTGTTTTACTGAGAAAATGATGGCTAGCTTTGTTTAGGCCTTCCCCATGTCTTGGTCTATGTTTAATTTCTGGGAGTGTTTGTTCTGGAGCAGTGAGTGATTGAGGTTAGAGATCAAAGGGAAGAAAATGAATATTTCCTCTTTTCTGTTCCAGATAATTTCATTCTCTTCTGTTATATCAGCCCATCAGGTTTCTATTTAAACACTTGATTCCTTCCTTTTGTGCAGTATAAATATAATTGGATAGTTTGCATCAACTTTGCCTTTAAATCCTCTACATGGATTAATTCCTGTCCCCTCCTGAATTCCTAGGTTTGGAAATAGTAACGTTTTCCTACCATCTGTCTGTATCTTCTCTTTCCAGTTGTGTTCTAATGACATATGACCTGATGTTGCTTACATTATCCAAATTAAAGCGCCAAACATGTGATCTATCAGTGAGCCAGGGTCTTAATTTCCACTTTCCATGTCAGATTTCCACCAAGCCATCCATTATAAGCTGAGAAAACACTTTTTCTTTTTATGCCTGACATTACTAGGTGACAAACCCTGAATCTGCAGCTCATGGTACGTTGGAAATAAAACAGGCTTGCAGGAGTTGTGTGCCTGGTTTTTGTTTTGGAAGAGAGAGGATACCTGCAGGGTGGGGGGTGGGCGCTGTCGGGAGCCTTCCAAAAGGGCAGCTTAGCTTCATTTAAGCTCCTGGCAAAGTACTCTCGCTGTCACTCCAGGACTCTGTCCCGTTAGGGTAGGTGTGAAAGTAGTGCTGAAGAAGTGCGTGTTACTAAATAAACGTGGAACTCGGAGGGGGATTCTTGACTAGCAATGCTTCCCGTGCAGCAGCACCGGCACTTTCTTCTCGCCATTCTTCACTGTTAGAAGGACCATTGTGTTTTACATTGCTCTTTGAGTCGTGCCGCTCTGAGTTACACCCGGTGAATCGCTCTCCTGTGTAGCTTTGATCCAGGCTCTTCTCTTGCAGGTGGTCCCGACAACCAGGTTCACTTTGAGGGGTACCAGGTCTCCAATCAGTGCATGGCGCTGGTTCGAGATGAGTGTCTGCTGCCCTGCCGAGACGCACCGGAGCTGGGCTATGCTAAGGAGTCCAGCAGTGAGCAGTATGTGCCTGATGTGTTCTATAAGGTAAGTGCTGCGTGCTTGTGGGTGGGGGAGCTGCAAAAACGGCTCTGCTGTGTGTCTGGAAATCAGCATGGCCAGCTCAGGAAAGGATGTCTTTGAGGTCTGAACTATTTTCAGTAGTAACCGTGCACCACATGTCTGCAAAGTAATTGCATAAGCTCCATTTCCCCCTCGTAAAAGTGCTGTTACGGTTTCCAGTGCTGCAGTAGCCATTGGCTATCCAGCTTCTAAATGAGGTCTGCCGTGATCCACTGAGAGCCCAGAGCAAGTGCTCTGAATTCACCTCCTCTTCTGCATTCGTTGGCTGAATCTGCCATGCTTCTCTGTTGATTTTAATCCCCAGCTGAGTTCAGCTTCCTCCACAGTTGTGTGGTGTGTGCTAGCACAAATGGTGCAGTGAAAGCAGTGGGTTCCTTATGCAGTGCTGGGGATTCACTCATGTATGACACACTGACAGGCACCGACTGGGTAACAGATGCAACAAAAGATAGTGTAGCGCATGCAGCAAGAGGAGAGACAGCCCTGTGCGTGCTTCTCCGCAACAAAAGGAAGGCGCAAAGGCTTCCCTGGTTTTTGTCTCGCACTGGGGTTCCTGCCTGTGCCCAGGTCTTGTGCTCAAGTCACACAGTGAACTCCAAAAACCGGTCCTGAGGAGCAGTGAGGGATACCTGCATCCAGAGTGGGTCCCAAACACTCTTACTTGAAGTGTCATGCAAGAGCACTGCTGGTATTTGGTCTGCTGCCGTTTTCGGTACAGTTTTCATGATGAATGGACTGTCATTATTCACTTGGCAGTTGTTTCTGCAGATCTTCAGACCTCCTGTATCTGCAGAGCTGAGTTAGAAACTTGGGGACAGGATCTCTGTGGAGGCTAATGGCACTGCTTCTCAAACTTGTGTATGTTGGTGCCCTGTGAGCAAGGACAGGGGAATTAATTAATGGCACTGCTTGCCAGCTAATTAACCATCCATCACCCCAGTTAGTTATCTCATTCTTGTCTGTGTCTGATATTCAAAGCCCGCTCAGCCTGCAGCACTCCTGCCATCTGTATTAAAGCTGTCCGCTAAGGAGTATAGGATATGCAAAGCTACCATTGTTCGAGACGACTGAAATGAGCACACTGTATGCCATCGACAGAAATGGAGCTTGTCAGGATTGCATTGCCCGAACCCGAGATTGATAAATGCCAGCCTGGGTGAATTAGCCCATGAGCCGTCTTCCCCCGCCACCCCTTAATGCTGCGCTGCTGGCTTGTTTTGACTCCACCTGAAAATGAGGAACACCTTTTGGCTAAATTTAGTGTTTGAGAGGAATCTGTACTCTCGGGAAAACTAGATAAAATCCATGCCTTTTTCTTTAGCATGCAGACAGCTTGCTATTAGGAGCTGATAAGCCAGGGCCGTTTCAGATACAGTGGAGCTCGATTGTGCAATGATTGGCCTTGAATACGAAGATGACATCATCTCCTGGCGTGCTGTGGTCCTGCTCCGGAGGAGCCCGCGCTGTGCCACATCGGGGTGCAGCCTTGCAGGAGGTCCCGCAGGTCTGTGTCCCACATGTGGGCCACCCTGGGTGTTCGGAGTAGCAGGAAGCCGGTGGGTGTTCCAGTAAGGTCTTCCCTCCGATTCGTAATCTGAAGCAGGGAGATAAACAAAATGCTAACTGATGGCTCCAGCCTTCTCTGGAAATTTCCATGAACCACTGATTCACTGGGTCGGGCTGCAGCTTATTTCATATGTTTTATAACTTCTATCTGTAATTGCCTTTTTCATGATGTGCTCAAGAAAGGCCTGAGGACTGCTCTGGCGGGTGTAATTGTCCTTCAGACTTAAACGTGTTTGGCTGTAGGANTTTTTGGAATGTTCTTAAATCAATGGAAAGCTTAGTCACTCCTGGCTTTGAAAACCTTTGGGGTCTCATTAAATGTACAAGGCTTGAGGTCAGAGACACTACCTCATAGTTACTGGGTTGGTGACAACAATGGTGTCAAAGCACTGGTTAAATACAGTATGAGGAGCAGGAGTCCAGTGCTTGGCCACACGGTAGAAGACATCTGGTTTGTGGTGCAGAACCCTTCTTCCCCTTTCTCTGTCGAAACTGCAGGAGCTGCACAGCTTTCTCTACAGTCCTGGATGTGGGGGGTCCCCTCTGTGCTGCCTCCCACATCTAGCTTTGGGCAGAAAGCTGCGCTTTTGAGTAGTTGCTGCATTTTGTCTCAGGCTGAAAAGCTACCACTGGTAGAGAGAAAAATCCATATGTATATTTCTATGTAATATACAAGTATTCATTTGAAAAGCCTTTTAGGATGAAAGGGGCTATACAAATTTATTATAATTGGATGCAAACCAGAAGGTCAATGTTGGTGTTGTATGGATGTATTTATAGAACAACTTTGCATCCAGATGCAAGAAGAAAAATCTATTGAACTCTTGTATCTGCCTATAGCAGGGTAATGCAGTAGATCCACCTTCCACTCCTGCAGATAGGAAGAGGTGCTGTATGCCTGTATAGCGAAGTGCGAGCTAACGACAGTGCTTCGGTCACGTTGTGCAAAGATGCCTTGTGCCTCCGCTCGCAGGAGGTGTTGTGACTTCAGCAGTGACTGCTAAGAAACGCACCCGGATGGGTAATGCTGCAGGCGTAGGAAGGGGGTGAGGACCCCCGCTCAGGCAGGAGAGCTGCAGCTTCAGGGACTTCAGCATACACGCAGAGCTGCTTGGAAAGAGAAGAACATCTCTCTTCAGTCAGCAGGCCGTTTCTGCATGTTTTGCACCACATCATGTTTGCAGAGTGGAAGCAGGGGCTACCATGACCCCCGGGGCTGCAGCTGTTCCTGCCTGAACGTGACCCGCCTCAGCGGTGTGTTGGCATGGATGGGCTTTTCTTTCACGGAAATAGGAAAACTGATGGCACCAGCTTTGTCCTGCCAGGATGAGGCATTTTTCCCGAGCCTCTAGCCTTGTGATTTCTGTATGTCTTTACCATTCTCTTTATGTTGGCCACTAGCCCTGCTGCTCAGAGGAACCACCCCGGTGGAACTGGCAGTGTGTGCTTTCTACGCGCGGCCGTTGCTTTCCTGGCTTGCGAAGGCTAGAGTTCTGCTCTAGCGTGAAAGTCGAGGGCTTTGGGGACCATGAGTACAAATTGCTTTGCTCTGAGATGCCTCTCCAGGTAAGATTAGCCAGAAGGAAGAAAACATCCCCCTTCGCCTCCCAGCTTGTCTGCGAAGCGTCACGGTGCAGTGCTGTTTCCAATTTGAACGTTGCACAACCAGCACATGCTTCTTGGCAAGTTCGGTGCAAGGAAACTGATGAAGGAGTCGCTGTTGTCAAGACACAGACGCACAAGCTGGGGTAACCACTCTGCTTGCGAGTGAAGACGATGATGTTGCAATGGCTGCTTCACCTTGTTCCTCAGCTGGGTGAGGGAGAACCCCGCTGAATATGACATGGGCATTTTCCATTCCTTATCTTCTGCCCTTGAGCGGTCACCTCCTTCGTCTATCTGGTTCTAGAAGACAGCCGTATTGATTTTGATTTCGCTAAGAATGTAACTTCAAGCTGTGGGTTGATTATCCAGAGCTGAAGTTGCTTGCTCAGTGCCTCAGTCAGGTCTGATCCCTCCCATCAGGCTGCCTGCATCCCGTACCTGGTGGCATGCTGCTCGGTGCTCCCAGCTCCCATCAGGCACTCTGCTGAGTCCGTAGCCGCGGTGGTGCCGAGCTCTGCTCCCCGCAGCCCAACCAGCGCAGCTCTGCGGCACTTTGCTCCACAGTTAACCTCCAACTCCTGCTGAATGGGGGAAAGATCGCCGTGTTTCACAGACCCTTTGAAACATTTGAACAATTGCATTTGGGGACTGGGTGGCTTTGCTCTTATCGCAGTTATTTACCTCGGCTTAGTGCAAACATGAAGATGTCATCCTTGCAATGAGTAGCATTTTACAGCTGCCTTAATATTCCCCAGTTTCTTCAGGATGGTGTAAGATGAAAACCCTTCACAATGGCACCAGTGTTGCGAAAGAGCCCTTTGCCCCCACAGAGTCTGGCAAGGGCATTTTGCACTTACAACAGTTGATACGGTGTCCGACAAGACGTCTTCTTTGAACAGATGTGCTCCCATCCGGCCCCGGCAGAGACCGGCAGCAGGGCGCTTTCTTCGTTAGAGCCGAGCAGGATGCAGACCCGCAGCTGCTCTCAGCCGTGCTGTGCCTGGCGTGGCACGCGTCCCTTCTGCCCGTTCGCTTTGCAGCACCCTTCCTGGTGAAGAGGCGATAGCCGGGCTGTGCAGAGACTCCTGCAGGGAGTTGTCACCAGCAGTGACGGGCTGCCCCTGCCTGGCCTCCTACCAGCGGTTGTGCTGGGCTGGAAAAGCCTTCTTCGCCTTAAATGTCCCAGCTGCTCTGGGGAGGAGGATGTTGGTTAGCTCACGAGGAGTCTCCTGAGAAGGGTTTCAACTCTCACTGACCTATTGCTTACTCGTAGAAAAGTCGCTTCCTTTCTGCGCATCGGCTGCCTTATCTGTGCAGGGGGCAGGTCTGCCTGGTAAAGCTCCTGGAAATCAGCAGAGGGAAGGGCAGCTCTGGGCTTCCCTAGCGCGGTCAGAGCTGCTCGGCTCCACAGCGCCTTCTGCGTAGTGAACCCGTGCGGAAGATGCGGGGAGCTGAGCCTCCCTCCTGGCTGCTCCCATCGCCCTTGTGCTGGAAATCCCGAAGCCACCCAGGACCACTTCTCGCTGCAGAGGTGTGCTGTGTCCTGCTGCGCGGGAGCAGCCGTCCTCTTTGTTTGACCTCCTGGGTTTGCAGCTTCTGCCTCAAAACAGTGGTTTTGGAGGCTCCAATGGCAGCGCCTGATGCAATCTCCAGTTTGCTCCTGTCTTCAGGATGATTCATTGTCCAGATCCTCCAGGCCGTGCTGCTTGATTTTTGTCCAGGTGCCAAATAGTTGCGCCTTTGTTAACCCCTTCCTGCCCTCCATGTGGAGCTGTCGGCGCCGGACGGAGCCTGTTTGTGGCTTTGGGGGTCGGGGGCTGCGAGGCCCCGGTAAGAACGCTCCACGTGCAGGGAGGTGAGGCTGGGGCCCCGCCGCTGCCAAGCGCGGGATGAAGATGTCTTTCTCCTCGCAATTCTCCCAGCCTGACATTTGTTAAGGCCTTTAAAATGTAATTGCCTAATAAAATGGTGCATGGGGGCTGGAGAAGAGCGCCGGCATGGGCGGGGGGGCTTTTCTGTTTGGGGAGCGGCAGGGTCTGGACACGTCCTCTGACTCGGGGGAAGTAAGGTTCCAGTTTGGTAGTAACTGTGTCGTGCATGTCTTGAAGGCCTCAGCAGCGTGACATTAAAAAGGAGGCATTTAACATGGAAATCCCCAGAGGCGGAGATTAAAGAGAACAGGTGCTGGAAAAATGTTTCTGCATATTAGAACTTAATTAGATTTGAAAATGAATTCCAGATGGGCTAATTATGTGTGAGTTGTTGCAGGTTCTTTCTTGCAGGGGCAGGATTGTGTTTGGGAAGCCGATTTAGTTTGATTGGATTTGATTCCTGACTCTTGCGGTATCGCTGCGATCTAGAAGCAGGTTAGCTTTCAGGTCCTGTGATCTCTCTGAAAAGGCTCCACGTCTCCTGCTGCTCCTGTCAGAGCCAGGGAGATCTAAGGCCACAAGCCACCAGGCTTGTTGCTGAAATAACCACGGGGCCAACAACCTGTCATGTTCAAGGAGAAAAGATCCTTATCGGAATTGCTTTTAAAAGGAGCTTCAAAGGCTGGAAGGTAGATTTTCACAAAGGGAGCTGTTCCGAGGGACAGAGGATGCTTGAGCCTGCTCGGGCAATGTCCGTCTGGGTGTACCGGGAGAGCGGGGCGTGAGAGCGGGGCGCTGGCTGCCGCGCTGCATATTTGTGCTGTGTAAATACTAGCGTAACTGAGAAATGCTGATAGCGGGGGAGTGGCGTGCTCAAAGACTGAAATGTGGCTTGCGAGAGGAGGACGTCGGCCACGGGCAGCTCGTCCTGGAGCGCGCGGCTTGCTGGCTCAGCCCGAGGAACGCTGCTCAAAACCCCGCAGCAGCCCCGCGGGAGGAGCGGAGCTCGCGGCCTCTCGCAGAGCTCCCCGAAAGCCACCGAGGCGTCGGGGTGACGGCGCCGCCGGTGTGCAGCAGCCCCAGGGCTGCCTCCAGCCGCTGGGACTCCGGAGCGCTCACTCAATGTAAACTTTTATGTAAGGTCTCTGATTGGAAATTATGGGCGTATAATTTATACGTGGCTCAATGAATGATTTATAACATGTTAAGTGATGATTTAGGTAGAAAATACAACCCCCTCTTACAGAATCTTTAATGAAAAGTGTCACTTCTTATGAATTTATTTCTGAAGCTGTGTTTGAACTTGGCATGTTTGACATAAATCACGTCTAATTGTCATTTTATGATTAATGAACATATGCTGGCCATTTTTCTCCATAATTAAACTTTATGTTCAATTCGCCTGGCAAAGCAAAACAAGTTTACGTGCTGCGATATGCTGGCTCTTCAGGTCTGTGTATGAGAAAGTGCCTGGATTTCCAGTTCCCAAGCAGAAGTGAGCGGTCAGATTAGAGACTCATGGCCACTTTTGCAGAAAGTCAGGTTTGCCTTGGCTGAGAACACAGATGTGGAGCTATCCCTCCCTTTTAAGACAATACTGCACCCCTCAGGTAATGCGGGCCATCTCTCTGGTGGTGGTGACAGAGGCAAACAAGACCAAGGCGCCGCGTTCGTGACAAAACACTCCCTTGGCTCGCAGGGAAACAGGTGGATGGCTTAGAGTTACAGAGGTCTCTCAGGGAGCTGCAGGGAGCTGGGCAGCTCTGCCCTGGCCCCAGCAACCGGTATCGTGCCAGCGGGTTCTTTCCTGCACCCTGAGCAATCTGCCTGAGCGGAGAAATCCCCGAGCTCTGACACGGGTGTCTCCAAGGCAGTGTCCCTCGGGCTTCGCACCGTTTCTGCACTGAGGACTAATAATACTCTTCTTCTTTCAGGACATAGACAAGTTTGGCAACGAGATCACACAGCTGGCTCGCCCGCTCCCAGTCGAGTACCTAATCATAGATGTAAGTAGTTGTTGCACTTTGATGGCAGCAAGAGGTGGTCGGGGCAAAGCGAAGTTCCTAACCCCCCTCTGAAACTCCTGTTGGAGTTGATTCCTAGGACAGGCTTGCCTTCTCTCCTCTGTCGCCTCTACGGCCAGGCATTTCTAGCACAGAGGTGCAGGAGGCGGCGTGCTCTGGGGTAATTGCTTTTGGGAACAGCGTGCGGTGGTGCCAGGGAACACATTTGCTTCCTGGGATGGCCCTGCCTGATGTCTTATCGCTGCTCAGAGATGGCACGTAGCCATACGGCAGAGGAAGCAGCCAGCCCCACGGATATGTGTGCTGGGCACTTCCTCACGGGGAACTAATTAGAAAGCTCCAGTTGTCTGTCTCTTAGCAGCAATTAAGAATCCAGCTCCTTGTAGTGACTCAGCAGACCAGGTTGGTGCTACAAAAGTGCCTTTTCCTGGGGGAGGGAGTGCCAGATAGAGCACAGGGCTTGGCTGGAGCAGGGCCACTGCCTGCCCACGAGCAAGCCCTGCCAGGCACTGGGGCACGGCTCTGCCCTTTAGCTTGAAAGGAAACTGTTACGGTGTGGAAGGCAGGAAAGCAAATAATTCAGATGACAGATGATATTGCCGGAGTTGGCGGTGGTGCCAATAACGATTAAATCCACCTGAAGCAACTGGTCTGGTCCAGCTGCCCCTGGCACAGGCGCTGTCCCGCGGCGCAGGGAAGCTGGCAGCCTGGAGGCTTCCACTTGCTCTTCCTCCTCGCACACGTACTGTCTGGTGTGTGCCGCTTATCGGCACGGCGCTCGGGCTGGCGCTGTGATGTGCGACTCGCACGGAGAGATGCCGTGTTCAGGACAAGGGGCCCATTGTGCGGGGCCTTCAGGCGCCCCATGCCAGTCGGCAGCGCTGGAACGTATTTATTACTCGAGTAGTAAAGGCATCTGTTTCCGGACTACCTGGGGTGTAATTAAGATGAAAACAGATTGATGGAACATGCATTTAGGAGCAGTCTGGAAAGCTGCATTTCTGAAGCATCTTGTTTTGCCGCTTTTTTTTTTTTTTAAAGCATTATTCAGGTTAATATTGTACAGGCAGGTATTTCTGCATGTCTGCTTACAAAGAGCCTCTCTGTCAGGGCAGAGTAACCAACACCAAAGCTTTAAAGCCCCCAGAATGAGGACTGGTTTAAATGTCAGCCGCTGGCCCAAACGCTGGCTTCTGAGCTCAGGCACCTCTCGAGCAGGGCGGGCGCGGTGTTGTGTTACCCGCTCCTCACCTGTCCATTTGGCTCGGGGTGCCGACAGGAGGCAGGGTCAGTGCACCCCTGAGCGTGGGCGCACCCTGTAAAATGAGGTGCAGGGGTGTTCTCTTGGCACCCGTTCCAGCCCAGAACAGAGCACAGTCCTGGCTACCAGTCCCGGTCAGGTGCAGGGGCCGCACTGTCCCCTGTCCCCCCTAGTGTTAAGGTGACCCCCAGGGTGACCCCCCGATGCAGCGCAGAACTGCGGTGGGAGCTGCTGCATCCCAGTGACCCGTGCAAAGGAGACATTCTCCGCAGCACCGTGCCGTGCTGTTGTAAGGGCCGAGCTCAGTGCGTTTTCCTCAGCTTCATTAAAAGTGACTGCCAGGAGCCGAGGGGTGTGCTGATTGGAATACCACTTTCAATGGTAAAAGCCAACAGAAGATCCATGCTATAATTGCCTTCCCAACTGAGCTCTAATGTGTAGCCGTGGCTGCTCTCGGCTCTCAGAAGCCTTTCTTCCCATATCCCTTTTACCTCTCCTGCTGTCAGTGCTCTGATCTTCCTTTCTTGGATTTTCAGATTACTGCAACTTTCCCCAAGGATCCAGTCTACACTTTTTCTATTTCTCAAAATCCATTTCCCATTGAGAACCGTGATGTGCTGGGAGAAACTCAGGTAAGCGATTGATACCAAAGCTGTGTTTCATACAGAGACGTCATCCGTTTCCCTTATTCTTTCTAATGTCTGCAAAAGGACAGCTGCGGTTGTGCCCTTAAATCACCCCTCCGTGGTTCAGTCCAGCACTTGCCAAACACCTTCCTGCGCTGAGCAGCGTCTGCATGCAGATGAGGGGCCGGGCGCGCTGCTCCCCGCCGGCTCGGTGATGGGCTCCAGGCCTGCTCGCGCTCTGCCAGGGCTGGCGTCTCCAGATAGCCCCAAAGAGGTGGGGGCAGGAGTGATCCAGCCGGGCTCCTGCCCCCCGAACAGGACAGGAACCGCTGGTGACAGGAGCAGGACAAGGGGCTGTTGCTCCAGCTCCAACAGCGCTGTCTTCTCTTCCTGGCCTGATGTTTAACACGCAGAGACCTTTTACCGAAGGAGGCCCGTAGCGTTGAGCAGAGGCAGCTGCTGGACAGCCCGAGGCACACACAGGGTTTTGCAGCGCACAGAAGGCCTGAGTTGCTTTAAAGCAGCAACAGCTAGTTTCTCTTAAGAGGCCGTGCCAAAGATACTGAAGACTTCCTCCAAAAATAATCACAAAAGAAGGGCCACTGCCCGTTGTGGCTCTGTCGACAGACGGAGAGGTCGGCTGTTCAGCACCCTCATTTGAGGGCGGCCTGTGTTCAAGAGCAGAGAAGAGGAGGCTGGGGAAGAAGGGGCTGCTTTGCCCTCATCTGCCCCTTTTGGTAAGGGACTGGGCTTTGCACTGAGCTGACTGCCTCTGCCCAGCACTTCCTCGGTCTGGGATCAGCTCTGTACGTGCTGGGGCTGTTCAGGTGCTTGGATAGGGGAGGTAGTGTGGACCCAGAGATCCTTTTCTCTGGAAATTGTTAGCTGGAACTCAGCCAGACAGCCTGGGATCTGATTTTGGGATGGTCTGCACATTGCAGCCGATGCTCAAAAGAGAGGAATGTTACAGTGTCCATTAGTGGATCTGAATAGGAAAACATAGTTATCACATGGGGGGGAAAATAACTTTTTATTACTTTCCTGTCTCTGTAGGACTTCCACAGCTTGGCCACATACCTGTCCCAAAATACTTCCTCCGTTTTCCTAGACATCATTTCCGATTTCCATCTGCTCCTCTTCCTGGTCACGAACGAGGTCATGCCTCTGCGGGTACGTAAGCAGGAGGAAACGGTCGTGTCAGTGTCACCATCCCCGAGGCCCTGACCTCCCGCGGTGTCACCCGGTGCTTGGAGGACACAGACACAGCCTGCAGCCCCGGGCACGTCCCCAGGCCGGGCACCTGCTGCCACGTAGGACATGTAGCTGGCCCAACGCCTGTTCTTCCAGGCTGACCTTTCAGTAGAGGGTTTAAAAAGTGAAACCGAAGCCCCCAGCTGGACCAAGAGCTCTCAAAGCTCTGCTTGGAGTAGTGAGGGGGCGGTGGTTGTTAGCATGGTCACAGACTGGATAGAGCCAACTTGGCCGCAGCTCGGAGAGCTGGAAACATTTAAAAAAATAAAAAAGAAAATCTCAGAATCAGAAATTCCTGTTGCAACGATAACAAGATCAGAGCCCCCAGATCTCTGCGAAGCCGACAGCTTCCTGTCCATGCAGCTCTGCCTCCCTTGGCGTGGCACTGGCAGCTGGGTGGCTGCCCAGGCCCCCAGTTAACATCTGCACCCTCAGACCTTCCCATTTCAAGCGGCGCGCCAGCAAAACGGGAAAATGGGCCATGTGTTTGCCAGAGGCTTCGTGGGCGCTGGGGACTGAGCATGCGCAGGGCAGCTGGGCTGACCCTGGGCAGCTGGAGATCAGGCTGGGGCCGGGGCCGGGCACGGCGCTCTCCAGGGCAGCTGGTTTGGGAAGGTTTGCACCCTGCTGGGAATTGGGCTCAGCCCACAGCGCCTGCACGCTCCCGCACAGGGCGGTGTGGCGTCCAGCTGCAGCCTCCAGGCGGAGGACAGTGAAGCATTCGGGTTTTAGGGGTATGTCTGAATGCTGGGGGGAGCAGAAAGGATAAGCTCTGTCTTACTTCCTGCCAATGAACATCGCTCGAGCAACTCCAAAGGCCCTTTAGAAAAGGCTGACAGCTCAGCCTCGTAGCCCTGGCTTCGTATGAGCAGCGGAGGAGGGCAGGGAGGCTCTCGCCTGGGTCTCAGCTCCAGTCTGATCGCCAGAGGAGCATCCAGTGCTGATTTCCCTCTTGTGACTTCCAGGACAGCATCAGCTTGTTGCTGGAAGCCGTGAGGACCAAGAATGAGGAGCTCGCGCAGACCTGGAAGAAATCTGAGCAGTGGGCCACCATCGAGCAGCTCTGCAGTAAGAAACGGGGTCTCAGGGACGCAGTCCCTCGTCCTTGGGGCTGGGCTGAGCTGGCCGGTGTGGGCACGGAGCTGCTCTCAAGCCTCCCACAGAGGCTCAGGCCTGAGGAAAGCTGCTCCTGCGCACTCTGTGCTGCCCGGCCAAGCAGAGCGTGGTGGGAGGGGGCCGCGGGCAGCACCTCCGCCAGGCTGCCGGCTGCTCCGAGCAGGGCTGGGGGAGTGGGTCTGGGCTGGGTCTGCAGCGTGGGGGGCTGAGATCTGCGCCCACCTGGGAGCAGCCCCCTGCAGCCAGCCTCAGGGGGGAAGGCAGCATCTCTGCAGGTCCCGGCGCCTCTCCCCTGCTCTCACCGGGCTCTTCTTCTTGCAGGCACAGTTGGCGTCCAGCTCCCAGGACTGCACGAGTACGGTGCCATGGGCGGCTCGACGCACGCCGTGTCGGCGGCCATGTGGGCCTGCCAGCACTGCACCTTCATGAACCAGCCGGGCACGGACCACTGTGAGATGTGCAGCCTGCCCCGGACCTAGCCACGGCGGCAGCCTCCAATACAGAGCAAACCCTTGAGCAGCAGGAGTGGTGCTCGTCCCCTCCCTGTCCTCCCCTCCGCTTCCTGCTGTCGGGCATCCCAGGGCTCAGAGCCGGGCCAGGGAGGGGGTGGCTCTGGCCCTCCCCAGTTGCTCCCCGCTCGCTTTCAGGGGCAGCCCCATCCTGACAGCAGGAGGTGGGTGCCCTGGGTTTATCCTATGCAGGCCCCTCGCTTCACCTCGGTCTCTGTACGAGCCTTTGCCCAGCGGGGCCAGGCTCCCCGGCATCCCTTAGCGCAGCGCAGCTTTAGCCTGCTCCCGGGTGAGCGCTGGGGGCTCGGGGCAGCTCTGCGTGGGGCCTGCCAGGGCCCACCCCTCCCTGCCCACTCCCCTGCCCAAGGTGTCCCCCAGCCCATGCAGGTGACGGAGGCGGTGCCATCTCCCTGTCCCCAGCTTTGCTCCCCTTTCCCTGCCCGTGTGGCTCGCTGCCGCCAGCCCTGGGTTCCCGGGCAGTGCCAGCCCAGCCGTACCGACAGCTTTCACACTAAACGGCCCACGCGGGGCCAACATATGACTGTTAACAGCGCTGGGCCAGGCAGCAGCTCCGCCAGGCTGGGCCCTGCGCGCTGGCACCGCTCCCGGAGCAGGACGGGTCCCCCTGGCACCGGGCGAGGGGTGGGCACGTGCCAGCTCGCGGCTTGGCATTGCTCCCGCGGCACCGAGCCGGCCCCGCTCCTTGCGCTGCAGAGATGCTTCAGCTGCCCGGGCCGTCCCCCCCCAAAGGCTGCGCTGTCCCCGCAGGTAGCGGTCGGGCTCGCAGGGAAGGCGCGAGGTGCCCTGCGCAGCAGCTCATCCCCTCCTGTGGAGCGAGGCCACGCTGGGGGGGCTGCGTAACTCGGGCCCCCGCCTTGCCCCCTGCCTGTCCCCGCTCCGCAACGAGCCTTCCCTGGAGCTGGCTCCTGCCCCAGCGCCCAGCTGTCTTCTGAGCGCATCCTCCCCCGGTGGGGGATGAAGGGGGGGCCTCTTGCTGCTCTCTCCCTTTAGACCTGGCCGGGGGCTGCTGTGGGGCTGGGACGGGGCAGGCAGATGCTGGCAGTGCCCTGTGGCCCTGGCCTGCCTCTCACAGGGCCCCGCTGCCCCATCCTGGCGCTGCCCCACTGCCAGGGATTTGGGCCTCGCTTCAATTCCTGGGGCACCGGTTTCAGCCCCGTCCTGTGCCACCTTGGGGGAGGGAGGCGCGAGGCCCCATCCTGCCCCAGGGCAGCATCGCCCCAGCCTTCTCCATCTGGGCACGGGGCCATGGGATGGATGTGGACCTCCCCTGCAGGGTGTCATGGGGTGATCAGCATGGTGGGGACCCCTGGCACCCCATGCCCGGTGGCCTCCCCTGGCCCTCGCTGCTGCCCGGGGGCTCTGCTGTGGCTGCCGGAGGCTTCGTCCCGCCGCGCTAAGGAGCAGCCGCCTGCCCCGTCCCTGCTGTGGGGCCCTCAGGCTGTGGCTGCGGTTTGCTTTCCCACTCGGTTTGGTGGTGTTTGGGGTTGCAGCGGTGTGCGGTGCCTGGACTGAACGACCCAGAGGCAGGGTCTGCGAGTAACGTTGAATAAAAGCACCTGAAACGAGAGCCAGCGCCGTGCCTCCTGCGCTCTGTTACCGGGGCCGGTGGCCGTGATGTGCCAGGGCTGTCCCAGCCGGCGGGGCTGGCCGGACGCTGCCCTCAGCACCCCGTCCCCTGCCTGCGGCTCGGCCGGGGCCGTCTGTTTGCAATCAGCAGCAGAGCCGCGTGCGGCCGGGCCCCGCGCCAGACCCGCGTGTTAAAAAGGGAAGGCAGGAGCCACACGGAGCCAGAGACGGCGGAGCCGAGCCCGGGCGAACGGCTGCCTCGTCCGCCAGCAGGGACCCGGTGCAGGTAGGAAGCAGGAACGGCCCCTGGGGCTCACATGTGGAGCCCGGTTTGTGGGGGCGCGGCAGCCTGCAACCATGGCGCTTCCCCCTGCCCTGGGGTCCCCGTCCTGGCGCTGTCGGGGATGCGGTGCCCCTGCAGCCGGGAGCGGGGCTGGCGCCTCTCCCCAGCTCGGGAGCCAGGGGAGGACGCGGGGCCCAGCTCTGGGCAGGGAGGGGCGTGGGGCTGCCATGGCCCCACTCGCTCTGGACGGTGCCCGCTGGGGACATCACCTGGGAGGACGCCGCTGTCCTGTCCCCCTGCGGGGCTGGGGCTGGCAGGGACAACGCAGCCCAGGAGCTGCTCCTGGTCCCGTCGCAGCAGCGGGGCCGGTCCCCCGCCAGGCTGCAGGACGGCCGCGGGGCCGCTCGTCCCCAGCTGCCCTCGCCGGGGCCCTTCTCACCGCGCTGTCCCGATGCAGCGCCATGTCGCGACTTCTCCCCCTCCTGCTCCTCGCGGCTCTGGGCTGCGCGGCCAAGCTGAAGCGGCGGCCGGCGGCGTGGGACGACCGAGCGGACGGTAACCCCCCGGGACCCCCTCCCCGCCAGGCCAGGGCTGGGGGCCGGGCACAGCCGGAGCCGCCTTCCCCGACCCCTGGCTGAGGGGGCCACAGGGGGACTGGGGGAGGGCCCAGCCCGCGGCCGGGCTCTTGGGGCCAGCCGGGGGTCCTGCCCCAGCCGCCCCCCCCCCGTCCTGTCCCCGCAGCCGAGAAGGCGCCGGCCAAGGGCTGCGCCAACCTGACGCTCGTCTTGGACAACTGGAAGTTCGCCATCACGTCGCAGATGAGGAACCTGCTGCTGTTCGACCACCAAACCGTGCTGCCCGACTACGGCAGGTGCGGGGGCCCGCGAGGCCCGGGGGAGGCGGGCCGGGGGCCGCACCGGGGGTCCCAGCGCCCTCAGCCCGCTCCCCGCGCAGGATCCGCGCGCTGTCGGGGGCCCTGGACGAGCTCTACGGGGAGTTCAGCGCCCTGAAGGCGCA
>VXAA01001162.1:344916-374459 GCA_013399115.1 Anseranas semipalmata | reverse complement strand
CCCTCTGTGCTTCCGCGCGGCCTTCGCTTGTTCTTTCCTTTTTTTTCCTTTAATTAAATTACCCTTATCTCAACCTGCGAGAGACCCTGTTTCCTTACATCATACTTTCTTCTCCTCCTCTTCTTTGAGGAGGGGGAGTGAGAGAGCGGCTGTGGTGGAGTTCAGCTGCCCGGCAGGGTAAAACCACTACAAGCATACAGCATGCTTCTTTTTTGGTGTTGCAGGATAGGACAGGT
This sequence comes from Anseranas semipalmata, assembly GCA_013399115.1. NCBI lineage: Eukaryota > Metazoa > Chordata > Aves > Anseriformes > Anseranatidae > Anseranas > Anseranas semipalmata. Next base: position 374,223 of record VXAA01001162.1, on the reverse strand, counting down.
ACCAGGAAGTGTTTTTGAAACCAGAGGTGAGAGGACCGGGAGGCACTTAAGATTACAATTTGTTATAAGAAATACAGGAAAAAAAAGGAAGGAAATACTGTGATACATTTGAATCTTAATAACTGCTAAAGAAGAAATTTTATGGCAAATAATTCAGAATACACTACATAGCACAACGTGCATATTTCATCGCAAGTTGTGATGTTTCCCTTAGGGAGTTAAGGAAAAGAAGCAAGGGTAGGAAAGTAGCAATGTCTCGGCCAAACTGTATATCCATCACACTCCAGAGAAAACAAGGAGACATTCAGCTCTTGCCAAGTTTATTACCAGAGGTTTTATCGGCTGCCCTCTAGTGAGGCCATGCAGTGGCACACTCCCTAACCCTCTGCAGCAGGTAGGACGTCGGGTTTGACCTCTTTGCCGTGCTCTGCAGTATTTAAACCTGCTCCCTTCGTTCCCACGCAAAAGCGATTGGGCACTGGACAGAAGTGGGGGCGTAAAGGAGAAAGGGCAAGAGAGAAATCTCCTGGGGATTTCTCAGCCTTGTGATGATGGTGATTAAAGTGCAAATTCTGAATTAAAAACACAGGCAACAGCATGTAGTAGGTTTTCGCAGTGATTTTACACCCTAGAAATCAATGGTAGAGTGCTGTTCATTGCAGCCTATGAAAGAGATCCTCTTAGCTGTGTGGTGGTGCCTGGTTCGGGAGCCCTCTTGCTGGGACCTGGAGCAGGTCAGAGCCACTCCATCTGAGGAGCACGTATGTCAACTCAGAGGGGACAAAATGACGGCTTTTAGCCCCGGACATGCTGCTGGCCTGTTCGCTTTAGCTCATGTTTGACTTTGGAAAGAAAGAGAGAATTTTATCACTTTGGGCCACGTGAAAGAAGCTTGATAACCCTGGGAAAGGGGACAAAGGCTTTTTCTTCTGCGTTGCTTTCAGTTCCTGTCACCCACATTTTCATACAAGAACCTAATTTCCCAGCACCTACCTTATGTGCAGAGACCTTTCCTGTACCCACATAAGGGATGCACATCCTGTTCTCTTTTTTCTGCCCTTTTCCCCTCTCAAATCCTTGCTTCAGCTGTGCTCACACGGAAGGGTTTGAGCATCAGTGACAGTTGTGTGCAAAGCGCTCGTACTACGAAACGGGCCTGCATTAGCCCAGGCATGTGGTCTCTATTAGTATTGGGAAAGATGGGTCAGAACTGTATGATCAAAAACTTGTACAACGCCATTTGCTCACCACCTTTACCAATGGATGTGCCGTAAGAAAATAATATTTCATGGCACTTCCAATTGTGTTTGCAATAATCGCAGTTTGGCACATCTCCTCTACCACAGCAGGCAAAATGCAATTAAATGGTGTCAGATGTAAGGGAAAAATAATGAAAATTTTCTCCCATAAATCATAAAACCCTAAAAGTCTTTGCAATCTTGCACTGGTCTTGTAATCCAAGCCCCTGCTTACATTACTTTATCTTTATGAAGGTGATAAAGAAAACATAACACAGTGCACTTGATTATAAATTGTAATTTTATGAGCATCAAAAAATGCAAACTTGCAAAGCTTATGTTCATGCTTATGTGTCCACATATTTAAGTGCCAGCAGATGTTCAATGATCAATAAAACTCAATTTATATACATTATTCTGCAGTGTCCTTGATCATAAACACAGACTGGGAATGTCTAAATTCACTCTGAGTAAGAATGATGATAATCAGCTCTAAAGTTACAATACAGGCTGCTATTGTGGTAAGTTTTATTTCAACTCTAGAAATAAAAGAGGTATTGATTTTCATCGAGACTGCTGGGACAGAACCCGTCATTTAGAGTCTAAACCACAGATTTATGGAAACAGCAAGTGGCTAAACTCAACTTAAATGTTGTCAGACATGGTTGACTGAAAAGGATCTTGTTTGTTATGGTAACTTAGCAGTCCCCAGTGGCTATAAGCTCTGTAACAAGGTGTCCCTGAATGGTGGTATTTGCATTGGCAATGATAAACAAGCGTGCCTTCATCAGGGAGTCATCACTGATTTTCACAGATATCATGGGAAAGCAGGTTCACAGACACACTTGGTTTCAGGACTGACTCTCCAAGCTCACTATATAAAAGCAAAAAGTAGGAATGTATGGGAGTGTATAGTGCTGTGTGTGAGCCCAAGTCCACCTGAACAGAGCATGAGTGGAAGAACAAACTCTTCTGAAAGAGGGATCTATTGGACGTGATAGAAGGTGGGTTAACTTAATTTAAGAAATGGAGCAAAAAGGACCACGTTCTTGCTCTTCGCCTGTTAGATGAGATGAAACATTTAAACAAAAGAAGCAAAATGGGAAAAGTGATATATCGTCTTGTTTTTTCCTGTCCTTCTACAGCATTTTGTCTGCAGAGATAGGAAACCCAGCAGAATTAGTCAACGGTGAAATGAGACCAGCCCATTTCCCCTCTGCCGTAGAGTTACCGTGCCACTGCAACTGGAATTTCTGTCTTTCCTGAACTCCGCGCTTTTCCCCTTGCCTTGGGTGAGAAAGTGGCGTTTGATCGCTCAGGGGTTCCAACGCTGCCCACAGCGCTGCCAGGCTCCTGCTCCCACCGCAGGCACCGTGAGGGTGCTGCTGCCGTCCCCTTCCCGCACGGACATTGTACAGCCCCTTCCACTGCCTCAGCTGGGATTTGCAATCAGGAGAAACAGGTTTGGCCAGCCACTTTCCAACCGCCAGCTCCTATAAGAACAATTGTGCATAGTTACAACCCCCAGGTCATTTTTCAAAGTTACTTCTTTCCGTAAACTCCTTTTTTCTTTTTTTTTAGTATAGTCTCAAATTATTATCTCTTTTGCTGAAACACTTCCTTTTCATGGGTAGCTGTAGTTTAAGTAAAAAAAAATACAGCCTGCAGAATTAGTCTATAAATCTTCACATCTGCCTTATGTCTGTGGTGGGACATCTAGTCTGATAATTATTTTGCTTCGCTACTTAAAACTATTTTTCTAGATACCACAGGGTTTATGTTATTCTTGGTTAAGACTAAATCTGTGAGAGCACAACCATTAAACTTCCAGTTGTAAATTTTCTGAGTGTAAGTCTTGTCTGAAACATGACGAATTGTGGAGCTCAGAGATGCTTTTGTTCTCACTGTAGATGTTTATTTTCTTCATATATTCTTCTGAAAGGGTGTATGTTGTAATTTTTGGTTAAAGCATTCATGTACGGGCAACGTTCATATCCAGTTCTACATAATATCTGTCAACAAATGCTTTAATGACGTTGAAAAGAACTTTCTGCCAGCTCATTTTTTTCTGGCTTATCCAGGTACAACTCCTCTTTCACTCCAGAAGTGGTCCTGGTGCAGCATCCACCAAGTCAGCAGGCATCTTTTGTTAACTCTGAATTAGGGTCTTACAAATTTGTGCACTGACACAGCGTTGCTGTTTTGTGTGTGTGTGTGTGTTTTTATCCTCTAATGACGTATTGCTCAGACATTTCTGCCTAACCCACCTGTAATAGATTTTTCTTCTCAAGAGGCTGTGGTACAATTTTTCTATATAATTGTCCTGCCACGCAGCCTCCTGAGAGTTCACACACGCTAGCACATCGGTACGGGTTTTCTCACTGAAATGAAAACACATCCTTTCCTAAATGCACTGGCACCTACCCTTGCTGGGGCAGCCCGCGCTGCATACAGAGGCATGTCGTGCCGCCCTCCAGCCTGTGACCTTGCTTCACAGGATCGCACAATGGAAAGCGGAGTTTGCCTATGGAAGGAGGACCCAGAGCGAAAACCCAGCTTTCTCTGCAGAGCAGGTACTGCTGCTGGTCCAGCAGACAGCACTGCTCCTGAGCCAGCATCCCAAAATGTGAAGAGGCACGTTTCTAGATGTGCCATCCATAACTTGCTGCTGTTAAATGTCTCCCTATGGCATACTGACATTTACTGAACTGCTCCAGCCACGGTGTGAGTGTGTTTGTGTGTGTTATTGGTATTCACTTAATATGTATGCACAAATAATAAAAATTGTAGAGTACCTTTCCATAAGACATTTGTTAAGACAAAGATACAACTTTCAGATAATTCATTATTATTTAAGAATTCTTATTAAAACATGCTTAGTTTTGCACTTGACAGGATTTGGTCATGGTTAGCCTCAAGAATTGTATATCTCATCTTTTCACATGCATAGCTTTCACTTATTAAACTGAGCAAAATTATGTACGTAAATCACGGTGAGAACAAAACCGACAAAGACAGGACATAGTGCCCACTAATGAAATACGATTTTCATTTTAGTAATCATTTCTGGGTGTGCTGAGGTACATCTGGAAGCTGTAGTTACGATGTCAAGATTTTGCCAGTATTTGCGGAAGGTGTGCTTCTCTGAAAGTTTTGCCAAACCAGCGTGCTTTGCTATTGATCTATACAGACTGGAAACACTTTTTTCATTGAGCAGCATCCCCAGAACAAGGGGTTGGTGCCTGGGGCTCCTCTCAGTGCCCCTCAGCCCCACGTGCGTGTGGCCATGAGCCACCGCTGGCACCGTGTGCCTCCCTGGGCTCTGTGGGGCCTTCTAATGTAAATAATTGCAGATAGTTGATAAATGGGTACTTTGTATTGTGTGGGTGGCAGGGTTTTGTTAGCATTTCCTTTGATCATTTTGTAAGGAAACTGCTGGTATTTACCTAGGAGGTAGTCTCCGTAATATGTTCATTTACCAAGTCTGAACATAAATATTCAGGCTGTAATGCCTCTAAACTACGGACATGCCGAGTGCTTACTGTGTCTGGAAGAAGAAGTCACACTGGGGAGAGATGTGCCATCTGCAAATCATTTTCTAAAAGACTCCAAAGGGTAAGGGACTCTCATTTGAAAATGCTTTTATTTGAGAAATCAGTGTGTCCTTCTTTTGATCCTGAGTTGCCTTGGGCAGAAACATCTGAGCTTCCTTTTCAGAAAAATATTTCTCCTTCTTTTACACAGCTGTCTCATGTTTTGATGGGGAAATTCATTCTCTGCTCTGGCAAAACTTCTAGGGATAAGGGGAAGAAACAATGTAAAGCTCAAAGGCAAAAAAAGACAGAGATCTTCCTTTTCCAAGCTGTTTACAGTATATAGCCCATAAATGCTCCCAGTTTCCCAGGATAAGGGTGGTTTGAGACCCCAGAACAGTGCTGCCAGCGCTCACGCAGGCACTGAACAACCCCTCAAGCTGTGCAAGGAGTGGGGCAGAGACGACCTGACCTCACCGTCCATGCCCTTCCTCCCCACCTTCTGCAGGTTCCCCTTTGGCAGTTCCCCTTTGGCCAGTCAGCAGAAGATTTGCTGCTTCCTTGGTCCTTACTTGGACCCCTTCATTGCAGAGAGTACTTCTGGTGTCGCCAGAAGTCCCTAGCCCATATTCAGCTTTGAATGCAGTTAGCTTTTTCAGTCTCTGGGACAGCACAAGCCATGCACACAGCCCTGCTGCTCTCTGAGCCTTTATACAAAACCAACAGAAAGTTCAGACTTCAGCCCAGCATCTTCCTCCCAAGCAATTGGCTCCATACGCACAACAATTCTCTATTGGACTCCAAGTAGCTCCATGTGATGGGGGATCTACATCCTGCTTCTTCAAATTGTCCAAATTCCTCCAGAATTATCCAAGCCTCCTATGAAAACCGCAAGCAGGTGACCTCACTGCTTTTATATATCTAAATCATCTTATCATGGTGTTGTAATGTCACAGGACCAGCTCTGCAACTCGCCGGGCCCTTCACTGGACCAGTTCAGCTCACAAAACCAGCAGACAACTACACACAGTTTTCTGATGCCTTTGGTTTCCCCTGGGTTTCTGAGTTGGGCAGGCTTACGGAGGGGTCTGGTGGGAGCTGGAGCTGGCACGAGGTGAGCTGGAGTGAAAATTGGAGTCAGCAGCAGAACTGAGAAGAGCGAACAGGATCTCCCTGTTTTGGCACCAGCAGCGATCAGATTTGGTCTTCAGAATAAGATGATCATCTGCGGTCTGTGGAGAAATATAGGGCTGGCTGGACAGTGACTGATGACAGACTGAGGTGAGAAACTGAAATTTTCAATGGCTGCAGGTAAACGAGAAGTACCAAAATGACAGTTTGCATCTAAATAAAACTCTTACAAACAACGACCTCAGTAGCCCTTCTGTTCCCAGTACTGATTGCCCCAGCCATTTAGGAAACAGCTTAGAAACTGCACAATAGAAAAGCTCTCTCCATCAAAGGTAGAGACACCTCTGTATCCCTCAAGGCACCAAATTTTACTGATAGTTCACGTTTACATACACATCTGCTCACATCTCTTCATTCGGAAATCATATAGTTTCTGCAAGTTCTGGGTAGCACCCCCAGTGTGCTGTCCTGGGAAGCACAAGTTGGCCGTTCCAGCAGGTCCTGTGCTCTTACCTATCTCACGGAGATACCCTGTTCAGAACTGAGCTTCAAGGTGGTAGAAACTTCTTCAAAATTCAGAGGAGGGGGGTTTAAATTTGGACTTCCTTCATTCCCCCAAAGAAGGGGGGATAAAGACCTATCATCTGCACAAGACAAATCAAATTTTAAAGACTTCATGTAACTGAAAGTTTTCTTTTGCTTGAGGTTAATACCCTTGCCAATAGCAGTTTGTCCTAAGAGCTGAACAAATGCTTCTCGGTCTCCAGGATCTTTATTTCCAGTATTGCAATACACAAGATCCTCAGGTAGGATCACAACTTGCAGCTTGCCAGTATTGTTATTCTCTATAGCCTTCAGACAGCATTCAGCATTTTAGCAAACTTCCTTAGAAAGATAAAAGTCTGTAAAACCATACCTGTACATAGGAGATCCTGCATTTATTCCCCCGATAGAGCCTGAAAATAAAATGAAGGTGGTATTGATTGTGGTAGGGAATAGAGACTCTACCCATGCTGTTCAAAGACTCCAAAACATCGAGGATTTATTTAGAAAACAGATTTCAAGTTGTTCTGGACTCATCCACCCTCCAATAGCTTCACCTCGGGACATCAGATGGCTTCATTTCCTGGCATGGAGATTAGCTGGCTGACTCTCTCAGTAAGAACATTTGATCTGAAGTCCCAAACATCCTGATTCAGTGCAGAAAATACTCTCCAGAACACATGCATTCTGTGAAAGGGAGAGATTAGCAATATGGTCCCCACTGTGTCAACCGCCGTCGTGCTGATCACTGAGTCCTGGTGTGCTGGAGCGGCTCCTGGAGCCAAAGGAGCCGGGAACACGGAGGAGCTTGCTGAGAGCTGATTGCTGGCACCCCCGAGCAGCTAGACTTGTAGAGATGCTTTACTGTGGGCTTCTGAGACCTGCCTGAGGGATAGGTACCTCCTCGGCATCCAAATCCCACTTAAGGGTTCAGATGGGGCTCCCTTATGAGCACCTGGCAACACAATTTACAGGGAAAATTTTAGCTCTTAAAATATGTAATACATGAAAAATGCATACATTTGCTGCTTTCTCAGTAGCCACCTTGCAGTCAGAAAGGTGAGGAATTTGCAAGGTTTATTTTCAATGCTACCATGGATCCATTTCCACGAAGACAAGTTTCCAGTAAGATTTCATCCCAAGTGCCATTCTAATTTCTGTTTTCTATTTAAATCACATTTTTCAGAGCTTTTCTCTTGGAAGTTTGGGGATTTGCCTGAACTTATGGATGGTATTTCATTTCTCTGCAGTAGAAAGAAATGGGATGGGGTGAGGGACGTGCTTGGCAGTGGGAACTTCTCTCCAGAAGGCAGCATGTCGCTAGTAACAGTGCCTGCCCTGCGCACCTCTCAGGATGCTGTCCCCTCGGGGTCGTGCTGCATCACTTTTTTTCACTCTGGTACTTCCGTAGCAGTCAAAGTTTAGTAACTGGGAATCTTGGTAGTTGCTTATTCTGGTTTATTCAAGAGACCCAAGGCATCTCTGCTTGTGGCAAATACCCACAACACCCACGCAGATACCCCTGAAGCCGTGCTTCAGTCTGAAAACCTGGACGAGCAAGTGCTGCTGTGCTCAGCCCATACTTCATCAGCCTGTGGGACACATCAATTTTCCCCTAATCTAACCTGTTTACTTTATACACTTAAGCATCAGCTGTGGCTTTTAACAGCTGATATTCAATACTACAGAGGGTATCAGTTATACACGTAGTCTAAAGTTCACAAAATCCTACTGTAAACTGGCATAGTATCAGCTTTCTATGAAGCCTGTACACACCACAGCAGCCAAGAAGCTGATGAAGCTGGTGACAAGGTACTTTGTCCAGCTCCCAGACAGTTTTGGAGGTTCTGCCATCCAGCTTCCCAAAACCACAAACCATCAAGACAAAATGCGGCCTCTCAGATGCTGTCCAGGTATCTTCATGACAAAGCACAAAACCTTCTCCCTCTTCTAGCCATTTGTTTCCACCCTGCAAATATGGTGGCACATCCCAGCACAACTATTTGTGAAGCTATATGGCGAACCTGATCGGGGAACGGACCTGAGTTAAAAATAACTCAGCAAAAGAAAAAGTTATTTTTAACCTCCCAGCTTCATGGGAGGTTGTGGTGCCAAGGGGAAGGGGTGGCTCAAGGCTGGTGGCCAAGGGAGAGGCAGGAGCTGACAAAGGCAAAGATGTAGGCCGGTGGAAGCCAGGGCCAGCAGGCGTACCTAGCGGTGCATCACCCATTGCTCCCTGGGACTTGGCTCCCACGGCAGTCATGGTGACTGTTGGACAGCTATAATGGTCTGATGATTGCCCAATATCTGTGTATGCAAACAGGATAAAGAAAAAAAAATTCCTTTTCTGCCATTGCAGATTGTGAAACATGAAACATTAACAGCTGATGGGACCCTACACTCGCACATTTCTGAATAGCTTTTAAGTATGGACAGATAATCACTAGGTCTGCAAAACCTAAAAGAGAAGAATGGTCCTGATTCTTCCTCCACAGCAATGCAAATTGGGATCAGCTCTGGACACTGACTTACTTCTGTATGAATCTGCAGTGGGAAGTGAGACAGACCCATCATCTGGAGTGCTGGTAGAGGATCCTCGCTTCTAATTATGCCGATGCATTTGTGTGAGCTGCTTTTCAAGAGTTCAGAGATAGCTGGCTGCAAACATCCTTCCCCTTTAGCCTTTGAACACGCTATTAATGAAGTGATTTTCATCTGATGTATCTAACAGGCAGGTATTTCCTTCCTGCCCTTCCCCTTGCTCTCTTGGAATGACTACATAGCTTCTTTTTGGCATATGTACTTTATATACTGTGTTCAAAGAACTATATAAGAGCAACAGCATGACAGGCAACCCATAAAACATAAAAGGGCTGCTCGTATCACCCTGCGTGTCAAGCTAATGTTACCCTCCAGCCATATGCAACCATTATATGTAACAATCATTAAAAACTGCTATAAAACACTCTGTAAAGAACAGCCTTGCCTTGGCTTAGAAAACCTAAGGGATCTTCTCTCTGCTGCCTGCTATGGTATTGCTGGTATATTTATCCTCAGAAAATGAGCCACTGCCTTCTCAAAGTAGCAGGAAAAGCTCTCTAACTTTTTTCTGTCATACCAAAGCTAAATGGGTTTCAATGGTGTTTCTTCAGAATTGTTAGGAAAATGAAAGCATCTGCAGGTATTAGAAAGTGAGCTTGTTTCAGAAGATACAGACCTAAATGGAGCCTTGAAAAATAATAATGAAAAAAAAAATGCTACTTTGCCTGGCAAGGGGAAATGTATGTGATCACTTAACTAACAGGTAAAACTTATTATGGCAGCTATTACAAAACCAGATGTTGGAACACACTGTTTTCATATAGGTGTAAAATAGTTGAATTTTGTTACAATGTACTTCTATATGGCATCAGTAAGTCAGACCTTTCCAAATAAGCATGGCATCACCAAAAATACAGCTTGTAGGGACCTCTGGAAATCATCACATGGTCTGATTTTTGGGTGGTCCTGTGTGGTGCCAGGAGTTGGACTCGATGATCCTTGTGGGTCCCTTCCAACTCAGGATGTTCTGTGATTCTGTGATTCTGTGATCTAGTTCTTCCCCCTGTCCTTAGACAGCATCTTCTGTACCTATGCCTGAGTGGTTTGTCTAACTGAGTCTTACAGGCTTTCCAGTGACAGAGTTCAGTACTTACCTACTGTTAGAGTTAGAAAAGATTTTTTCTAATATCTAGCTTAATTCTCTTTTCATTTTAAGTCCATTGTTCCTTGTTCTGTCCTCCATGGACATAGGAAACAGACTGTCTCATTCCTTTTTGTATTTTTTCTGTAAAATACTTAAAGACTGTTCTCTCATTCCTCAGTTTTCTTCTCTCTAGATTAAACATCCCCAATTTTAAAACCTCTAAACCAAACCCTTTCCAATTAGTCCATGTCTTTCTTGAAACACATTTCCTAAAACTGGGCACAGGCCTCCAGCTGAGGTTTTATTAATGCTGAGTAGAGTGGAAGATTACTTCAAATGTCCTACAGACAGTAATTCTCTTTATCCATCCCACTGTGATATTTGCCTTTTTCATAAGTGTGACCTCGCTGACTCCTATTCAACTTGAGATCTGCAACAAGACCCACATCCTTTTCTGCAGAACTCTTGCCTACCCAGTTACTCCTTATCCTTTTTTTGTGCTGTTAATCACTTGTGCCTAACTGAAAATTCTCCTTCTTATTGAATTGCATCTTATTTCTAGGTAATTTCTTCAGTTTGTCAAGACTGCTTTGATTTCTTTGCCTTCCATCCAACCCTCCAGGTTTGCATCTGTAATACTAGCACATGCACGTTTTTCTATCTTACAAATAAAAATGCTGAAAAGTCCTTTAAGACAGACTCTTTGGAGACCTATATTTCCAGAGTAGTTTTCTGGCCAGTTTTGACCCTATTCTTTGATAAGTTCATTTCATTATATTTACTTAGCTTGCCTATTTAGACAGTGTCAAAAGTTTTACTCAAGTCACGCCATATGGCAGCTATTCCATCTCCTTACTCAAAGGGCCTACTACCTAGCAAGAAATTAAATTGGTTTGGTGCAATTTGTCCTTAACAAATCAGTGGCAGCTATTTATCCCACTGTTTTATTCCAGCTGCTTACAAATAGTTCCAAGATTTTCCTGGGAATTGAAGTTAGACTGCCCTGATTACCGCTTTTAGCCTCCTTTTTGCATAGTTATGTCTTTCCCTTAGTGTTGCCTAGGGCAAAAGTGGAGGTAGATATTTAGTGTCAGAGAATGTCCCTGTTACGCAGGGTAAATTATATCCTCCTCTTCCAATGCCACGTCATATGAACATTTTCATCCTCCTGTGATCAGATTACACTGCACAGGTACTGAAGAACCGGGACCAGAATACATTTTTGCAGCTTTAGTTCCTCTCTTGGCCACAGCTTTGCAGGCATTAAACCTCCGGCGTAACTTAACTGAAGCAAAACTTGCATCGGTTTATTTGAACATTTACTTGAACATTTTATTTTGGAGTGCTAGAGATAATAGAGATCAGTGTACCATGAACCACAGCTGAACTTGAAGTGGGCCATCTTTGGGCAACTTATCAATGCTTTTTAGTTTTTTCTGCTTCTTCTTCTGTTGAAAAAAAGTCACATAGGCACCAGCAGTATCTCCATTCCTTTAAGGTTATTTCTTTGGCACAGACACCTGACTTTTCTTACATCTACGTGGAAATGAAGTTTCTCTTCTGGTTTCGTTCTCCCATTGCTGGTTTCAGTATCTGATACCCCTATGTTATGAACACACGTTAAATGAAATGTCCTTTTGTCTAAGCAGTTTGCAAGAAAGAACATATTAAGAGGTAATTCATGTGATACACCACAGGTGAAGCCCTGATACAAATAAAGCTTACAGGAGTTTTACTTTCGGCATGGAAAGAGTCATAATGTCACCCTCGGCAGATTTTTTTAAATACTGATTACAAAATGAAAGTATTGGGTTGAATCACTATTTACCGCTTGTCCCTAGTGCAGAGACAGATGTGCGCTCCACCCCTCAAAGATTGTCTGAAAACTTCCTCCTTCGCAGGGAGCGGAGCTTGGAAAGCGTCCAGTTATCAGCAACTTCCCTTTGAAAATTATTGATTATACGGCTCTAACAATTGATAAATCCTCCACTGTTTGATCCAAACTTTGTCTTTGTTTAGAGGCCAAAAGAAAGATTAGGAAACATTCTTGCCTTGATTACGGAAAACTGACAACATTTAAATAGAGGGAAATATATAACAGTCAAAAGAATATGTGAGGCATCTGGCTTTCATATTCTACAATTTGATAAAGCAGATGACTATTTTTTGATGGGAAAAAAAAAAACAAGCAAGTGTCTTTACCAACAACAAAGTGTAAGATACATTAATTAAGTGTAATAAGCTGGTATAGCACATTTACAAGAAGAAGCTGTCTTCCTGCCCCAAAACAGTGCTGTCACCCCACTCCCATTTTGCCTTCAATTTTCTAAGCTGAGGACAAGGTTCTCTGCTTTTTTGATGACAGCAGAGGTAGGGGGTTCTCAGGGACCTTATATAAGGTTTATTTTATAGCTTCTGCTTTGCTTTATTTCTTTACACTGCTCATCTCATTCGGGAAAGTAATTGTGGATGGGAGCACAACAGCAGCTGCACTGGGGATGTGTCAGCTCTGTGACGATGTTTCCAAGCATCATGTACATGATCCCAGCCACGGAGTACATTAACAATCCATCCTAGTTCACCGTACTGTGCTGGTTTTAGGGGTCTGGCCTGAAGCTTTGAGAATACAATTCCTTTTGTGATTTTGCATTGTTTTGTTCATGTCTGCAAAGCAGAAACTCAGCTTTTTGAGCTGGGACTGTCTTATCTTTTGTATACAATAGCTTAATAAGCTCACAACAAGACTACTGACTTTAGTGGAGCCTTTCTTCTGGTGCTGCCATCATTCACCATGGCTGTGTTGCAGACAAATGAATAATGATGGTGTGGATGATCACATAGCTACTCAGAGGTAGTGCTAAAGTGGCAAACAGAAACTCAGTTTATAAGTCCTGACGTGGGCAGGATATGATTATTTTTTCCCCACCATTTGCTTTCTCTGCCATCTATCTGGAGAGCTTCAATTTCTTTAAAGTCTGTTCTTGACATCTTTCTTGCACTCATAATTATTTGGTCTGGTATTAAAAAATAATACATTTCACATAGAGGTGATGTACGTGCCAGTGCTCAGTCTCTGTTAATATGCTCCTATACAAATTGGTAGAAAACTTCAGAGACAGCAGAACAGAGATGGCTCCTGGACAAGTCTGGAGAGTATTCCTTCAGCGCCTCACTTGGGATACAGCGTCAGACAAGAAACATGTGATCTCTGAAATGTGGCAGTATTCCTGACCGAAACTTATTTCTTTTCCATCAAATTTTGATTCCCCTGTTTTGATGTCATCCATGGAGAAGAAGAATCATCTTGATAGTTTGGGCTACCATGCCTGTGGTTAGACATTCATGCAACAGGTTATAATTTACCCAAGTATCAGTTGTATAGGCTCTAAACATCCCTTCACACCATCTAAAAGAAAGGTAATTTAAGTGACTTTCATGGGCACAAGCTAGCTCTATCTATAAGCTAGGAAAAGTGTTTTTAATGATGCAGTCATCAGTGGCTCCTCGGCATGCCCGTCTGACACACTTTATCTAACAGCAGCTCTCACTCCCTTGAATTTCACAGTCGTGAGAAGGGGTCCCTGCCTCTAGCCAGGCTAAGGGTAGAATTTATTCTGGGGATTCTGTACTAATCAAAATCAGATGTAAGACACCGAGGTAGACCAGGACTTAGCTCAGGACTGGTTAACAGGGCCAGCACAGGGTTGTAAGCAGGCTTTCTCTCCAGCTAATATCTGGGAGGGACCTCAAGAAAGAACAAGGATGACTGCACGTACTGAAATCTCTTCACCTGTGGCAGTCGGTGAAGATCCTGAATTTGTCCAATCATGCTTCAGAGAAGTAACGGGGAAGCAGATCTGGGGCTGAAGCAGTAGTCCATTTCCTAGGAAGTGACAGACCAGAGTTTGTTTAAGAAACATGAACACACGCAGAAACTGCAGGTGAGGGTCCACAGTCTGCTAGTCACGACAAGAGCCATTCCACTCCTTTCCCAAGATGCTCACGCGCAAGGTCCAGCCTGCAGACCTCACTGTTTGATTTCCTTAGCCATGCAGTGATGTTATGACTCAGATAAAAACAGGATGATGGGGTGGCAGGGTGTTTTTGGAAAACAAAAACCAAAACCAAAGGGGAAGGTAGGAGCTGGAAAATGCAGCAAAGCTGAGAGCTTGAGCAGTTCCACTTATCTTGCACCCTGTCTCGTCTGGTAAATCTTGGCCGTGACCTCACATTCCACTAATTCCTTCATTCCTGTAGCCACTTTCCCCTTCAGCCATGGAGAGATTTCAGACGACCTTAGCTCCCATGCAGACTATTAATAGAGAATGTATCAACCACCACAGTGAAGTGATAACGATAGCTGGTGTCATCACCGGCCTCTATCAAAGAAGGACATGCGACAGCCCTGGAGACAACCTCCCAAGACAAAGTTCCAGGTAGCAAATTCTTAACATAACAACTGCTATGAAGTGATGTTAGGAGAGGATTTAAGGACACCACAGGATTATTCCTCTTTCCTGAAGACAAGGGTTGGTTTAGTGGGACATGGACCTTGGAAATGGTGGCTCCTGCTATATCATGGTGGATGCGTATGAGGGAAGAAATCACCATGTTCTTTGCCTAGTTGATAATTTTTGAATTAAGACCCATGTTGTTTGGTCTGGACAAACTGTATTTAATATGGAGATAAGCGGAAAAATTGATTTGAAGGAAACTTTCTTGCTCTTTGTTTCTTTGTCAACAACTGTCCTTTAAGGGGATTCAGTGAGGGCAGCAGTCTCTGCCAGAGAAGGAAAGCTGGGCTAAGGGACTGCTCTGAGCTGGCAAAACTAGCCTCATGACCCAGGAGCACCTGAAGAGCATAACAAAGGCTATCTGTCATGGTGGGACATAGACTTTACACAGCATTAAAGGTCCTCAGCCTTTGCTACTGTGTGCAGTTTGACAAATGATGCAAAGATAAAAATAACTGATATAAAAAAAAATCAAGGAAAGTGTTACTAGGATACCAACCATTCAGTGGACGACAAATCAGAACTCAATGAGTCTGTAGGTAATGATAATTATAGTGTTGTGTAAGCACGTGAAGCAGCCTGCTACCAGTAATCCTTCCATTTGTCAGGGGAAGCCTGGCTGGGATGCCATGCTCCTAAGGAAAATTTATTTTACATTAGTTTGCTTTATTGTAGTCTTTTTGCTGCTATATGCATTCAAAATAAGATCCTTTTCCAGTACCAGGAGCTCAGCAGAGCGGGGTCAGACCGAGCTTCCCTGCAGATTCTGCAGACAAGCCTGCGTGACCCAGAATTAGCACCCTGCAATGGGGCAATCTGGTTTCACCTGCGCGTTGTGCCTGTGCTCAGCGTGGCCTCTGCCCTGGCTACGTGACAGAATCAGAGGGGTGAACACAGGCAGGGCCTAAGGCATCCGGCCCACCCACGGCAAAGCTCATCTAGCCTTAAAAACCTCTGACAAGAGGATTCCACAGCCTTTATAATGAGTTTGTTGAAGCGGCTTCATAGCTAGGTTTTTTTCCTCACTACCAGATCCAAATCCACTTTGCAGGTGATGAAACACATTTCTTTGCATCCTACTAATTCCAGGCTGACCACCACTTTCTCCATAACTGATTTACTGGAAATCTGCCATGATGCCCCTCGTCATTCCCTCTCTAGAAGAAGCCAGCTCAGTCTCTGCCACCTTTCTTCATACTTTAACGCTCTTGTTGATTTCTTCTGGATTCCCTTAAATTTGACAAGCTTTTTAGGTATGCCTGGAGCTGGAAACAGGAGTTCTGCTGAAAATTCCTAACCCTCATATCTTAGGTGTATTCTAGCTCTGAATACATTTCCAAAATAAGACTTGCATTTTTTGTAACAGCTCCAAGTTATTAATTCATTCAGTTGGAAGCCTACCATAACTTCAAGTTTTTCTTTCTTTCTTTCTTTCTTTCTTTCTTTCTTTCTTTCTTTCTTTCTTTCTTTCTTTCTTTCTTTCTTTCTTTCTTTCTTTCTTTCTTTCTTTCTTTCTTTCTTTCTTTCTTTCTTTCTTTCTCTTTCTTTCCTTCTTTCCTTCTTTCCTTCTTTCCTTCTTTCTCTCTCTCTTTCTCTCTTTCTCTTTTCTTCTTTCTTTTTTCTTTTTTTTTTGCTCTGGAGTACTCCTGAAAATATTGCATCTATTTATTTTTATTTTTATTTTTGTAAATGCCCATTTGATTTCCCCTTCCCATGTGCAATGCTTTAGATTTATTTTAACTAAACTCAATCTGCTTTGTTTCACTTGGAGTGAAGACCATTTCAAATTCAGATCCTGTTTTCCAAGGTGCCTGGAACCTCTCCCCTCCCTATTCCCCACTGTCACCCACAAATTTTGTAGGTGCATTCTCTTCCATTGTCCATATCCTAACTGTATATTCAATGCAGAAGCCAGTTATACAAGATCTTCCAGTGAGATCCCACTTGAAAAAACTTTTTTTTGTGTGTCATAACTGAAGTGTCTGCTACTTTTTGTGGGACTTTTTTCAAACAGAGAGCAATTTTTCTTGCAGTTACCAGATAAAATTTTCAATTAGTCTCCAGTTTCCTTCTAAGAAAGCCAAAAAGCATCATGCCAGAACCCTCGCTAAAATAAAGATGCAGCCTACCGAGTGCTTCCTTTTTGTGCTCTGACTGACTTGTCTGGGAAAATAAGGATATCAGCCTGACTTGGTGTGATTTGGTTTTATGTTTTAACTTCTCCTTATCCTCCAAGTGCTTGTTAGTGTACTGTACGCTACGTTTCTCTTTGGATGGCAACGGTAGGCTGACTGTCCTGTAATTCCTGTTCCACGTTTTACAAACAGGTGTTATATTTATTCCCTTCCTGTCCCTGGGGACCACTCGGTACATACTCCAAAGCAACTGCTAATGGCTCTGACATTGCTTTGACTAGTAAGTACTTCCTGGCAAAGGGTGATCAGGCCCTGAATATCACTAATTTAGACAAACATTTCTAACTGTTGTCTCTCTGCTCTGGCCTTCACCCATATTCTTTTGCTTAAACTAATTTAATTAGGTTTTGGCCACAATTAACTACTTTAGTGAAGACTGAAACAACAAAGGGATTTAATATTTTAGCCTCTTCTGCCTTGTTATTTGCTCTCTCTCTGTTATATAGCTGTACTTCTTTTGTCATCTTATGTTCTGGCAACATTTTCTGGTTGCCTTTTACAGCTCCTGTGATTTGTGTGCCCAAACGTTTTGCTCTATCCTTCCGCATTACATAGTCAGCCAGAGCGAGGTGTCCTGGTTTCCATGTTTTCTGTGCGGCTTTGATTTCCACATGCCTAAAGAACTCCACAGAGGACCACTTCAATCTGTAATTGTGCTTTTGCTTTCCTTTATACCCGAGCAGTTTGTTGTAGAACCTTTAATATGTATTTTTTCAGTGTCTGCCAGTGGTCCCCTACTATTTTATCCTTTCAATTATCTTCTCAAGAGGCCTCCACACTAGCTTACGAATTTTTAGAAACCTGCTTTCTTGTAGTTCATCCTTAACAGTGAGGCTTTTCTTAAAATAATGGTTTGTCATTTCATACTTGCTTCCACCCAGTCTACCTTCCACCTCTAGATTCTCAAGAAACTCCTCATTACTGGCTGGATCAAATCCATTTTAGCTGTGCCCCCAAATTTCATCCCTTCCCCTCCCCACCTTCTGAGAAAAACTGCCTTCGGTGCATTCCAGGACCCCAGTGACCACCTGTGTCCTCCTCTGTAGCTTTTCAATAGATGTTATACTTTTTAAAGTGCCTTGCGGCACTGAGGTCAGGTCTTTTGAACATCTCTGAGAGTTGCTCAAGAAAAAAGAGCCTCATGTATTTCTTCTTCCTTGTGAAGTAGTTTTCTCCAGAAGACCTCCACCAAGACATCCATCTTGTTCTTTCCTTTCCTTATTTTCACCCAAAGGCAGTCAGGAAGACAGCTTCTTAGCTTTCCCTGAAGTGAAAAATAAGGACACATGTCCTAAGGCAGGGCAGCATCTTTCACTTTGTCCTGTCTATCCTTGTTGAAAAAACTGTATATGTGTCCATATTGCAGGTCTCCGATTTGTTCCATTGGGCCTTCACAGTACCTATTATGTCATGGTTTTGTCTGCATATGAAGACTGAGTTTTCCTGTTTATTCAACATATTCCTGATACTTGCATATAGCCCTTTTGGATATTCAATTGTTTGCCCTATTACTCTCTCTGGTCCTTCTTGTGCTTTTTGCTAGCAGTTTCTCTCCGGAGATTGTTAAAAAAGTAATATTTACTGCCAAGCAATTATTGTATACTTGCTTGTATAGTGGTGGCTTTGTGATGTAGATACTGGTCTGCTAGGAACTTGACTGAGACTCCAAAATTACTGTAATTCCCATTTATCGCTGGACAGACTCCAGATGGTAACAGCTTTCAGTCTCTGCCAACTTGGGTTGGAGCAGTTTGCCTGTGTGTGATTTTGTGTCTGTCAGCCAAATCAGAGATCCAGTGCAAAAATCTAGTGCTGAGAAGGTTTTCTGATACTCCTGGGAGCTGTCTGGGTCAGGAAAGCAACGACTAGTTTATAGCAGATTGAAAAAAAATATGGGATAGAAATAATATGGATAGCATTTTAGTCACAAATACAGTTGTAATTAAATGCAAACTACTAATGTAAATCAGAAACAATTTTTTTTTTTTTTCTGTGTGTAAGTGCTTCCTGACAATCTTAGTAGAGATTAAAGTTGAGCTGGAATTGCTCATACAAAACATGAGAAGGGACTGCAGCCTCTCCCGACACGTGAAGTATTTCTCAATGACATGTCACGTTGTTGGCTTTTACAGAGCAGGCAGCGTGCAGCCCAGGTGGTAAATCACAGCTGGAAAAGCAGCCTCTGAGCTGTCTCTCACTTCTCTCAGGTACAAGTCCTTGATCAGAGAATAACACCAAAACCACTGAAACAATGATGACCCATTGCAAGCACTAAGACCTATCACAGATCCTTTAGAGCCCCGACCCTGTAAATATTTACATACATACGTACATAGCATTCCTTTATATACCCTAAGCATATTTTTGTTATTATTTAATTCAGCAAAATTAATACTAATTAATAGTAAATGAGTGCATACTTGCATATTCAGGCTCATTTAACTATAGACATTTAAATGGCAGCCTGTTTAGCACTATAAGAAGGAAGATGACAAAGGTTATCAGAAACATTGTCATTTGTTACAAATGACAAACAGGCAGACAAAACTGAAAATTGTATTTGTGGTCTGTGTGAGTTACTTTCTCACTGGGCTTTACATGTGCACCAACTTGCCTTTTCCTGATTATGGGAATGTGTATGCATTTTCAAATAGACAGATTTATGCTCATCTACTGCTTTAAAGATGTTTCTCTTCTCTGAGGAGGTGGGTAGGAAGCCCATAACGGGCTGGACAGCTGCAATATTCTGAGCTGTATGTTCAGAAGACAAATGAGTAAGAAGTAGTATTTGTTTGCATTTAGCACAGTAGGTCAGTCATAACCACACACACAAAATAGCATTATGAACTATCACCAGTAATAATCCAAATGTACCAAGTCTACGAGAGAAGCCAGTGTAAGCACACCCTGTTCAACAAATCCCTCCCACTAAACTCATCTCCTCAAAAATCTCAAGTCTAAAAGAAATCCTGGTAAAAAAGCTTGGGATCTGCTTCACCAAAGCAGAGCAGTGGCCAGGAGCTTTTCACTGAGACCTGCCCTAAGCCTTTAGACAGGCACGTCCAGAAACCATTTGCTCCAGAATCCCAGCTTATCTCAGCTGTTGGGCCAAAGCACAGGGACTAGTTTTTGAGATACTAGTGGCAAGGCCAAAACTGTAAAATACCTCACATCCAAACCTTGAACTGCACCTGGAAAGAAGTTGGAAACGAGCACTGTTTAAGGAGCGGTGTGTTCTTTGTACGCGCAAGTACTGAGTGCTAAAAATGGATAATTTAGGCTTTTGAGGGTCAGAAGCCCTCCCAGCTAGCTGATCTACCCCCAGAGATCGGGCAACTCAGAACAGTGTGCAAGGCATATGCCTTTAGTGAATGCACAGAATCACCCCCCCACACACACACACATTTTATTCAAGCTAACGTCTAATTACAACTGAGAACTGAGTGTGCTTTTTGCTGCTATGACAATTGATAAAGGCATTTCATGGACACCAATTGTGGGTGGTAGTTCTGCACTAAGCTCCTCATCCACTGAAGGAGAGGAGAGGGACAACATGAGCTCTGTTTTATTATTGCACAGTACAGATAATGACACACTAACCATATCAAAAGGAGCTTTGTAATTATTGGCTCAGGAGTTCTTGTGGTTATTTTACATTTAACCCACATACCAATTTGGTGTACACTGGCACATGGTGGCCATATGGAGGACAGAAAGCATTACTGCCTACCACAGAAGAACGTAATCTGGAGAACGGAGTCATTTTCATGTGTTGAACAAAGTTCCACCCACATCATAAACTGGTCATCCTGCCACATCATAAGCTGCAGAAAAATCACATCAATCTTCACAGAGCCTCTACGGGACTTCAGTCGGAGACTCGGTCTTTTGTGCAGCCCATGACTGCACTGCTGATGCTTTAGAATAACAAGTTACAGTTATATATGTGCTACCAATACATTTTGTCGTGTAATAGTACCATATATTGTAAAAGCAGTGTTGAAAGGCTCACAGACTATTTTCCTGCTATGAAAAATGTCAATGAGACGAATTATTGCTTGATGAAGGTGGGCAAAGAAACCATGGAAATTTATGCATGATGACAATTCATGGGTTATTTGTAAGTGCATCTTTTCATTGATTGGCTTTTGGGGAAAAAAAAAAAGTTTTAAAATCTGTGAAAAAGTCACATATATAAATATATATATATATATGTACCTTTGTACTGATTATTCCATATGAGCATACACAAAATATATTTCTGTGGACAAAACACCTTTGGTTTGTCCAGCTACATAAGTGTGTTTGCATTTATGCATGTGTGCTCCTCTTCCTGTGTGTTTGTTGGTTAAGGGTGCTGTAGGACTTGTATCCAGGTCCCATATGCTTACAAACATTTTGGGAAAGCTTTAGGATTTTTTTTTTTTTCTAAATAGGGACTGGAATGAGGACAAAACCAGCAAATTGGTTTGAACCAAAATTAGCTGTCTCACTGATCTTGTACTACATTATAGCATAAATGGCAAGGGAACAGAAACACATGGAAGAGTGGGATTTTGTTTGCATTGCCTAAACAAATATTTTTTTAAATAGTATAAAAATAGGTGGAACAGGAAGATAGGCAGGACCAATGTAGAAGAAAAGCCTGTTTGTGCCCAATTCACTGGAGAGATTGTTAAAGAACATTTTATCATAAAGAAAATATTAACCTTGGAATGACAACAAGATCAATGTCAATTTAAGTTGCCTGTCCTTTCTACTTCTAGTCACTAAAGTTAGGCTTGTCCTAGACTTATTGTGACTAGCTGATTTTTATTTCAGAAAATGCTCTCTTCCATTCAGGAATCAACAGTTCTTTGCTAGTCCTAGCTTTGCTCCTTGCTCTTCTCTGCCAGCCCTTGCTAAGTGCTGCTGCTAAGGTCCAGAGGAAGGGTCCTATTGCATTCTGCTGAGAAATCTGGGAGGAAGAGCATGCCACATTTGGATGAGCTGCAAATGAAGTACTTTTCCCACTGCTGTCCTGCAACATAGGAAATCTGATTCAAGCTGGAGCAAGCTGCTCGTGATTAGGACCCCTGTGTGCTTCAGAATTTTGATAGGCTATACCGAAACTCGTAAAATTAGCAGAGCACCATGGTGGGATCTAGAGAGCACAATTCTTCTTACAGTGCAGGACTGTAGGTAATCAGTTTCAAAAGGAAATTTTATAAAGTTTTCAGCCCTCTCTTAAAGAAGTTAACATAAATCTTCCTGGGGGTTTCAATAAGAAGAAAAAAAAAAAAAAAAACCTTTGGTTGGACAGCTTGTAACTCCTTTATTTGAAAGCAGCTGCAATTTTGATAAACGTTTTATAGACAACAAACTAAAATCCAGTGACATTCTCCACTTAATGATAGGGAATTTAGCTGGAGGTAATGGAAACCTTCAGACTCATGGAATATACCTAATTTAATTTCTGATGTATTTCTTTTAAAAAATACTGTTCAGTTATTGAGATTATTTAAATACATTTCATGGTGTGTTGTACCTATAGCTTTGAAAAAATCATACATTTTCCAAAAAAGACACACTCTAACTATGGCTTACTATGCCCAGGAAGCACTGTGCAGCAATTTCAAATGACTCTATTAATAAGTGATCACTGTATCAATTAGTATTTTTACTGAAGAGTTATTTACCTTCCAGCACAGAAGAAACACGGTTCTTTGGGAAGTTCTATTCAGGGGAACCTGTGCTATCCAGGTTTCTCATGCATGTGAACTTGGGATCTTCTAACAGCCTGCATTACCGAGGTCATGTGTGCATTCATAAAGGAACCAGAGCCAGAGTTATATGATCAACAGAAACATGAATATATAAACCAATAGTGACAGGCAAGCCCATTTTGCTGCATTTGCACTATCCCATCCAAAGGCTGAATATGTTGCGTGTATGCCTCCCGCATGTATGTTATAGTGCTAATGAGCCTATCTTGTCTCCTCCGAACAATCTGTGCTGGGGTTGGAATATATTTCCTGTGGTTCATCAGAAGAACTGGCAAGCAAACAAGGCTGATATATGTAGTACAGACTTGTGAGGATTTCCTGGTAAGAGCGTTTTTTTCCCTGTTCAACCAAGTATCAAAGCCACGGTAGATATGAATACCCACTTTCTTTTGTTTGCAGTTGCAAAAGCTTGGCATTCACTGATGTTTCCTGGTGGTGCAGAAAGCCAGGGAGCAGTGGGTTGCTGCAATGTTTTGGCCTGAAGATTCTCCCTGTGGACCTACCAGATGGTGATTTTAATTTTGTGTCCTGCAAGGTGAGAGCCACAAGTCAGACCTGAGCAGAAGTGGAAGGCTAAATCACCATTAATGTTCTGAACCTAAGGTGCCAAAACGTCGTTTCATCTCTTCAAGATTTGGACAGGACAAAGATCTTTTCTCTTCCTTAGAATAAGGAAGTATTGGAAGCAGAAACTTTTGAACTATATTCTTCAGAAATTCCCAGGAGGTGCAATGAGTGCACTTCCTCTTTCAAGGCTGTTACAAAAAGCCACAGTGTTCTGGAGGAGGTACAGATGGTTTGTGATTCTCATTTCAGTGGGACTCCTAACCATCATATCCAGCCTGCTACCTCTGAGGCAGAAGCTGGGGTTTCAAATACGATTGTGGAGCTGGGTACCTTCTGGAGCACCCAGGCTTCTTCCTGGATAAACACTAATGCTGCTGAGCATACGGCACAGCCACACTGTCTCCAAGGGAGCTAGAACTGGAATAAGCACATCTTCCCCTAAGTAGAAGTGAAATAAATGCGGGAAAGAAATTCTGATTTTTATCAAATAAGTGTTCACTGGCTATTTCTAAGTCAAATATTATTTAAAATAATTATAAATAATTGTAAATAGAAGTTACTACCTATGATTTTATTGACTTGGCTACTTAGCAAGTAAGTGTCAATTAATACTTGTGCTTGTGCCTTTAGGGGTGAGCTGCCAACAAAAACCTAAAAAGTAAGGAAAAAAAAGAAAAACTAAGGGATTTGCCATGCAAATTTACCTTTAAGTCCTGATCACATCCATGGATGCCAGCAAATTTATGGTTTGGAGGAGGATGACAAAAGCTGTCACACAACATCCTGACTGTTTTTTCTACCACCCTCCACCTTCTTTGGTTATTGAGTATGTAAGGAGAGTTCTCCTTTCACAAACGCTCACTGAACTTCCATGCAAGACTAGTATCTGTGAATGACAGCATTTTTGTCTCCTTATTAAAAAGGCCCAGAGAAAAGTGTGCATGCAGGGAGGAGGGGGTGACTTTAATATTCTTTGCACTCTCAGCTAGTCTGCAGGTGCCAGTTGCTTTACTGACACTTATTCATTAAGTTTTGCCACATGAATTTTTCGCTCAGCCTTGAAGGTCATAAATTGTGATTTACTAGACTGAAGAAAAAATTGCAATCAAATACTGAGGCCACAGACAGATGCCCGCTGCAGAAACGGCAGCGATGGTGTAAGACTTGACAGCTTTCACTACAGGAATGGTCCGTGCAAGTGGTTCTCCCCTGCACTGGGAAAGCAACTGGTTTAGTTTGAACTGCCAGTGTGGGGCACATGGAAGGAGTAGCTGATTCAAGACTGCCCCAGCCCTTTCTGCAAGAAGCATTTGACTACAGCCTGAATAGTTCCTAGCCTGTTTTATTTGCCTTCTTTTCACATCGATGCAGCCAGAAGATTGCTAAGTGCCTTTTTGGGACAGGTCTGAATTCAGTGAGACTACTTACATAAGGAGCCATTCGCCGGTTTGAGCAATATGACCCTTGGTTTCCATTTCTAGAACGCATCGTTCAAGAAAGTTGGGCCTTTTATGTCCATAACCTATTGGTCTAAATCTCAGTCCCGCTCCCCCAGAATCAGCTTACAAGCTTCAGCCCAATCCACATTAAAGCTATTACAAACTGATTAAATCATGGCTTGTGGTAGATAGTACAGAATTTTGTTGTTTATTTATTTCTGGCTAAATTTCTTGTGTCAGGGACTTCTACTGCCCTAAG
The DNA here is from genome assembly GCA_013399115.1 of Anseranas semipalmata. NCBI lineage: Eukaryota > Metazoa > Chordata > Aves > Anseriformes > Anseranatidae > Anseranas > Anseranas semipalmata. The sequence goes on along the minus strand of VXAA01001162.1, from coordinate 349,354 downwards.
AATGAAAGGTTAAATTCCCTCAAGTCTTTGTCCTAGATACTGCCTTGTCACTTTATTTGCAATCTATAGAGGATCACGTGTATCCCTTTGTAAATGCCATTGCAATAGTTCTCCCTTGCAAGATTTTTTTCTGAAGGACTCCAAAGTAAAGCTTGTTGGGAATTTTCCCACAATATATTTGTTTGTATCAGAAAATGCTGACTTGCTGAAACACAACTTTTTTGTGGGAAAGTATTTGTTCCAGTAAGAAAGCTTCTCAGATTCAGAATTGAATTTCTGGAAAAAAAGTGAAAGACAAACTTTCCCATCTTTTCTTCAAAATAGATAGCTGCTCAGCGTTGAGGCACTCCCTGGGGGATACTGGCGAGAGAGGTTTGAGTCCCTCTGATTCAGCGTGTCAGCCCTTTTCTGGGCCAGCTATGTAAAGCCAAACAGCTTCAGACAGGGTAAAAGGGACTACTCTGACTGGATTCTGTCTTTTAAGCCTGCTTCAGAATTTTTTCAGCAAGGTCCAAATTTTATTTCAATGTACAAGAAAACCAAATTTTGCAATTTATATTATTTTCCAAAATAGTAATGTTTTGTAGACTTACATTAATTCAGCACTGATTGCTTTGGAGATCCATTCGTATCTTCCTGAAAATGCAGATGTCAAGAGTTACTCCGTTTGGGATCTATGACTAACACGCAGTCCTTCTGAATCTCTGTTTTTTAGGAGACACCTTGGGTTTGCTTCTGCGAATTTCTAAACTATGACATCTTATGAGCAAGCTTACATCAGCTAATTAATGGAACTACTCATACACTTGATGCCAGCAGTCAAGAGAAAGATTTCCACCGGACTTAACTGAAAAATTGATGTTATGCCCTTGTATCTTGAAGTTTCGATACTAGATCTTGCTTTATTTTGTGGTGTTCAGAGGCTACCAAAGTCATATTTAGATCAATCACTTATCTCTACGACAACAGAAAGAGATATCGACTTTATTTTTAGAGAGATAGTGGGAACTCAGGAAACCTGGATTCTTTTTTCTGACTTGTCACAGACTTGCTTACACTATCTATCATTATTTACTTACTTTAGCGATTAATTTTATGATTCTAAGATGCAAAGGAATTTAAGCACTAGAACATATAACATTTTGGTAAAATATTACACTACATTGCTCATAACCTTAATTTACTCCATAGTAATTTCACAATTAGGATATTATAATGCAGCTTTAATGCACATTTATTATAATAAAGAAGTACAGAATTACATAGATACAACACAAATCACATTTAATCAAGAGCAAACAATCTCAGATAATAACTAAGAATTACAATGATATGCCACTGAGTTTGTATGTATCATTTTTCTTTTATCAATAAGTAGCGCTACAAATTGTCATAACATAAATTGTTTAGTTTTGTTCTAAAACGTTCTATAATATTGATTGATGTTTATGACTGAGTCTTTACTTATTGGCATGAATACCACAAAAGTTCTTCTGCTAATGAGATAATTAATTTTCCATCCTGCCTAACTCTGGCTTCAAATTACATTTAAATAGTAATTCTTATAATATACTAATTGTTTTAAAATGAAAAGCAACAACAAAAAAATTGCTATTTCATAAAACTGGCAGAGGAGGACCCTTGGAAAATGGAGTCTTCTCTTCATAAAAGCAAATTGTATCAAAAAACTCTCCCACCTTTTAAGTTTAAGTAAAAGCTATCATTCTGTGAAATACTGTTCATATTTACTTCACAAAAAAGCCACAGCTTGGATCTTTGTATCACATGCTTTTGCCTGACTTGTGTAGTGACCTTCCTGAATCTTCTTCACTGAAAGGATGCTGCCAAAGCAAATGGATTCTTAAGGTAAAATTCAGCCCTAGTTACTATTTCTTAATCTCCAGCTATAAATTTTACCTTATAATTTAAATTGGAATAATATTTTTATTGTAGTTTATCACACTTATCTGTGGAAACATTCTAGAATTAAATAAAATTATATCATAGCCTACATATTGTACATTCTATGGTATTGCACTATTTTTAATCTATACCTGAAATACATTAGGACTTATTACATGTCTCGAGGTATGATCCTAAGAATGGCAACTGCATAGGTTCCCAACAACTGGTAATACTACAGTATTACTACCATTCCTTTTGCATTTGATTTCTTAATGAACTTAAAAAAAAGTTGAAATGAACAGTTTTCTATAAGGAAAAAAAAATCTCCATGCTTGAAAACAAGGAATACCCCTTCATAACAGTGAGATAGATAAGCAGATTAGAAATCGGTGGTCAGCGACTAAAGAAAATCAACAGACATTTGAGAAATTCTGGTAATAGTAAGCTCCTGTACATAACAGTATTTTACATTCGGAAGCCTTTTACATCAGCCATGTCTTAAACCAGAGGTGCAACTGAAAATGGACATTACTGCTCCAGTCCTGCAAACCTCCCCAGCTAAGACTGCCAAAACAAAGTCTCCAGCTAATGAAGAGAATGACGGAGCAAGAAACAGCTTTGCCTTTTTACTGAACATGTGGGCCCCACAGCACATCTAAATGCACATCATTCAGCACAAAACATTGTAACATTTGCAAACATAATACTGCTGTGCACACTGTATAGATCTGTGTTCACCGATGCAGTGAGAGTATTTGATAGGTGAAAAATAGCCTCCGACAAAAACAGAAGATAAAATTATTAAGTAATGATAAAGCTGTATCAAGCCGCTACAGAGATGTGAAAAAACAGTTAGCCTACACTAACCTTGACTCTGAGCCTGAGAATGCAGTGGTTTCATATGTCATTTCAAGAAGCGCTTTTGCTAAATTTTCAGGCATGATGCAACGGTTTAAAAAGAGGATAATGTATCATGGAGAACATTCTGGCTAAAATCCCAGGTCCATTAAAATCAATGTGGGTTTTTCCTCTGGTTTTGTGTTGTATGTTTGTTATTTCTCCTCCCTCATTCTTTTCACTTATACCCAGTTATGATGCTTATTGATACATGCCATTGCATCATGGCTCATTAAAAGCACTGCATATGTTTTATTACATAATCAGAACAAAAGTTTGCACCCAATGACAGAAAATTATTTTTGATTTGAAGAAACAAAAATTACTAATTTTTCCTCACAACTGTTGTTTAATGGACATATGATGGGTAAGGGGAAGATGGCGTTTATTAAGCTCTAAAAAATGGGCTGTACGCCTGAGGCATGTTTTTTGTGTATGTTGTGTGAAATGTGTGACATTCTGTTGGATATGACTTTAAAGTAACTCTACGCCCTGCTGTAGGTTAAACACTAGAACATAAACACCTACATTAAATCTGAAACAGACAATAAAATAAGAAAACACATTTCCATTTTCTGACTGACCTCAATCTCTGAATGAGGACCCCTGCATGTTACATTAGCAGGCTGGGCTCCATTACACTGATGCACGCTCTGCTCAATCTACTGAAATATTGATTTTTTACAGAGCATACACACTGTAAAATCAATATTCCCGTACACATGGCAGTGGCAACAGCATAGCTGAGGCCAACGCCGTGGCCTAGCACAGGGGTTGCACGCTTAGGGACCAGAGATAGATGGGGAATGGGAAGATAGGAAATAATCTACCCATGGAAAAATGAAGCGGGACTGAAGAACGAACGGCATGATGAAGGTGCGGACAGGAAGGGAGGAAGATGCTTTCCAAACACAACAGAAAGGCTCACAGAAGACTTGCGATTTCTAGTTCTGCAGACAAAGAAGCTAAAGAAGAGGAGGAAAAAAATAAGTATTTAAAGGTAAGAGATTCTTCTGAGATTCTCCCTCCCCAAATGTTATGCTTAAAAAAATGTAAACTGAAAAAAAAAAAAGAAAAAGTAAATATTTGAAAACCTATTTCACATTATTTCCCTTTCAGACACTGAAATGCCAGCAATAGGCTTGGCTTAGCAGGCATCGCGGGGATCCTGCAGCACCAAAGACCACGCAAGAGCCGGCGTTCACCTGACCGGTGGTCCCAGTACGGGGCAGGGCCTTCGCTCCCCGTCCTGTCAACACGGCCACGGCCACGGAGCCGCGAGTATCGGCGGCCCCGCAGGGGCTGCTCGAAGGCCTCGGCTGCACGCAGGAGCATTTTTACAGCCGAGGCCTAAATGGCTACAAACTTCAGCTCGGGTCAGTTATTCAAGCTGCTAACTGCATTAGCAGCTTTGTCTGAGCCAGTGGGCAAGCTGATTGATAGGGTAGGTTTTATCTTTAATTACTTTCTTTCTATGTAAGAGAGAAAAAAGAGGGATTATTATGTTTAAATGCATATTCTGTATTTATGTAGCCAGTTTTGTACTCGAGTGTACTTTGAAATCTGTTTTTAACAGCTATGGAAGGCTAGAGAGCAAGGTACGAGAAGTAACCAAGTCTCAAAAAAAAAAAAAAAA
>VXAA01001162.1:320510-343937 GCA_013399115.1 Anseranas semipalmata | reverse complement strand
CAGCTGTTGCCGTTCGGTTTCCGTCGCCGGTGCTGCGGGCGGCTGCCGGGGGCCGCGAGCGGCGCGGCCGCCGCGTTCCGGCTGCTGCTGCTGCTGCTGCTGCTCTCCTCGCCTCCTTGCCCCGGCTGCGGGCTCGCCGGGCTTCCCGAGGGGGGCTGCGCTCGCCTGCTCTAACCGCGCGCCTCTTCCCTTTTCCAGAAGGGGAAGCTCCCGCCGGACGACAGCCCCGCTGCCCGTGCCCGAGGAGGATTCGGTCTCCTGAAGCAAAGTTCTGTGACACTCAGACTCTGGTTACGATAGCAGTCAGTGCACTACAGAACTTTGTCTCCGGGGGCTGCGGCGGCGGAGCGAGGCTCAGGTGGACACGTCACTGCGAGCTGCCTTGGCAGGCCCGGCCGAGGAGCCCAGCGAGGTGGGAGCGGGAGAGGAGGAACCCAGCCCGGCACCGAAAGCCCCGCGTCAGGCTTGGAATAAAGTCTCTGCTGTTACAATCCGGTGGCCTCCTGCTCTGAAGTTCTCTTGGTTTTTATTTCGGGATAAAAATAGCGCAACATCTGGGTATCTGAAGGTTATTTAAGTGCAGTCGGGCCGACTTGAGTGTCGGCATAAATGTGAAACTGAACGTGGTGCTTGCTGCAACTGAATTGTTAGTGGGTATGTTAACGTGCTGGACACCGCTCCTAATTGTGCTTTGTTTTGAGTGTGTAACAGAATAGTAGATTAGCTAAGGACTGGAGCTGGAGAAAAGACTTCATGCACTTAGCAAAAAGCTGTGACACAATGCCCTATTGTAACTTAAAAGTGTCTAAGTTTGCTATGTGAATGTTGTGGCCTTGCTTGGTGGCACTGAGCTTTTTTTCCCTCTTTAGGAACCCTAAAAACCCCAACTTGTGTCAAGTAATAGCTACTACCTAAATTCAAGCCTCTGCATCTTCAAAAATCGCGATTTGCTGTAAGTCAGTACTGCAATACTTGGTCCTCACTGTTTGGGGGAGGGGGTGCATTGGAAGGGTGAGTGAAACTGGTATTTATTAATGCAGTTGCAAAGTTGTATAAACTTATTGGACACCTGCATTATGATCAACATGGACAAGAGCTTTAAGGGCTGAGAAGGGAAGGGCCAAAATCAACTTTTTCCCACTTCAGTTCGAGTCTGGCAGCAGCACAATAGAGATCCGTCTCTCTTCAGAAACTTTGCATGGTCTCTTGATGTGTAAACTCAACCATGGATTTCTTGTGAGGACATAATCAGCTGATTGGTTCTCAACATAATGGGAGTAATATGAAGGCAGGAGTTGCTAAAGGCTAGGTGGAGTAAGGTATGGCAATTTTTTTAATATTAAAAATCAGTATGTACTATAGAGTTTGTTAGTAAGTGAGGCTTTTGCAGTGCATTCCGCATTCTTTTGCACCGTCTTCTGTGGCAAGTTAACGATGCACTGCTTTTTATATATATATAGATATAGATATAGATATATATACAGACATGCACATACATATGTGTGTGCACTTGTCTATGTGTGTATATATATAAACGTTAGGGGTCTCATATTCTGTTAGCTTTTTGTAGTTAATCATCCCCTTTGGGCTCACTGGAAACCTAAACCAACTTTTCCTTCCTGCCAGTCTGAACATGGAAGGTACAGCAAGATTATACACTTCATAGAATTGGGCTGGAAACAGAAATGCTATTCTAAGTACATGCTTTTTAGCTCAAACTGTTTAATCAGAGGGTAGGTAAAGTGAGGAGCACTTACTGTATGGCAGCCCATGTGACCAGCTAGGGCTATATTTGGATACTGGAGGTCTAAGGAATCCTTTTTGCTAACCATTTTTGGCCAATTGCCTGCCACTTTACGTTGTGCAGTGTGACGTGTGCTAAAAAGGACTTGGAAGTCTGGTGTCTGCAACTGTTTAATCAGTGCAGTTATAGGGAAACACCTTGTATTGTTGGGGCTAAAGTCCCACTATATTTAATTTAGGGGTGGTTCCTGCCTAATAGGATGTGTAATGCAAATTAGTTACCAATTTTTGTACTACTAAATAGCCTTTTTGAGGGCAGTAGATCTTAAAAAGGTCTCTTAGATTTGCTGGTTAAAACTCTAGATTCTTACAGTTAGGAAAACCCACAGAACTGAGCATATGCGTGCTCTTTCAGGGTGAGCATAGCACGTTTGCATCTTGGCTTAGTTCAGTCTAACTTCAGCCCAGAACAGGGGAGCCGGCTACTGAAGTCCCTTGCACTGGTCTGGATGTGGCAGCAGATAGCGAACATGAATCGAGCTGTGGTGGGAAGGAAAAGTTCATCAACTTTCTCTCATGTTTCAGCTGGAGCCATTTTTCTGCCTGCTTTATTTCCACGATGGTCAAGCTGAGTAGCTGTGAAGCCAAGGTGAGTAAAGCTTGGCCTTCTGGTGGCCCTTTGCTTGTCCTTGCCACATGCCTGCAACATGCAGTGCCTCCTGTCCTACAAGTCATACTGGAATAGTGACCTTTTGGTGGCACTTCTGCTTTGATACGGGTGATCATATGACCCTAAGGTAGGACCAAAAGAGCTTCACGCTTCAGATTTTGTGCTTTATTCTTGCCTTGAAATGTATTGGTCGCGATTGTCCTGTGGCACTTCAGGCTTTCTCGCCTCTTGATTTTGGATGTTCAGAAATATGCACCAAAAGCAGTGTGCCATATGGCACGTGTCGATTTTGTTGTATGATAGCTCAGGTTTGTAAAAGAGCTTGAGGCATGCAGCAGTAACTGAGGCCTGGGTGAGAGACAGAGTTTTGACTAACCTTTTAAGAATAGTGTTTGATCAAGATAATGTGAGAATTAGAAACAACAACAAAAAAACTGGTGATGTTATTGAAAACAAAGTCTGAATGTCAAACTGTATAACTGCATTGATATGATTTATTTTCCAATGACTTCTTGGCATCTTCAGCTTTTTTGTTAGGTAACACATCACTGGAGACGCTCTAAACTGATGTTTATTTTTTGGTCCTTTTTGAAACTCTGAAGTGTCTATTTAATTATGTCCTTTGCCTACTCGGAGGAGCGACAAATGAACATGCTGAGTAAATTACACAAATTTCTAAAACTGTGCAGGTCTTCTATTTGAAGGGGCAGAGTCAAAAGAAATGACACAACTTATTTATGTTTCTGCAAGCTGGAGAATAAGGAAGGAGTTTGCTGTCAAATACTTTGAAAGTTGAAGCCGAATGCATCTTATATGGCCCAGATTGCCTGTATGTATTGATCCAGCTGTATGTCCAAGTTTGGACTTTGTGTATAGGTGCTGACGTTTAAATTCTGAATTGAAAATACAGCTTTTATACTTCTGAAATGTGCCATCTCATCCATTTTTGTCTTTTCAAGGTCAGAATCTCCTTACAATCCTAAGATTTACCTATGTATTATACCATTGGGTGTGGCGATGAGGCAGCACACGTGTTAAACACCAAGCATTTCAGTTCATTGTGGGACAGGAGAAGATTCAAGAGCACAGGGGAACACAGACTGGAGGCAAGGTGCGCAGCCTGTGGGTAGTCTCAGGATGCTTCTGGATGTGATACAGTTGAGGAGTATTCTTGTTTTAGCTTCTGGAGATCTGATTTTGAGCTGGTGAAGTTTTAAGCAAAAATCTAACACTTTTATCTGTAACCTAAAAATGCTGTGGAAAGTGATGAAAAGGACAAGTCTTGCATGTGTGTTTTCATAGAACTAAGTTGTACTGTTTTACCAAAAACAGAAGTAAACTTGCTGACTTCTAGCAACTGTATGATAAACAATTTATAAATAGACCCTAAGGTCCAATGAAATACAAATAAAGTATTGGAAGTCATGAGCTGACTCCAAAAAGCAGTAAGTGACACTGGGATGTTTATATTTATCTGCTGCCTGGACAGCTATATTCAAGAAACTTTTGTGGGTCCGGTCAAACTGAAGTGCTGTGGAAGCTCCCCTAGAGCAGGTTGTGCATCTGTGGCTGTATTCCAGTAGGTTGTGGAATTTCATTTGTGTGGCTTTCAGTGATAGCGATGGTCCTTTCTCTGAATCTTGGGAGAACAGGATGGAAAGCATTTTGCATAATACGTAAGTTACCTACACAGGGCTGCGTGTGCCAGCAATGAGAAGCAGAGCTGCAGCGGTTCAGAGGTACCTAAATGGTACTGTGCAGTGATGTGTTTGCCCTGTAGTTGGAGCTGGAGGAGGCCAAACTGCTCCTGGTAGAAACAGGGCCTTGAGCTAAGAGTAGGTGGGTTCTTAGGAGTGCAAACTGTAACCGCTATGCGATCCCAAGTTTATTTTCTGCTTTATTTTGGGAGGGAAGTGGAATTTGCAAAACCTTCGCAAATGCCATTCGAAAAAGGCTATTTTCTTGCTTTATATAACAGGCTAGAAACTCAACTACATGTTAATTGTGCTTGCTGTAATCTAGAAATAACCTTTTCTATGACCAGGTTTTATTTTTTGAATTACTGGTGCTAATGGAATTGAAAATAGCTCAGTGCAGCTGAACCTATATTTAAGATACTAGAGGTGTTATACTGAAACTCATTGTAATTAACTGCAGACTGAGGGAGCTGAAACTTGGCTTCATACAGCCAACACAAAAGTAATTACTTGCTGGATTATACCTGCATAACTTTCTGAAGGGAACACACAAAGTCCTGTGACTATTTTATGAATAAAAAGCTTTAGACTATCGATGAATGGTTGCCATTTTATTTTTAGTTCAGTTGGACTGTTAGGCAATACTGGCTTTTTGTGCAATGGTGTTTTTTTACCCAGTTTTTATGTGATGGCTCTTACCTTTTCAGTTTTAAAAACTACATCCTTGCACCAACACTTGGTCTCTTACAGAGCTGCTGTGAATGTTCTTCAGGTGTAGTAAAGTTCTGCATTTCTACTTTTTATAAAAGTAAGTCTTACTACTGACTGTTGAGCTGCTCCTGCATGGGAATCCTTAGTGTGTTTTGTAGTAACTTGCAGGAATACTGTTGTGGGAACATCACTGATAGTACAAGAGACCCACACTACTGAGCAACAGTGTGTTTAAGTTGTGTCAGTAGTCCTATTAAGGCAAGCAGAAGCTGTTCAATGCTGTGCATTTTAGCAGCTGGGTGACTTAGGAGGTGTCTAAATACAGATAGAGGCAATTAATATACTGCATAGTTATGAGTCGTAGTGCAGGGTAGTTGGTACCATGATCTGGCTAAGACAGTGGAATACTCTGTTAGTACTTGTGGTAATGTCAGAACTCGAGAGTAACAGTAGCTTTAGGAAACAAGAAGTATTTCACAAATAAATGAATAGATCTGAAGTGGAGAGGGTTGGAAAGTGTGACTGCACTGGGAATGTGGTAAAGGAACACTGACAAAAAGAGTGGTCAGGTGAAACAGGCCCTGCTTGTTCCTACAGCCCAGTGATTTGAGACCTTCCAGCAGCAAGCCTCATGCTGTTCCCTTCATGCTGCTCATCACTGCTGTGACACATCGCTGTGAGTCAAACAGACCACAGACGATGGAACATGTGTTTAGATATGGACACTGGCTGTAGGTTCTGTCTAGAAAACAGTCGCATCTTGAATGATGAAATACTTGGAGCAGCTTATGATGGGACTTGGGACAGCTCTATGTAACCTCATGTATAGCTATTTTAGCATCCAGGGCCTTGTTAGAAATAGTTGAAGCTATACTGCACTGCTTCCTGAGCTACTGTCTTAACAGCAATCTTGGTTGCTAGAGCTGTCCGAGTGAGTGCTATCGCTCTTGCCATACTGACTCCCAGCTCCCATTAGCATGTCCCAAAATCACAACTGACTACAACAGTTCCTTCAGGTGATGATGCCCTGGAAGAGGAACAGAAAGGATGGTGTCTGCTGGGGGAAGTGTAAGTTGATATAGCAATCAGCTCTCATAATTTAAGTTTTTTTTTTTTTTTTTTTTCCCCTAACTTTATACTCAGAAAATGATTTTACGTTTCCTGCTGCCTTCTTATCCCACAGCTGCTTCCATTGTTGCTTATGGTGACAGGAGCAATCCCTTCATTTACAAAGTGCGAGCAGAGGGGAAGAAGGGTTACAGAAGATCAATGTTAACCTGAATAAACGTAAGGTAAAGCACATAGTGCTTTCAGTTTTGACACAAGAGTGTTAAATAGCTTGAGTGTGTAAAAAAACAAAAGCTGAATCTCATTAGAAGGTACGTGCTTGCTTTAACTTTCCTAAGTAGTAAAGTATGGGATTAAATATCTGTTTAATGAAGAGGGATTTTCACTTTCCTGGGTGACTGTTAATCTGTCACAAGCAGTGGGTTTGCTCTTCAGTCTTGGCTGGGTCTGTGAGAGGAAGCACTGAAATTCAGAGATTTCTTCTGCATAAGGCTTTTGCAACGCAGGGAAGGGGCTTTGCCAGGACAGAAGGGTTGAGGAGGCAAGGATTTCCTGCAGTCGAAGGCTGAAGGGGCTGGTGTCAGGTAAGTGTGAGGGCTTCGGATAATAATGGATATCTGTGTGGCTGTGCTGCTTGTTTTTCAAGGTCACTTGTGTTTAGTCTCCACGGAGTCGCATCTTGTATCCCCCACATATCCATTAAGGCACGGAGCTGATTGTATAGAGCAAGCTGTGGAGAAAAGGTGCATTTCATACTAACTGGCTGTTGTAGGTGAGCTCTTGCAGTCCTTGCCTTGAGCAAACATGCTGGAGAATTTCTGCTCTGCTGCTGCTGGGGTTGTAACACAACTGCTCTCTCCTGCAGGTATGGCTTGAGGGACTGGGAGGAAGAAAGCAGGAATGGGAGTGTGGATACAGCTGGGGAGAGAGGGTGGTGGGTGGAAGGGACCGTGGGAGTTGCTGGAGGAGCAAGTTTTAGGTTCTGTTCTGAACTTTGATGTCCGTGTGATCGCAACTTGGTAAGTGCTTTCTGAGATGTTAAACTTAAACTGCCAGACTGTACATTGACCAAACTAATTCAGGAGCTTTATCTGTAATTGCACTGTACAAAAGGAGCCTTTGCCTCTTGAGACGCTTTAATAAGTACGTGAGATACAATGTGCATAAAATACTTCACTTGCATAACACGTAGCTTTTAATTTTTGCTGTGCATTAATTTGAAAATAAAAGTGGGCTCCAAATCCTGGATTCTCATGACTTTTCATGATACCATAGAAATCCATTCTTTAAAATATGATTAACTAAGCTAAACCAATGAGGACCCACAGTACTCAAACAGTTGTTGGAAAACAAACTATAATTAACTATCTTCTTTAGAGAGAAAGAGGAGACTGTACAGAACACTGCCAAGAAAGCAGAGCTGTTCTTAACCCTTGCAAGCTAAATAAAATCAATACGAATAACAAAGTGCTAAACAAAGCAGGAAGGCTCGTGAGCTGCAAGGGTTACAAGTTTTAGACAAAAGCCTTGTAAGTGACTGCTGGAGGAAGTACACGGATGATGACAACTTTGACTTCTAAATGGCTGTGTTGCCAGCCCCTGGCAGAGCTGGAAAGCAGGAAGCGGCGCGTGGAGGCAGAGCGTGGTGGTCAAGCTGAGTGGCAGCCGCTGCCGCACCGAGAGGAAAAGTGAAAGCAGGCTTGGGTGGTTTCAGGGCACTGCTTTTGCAAAAGGTGTTTGCAAAAATGTTTTAAAACAACCTGTTCAACTGAGCATCAGTGGTAGGTTTAAGAACAGGCTGGTCTGTCAAAATACTAATTTTGTAGTTTCATTGGAGGGCAGTGCTTTCCATGTGGGTTTGATTAAGCAGCAAGAATATAAATACAATGAAAATTAAATCCTGTCTTTAAAGGATTTCATTATTGAAATTGTGTGTTCCCGGCTTGAAGTTAAGCATCCAGTTCTGGATTACATTCTTGCTCAATATGGTTCACTTGTCTGAACCATATTGTTTAAATTTTGGTGTTAAATTTAGTCATAATTGGGATCAAGCAAACAAATGGGAAGATGCAGTGAAGGCAAATCTTAACAGTTGCATGTAAATGAAGCAAGGGCACGGACAGCATAGCTCAGAGTCCGGGCTTGCAGCACTTAATGCTGAGATACCTCCTTCAGCATTGCATGGACTGATTAGATGGCCAGCAGTGTGATGGGGAAGCCTGCTGAAAGCACAACAGGTTTGCATTGAAGGCCCATATTAATCTTGCTCTCAGTTCTTTGAAATCTGTGTTTAAATTGTGTTAAACCAGCAGCTTATTGTTAGAATAATGGTAAAATTGTAAGCGTTGTATAACCACATTAAAAGCTCTTCTAATGCAGGAAGGTGAATGTGCTGGTGAGAGTCGCTACTCCAGCTGACCAGACAATAAGCAGCAGAGGTATTGCTTGCTAGGTAAAGCTTCCAGCAAATTCTTGTCACTTAGTCATGCTCAAAGTTACTGAATGTGAAAAGAAACCTAATCAACCCAGTTACTTCTGACTACAAATTGGTTTTTATAGTCCCCAGACTAAAGTATTTCCCTGCATTAAGAATAAAAAGCATTTGTGAGGGGAATTGCTGTTGGATCATACATTCTCAAACTGATGCTATTTATTCTACTTCATGAACTGTTTTTTGGGGGAGGAAGAAATTTAAATGATATATGATTATCTAAATATATGCACGTAAACACATTTATATATGTATATACATAAGTATGGCTTTAGATTTTGATGTTTATGTTGCTTTTCAAGTGTGTGGTCTACAGAAGGGCTCTTTGGAACATAAATTTCACATAATCAAAAACTAATTCACTTCAGACACTATATATAACCTTTTTTTTTAAGTAAGGTTTTACTACACTGCCTGCCACAATGAGGTATTCGCATGTGGGGTTGAGGGAGGGAGGCCCATGCGTGGCACTGGGCAGAGGATGTCAGTGCTGCCAGCTTGGGGAATTCCTCATGAGCCATCAGTGTTTGCAGCAAAAGATCCACCTAGTCTGGGGCAGTGCATTCCGTGGAGGACAAAGGACAAAAACAACCAAGGAAGAATTAAGGGTTGTTTTTGCAGGCACTTGGGAAGTTTTCATGACTCACGCTACCTAGAAAAAGTAAAATAGTCGTGGGCAGAAAGTCTGGTATTGTGAACCACTTCAGAAGCAGGAAAACCCATAAGAGCAGATCTGCTGTCTAGTCAGTGGAGGCTTTTTTTTAAAGTATACAAACATTTTAACCATATAGGGAATAAAAGTTAAATATAAGAATAAATACCCAAAGGATATGCTGTGGAGAAAGACACACAGCTGATTATTTTCCAGTGCTTGAAGCGCCAGAGTTTGGGAGATGCACTTAGGCTGGGTTGCATCCGGCACCTCTGGTTTTGGAGGGAGAATTGGCCCAGTCTAGTAGCCCTTCTCAGGGTAAGGGCTATGCCACTGTCAGCTGAATATCCTAAATGATGGATCTGGGGGAAAACGGGAGATGAGCAGAGGCTCTGAGCAGCTTTGGAAGTAGCTGCTGGATATAAGGTAAAGGCTGTTCAGCTTTTGTCTGCTTGAATCATCAGTTTGCAAGCAAGACTGCAGATGCCAGATATTTGTGGGTTCCATGTGTTAATGCAGAGCTGGAGGAGCTGAAGGCACTTGTTAACAAAGAGCCAATTGCGGCACGTGAGGGCTGAAAGCACAAAATGCATCCTGGGCAGAGGTGCTGGGGCGTTGTGCAGTTCTTTGTGACAAAGCTGCGAAAATGGGAGGCTGGTGGTTTAGGTGGTAACTGGAACAAAGTGCAGATGTATTCAAACAGAAAGCAGCTTTGGCTTTAATCCATAGGTGTGAGAAGTTTCATGCCTATTCATGAACCAGCGTTATGTGAAACTCAGTGCAACTCATTCTTTACGCTTGCCCAAATGAACTGGAAAATACTTATTTCAATTGACAAATGTCTGAGATGCAGGTTGAATATAAATGGAAGAGAGATTTGGTGTTGCAATTCTGCTCTCTGGAGCATCTAACCCAAATGCTCTGGAGTAAAATCCAGACTTAAATTATATACCTACCTGTTCTGTGGCAACCTACCTTATTTTTGGGATACAGCATAGACAGTGTGCTGGGCTGCAGCTCCAGAGCAGGTCTATCAGGAGGCAAATGCATTTGTTAGTGCCAGGATGCGCTGGTAGCACGTGGCTTGCCCTCAACGCTTCAAATGGAGGAGTTTTTGTATGTGTTGGGATTTCTTCCAAAGCCAGTATAATGATGGCCCCCATTGTATTACAGAGGAATAGTTGAAGAGTGAGAAAAGTCACTTAGGGAGTGACAAACCTAAGGAGGGCTGGAGACAGTTTGTATTGACTTAAAATTAACAAACTTATTGCACAAGCCGAAAACTCAAGCTAGTTTCTATGCTTGGTCTCTATCCAAGCCTTCTGCTGACAGCACAGAGGGCCGTTGCGCACTGAGAGTCGTGCATGATCTTACACTTCTATGTAGGCTTGTAATTCAGATGATCCAGCCTTCTCCTGATAGAACTTGTTGGAGGCTTTATTCCTGCTCTTCTCTGGAGCGCTGGAGCCATTCCTGCAAGAGGCCTCCCTTTTAAAGGGGCTGCTCCTCTCGCTTTGCTGGGGGACTGGTGCCCAGTCCCTCACCATGATGATTGATTCAGCTATTCTGTTGTAGCCTCTTTGAAAGCATTAAGATTTTTGCTTTTCAGCACTTGTGGTCCCCGTTCAGTAATGCAGAAGCTTTAAATATGACCCATTTAAATGTGAACAACGAAGGAAAGAAATAGAGCAGACACCACAGGGGTTAAGAACGCGCTAGCTGGGAAGGAAAAGAATGGTAACAGGTAGCAGCCAAATGCAAAATGACTGTTTTTCGCCTGCAGCAGTTTGGCACCAGCAAATTTAAAAGGCGGGTTGGAAAGGCTTGCTGCTAAATAGTTGCAGTAACAAGACAATCCTGAGCATGGCCATGGGCAAGATCTGCACTAATAATCCGATCAGTTTATGGGTTTCTGTTTCATACTGTCCCTGATGAATAAATTCCTCGATATGCCAGAGATGGCTATCACTGATGCTTTTCATAATTTTCTTAATATTGCTTCTCAAAATTATTTTACGGGAGAACAAAACCAAAACCTAATTTTTCTTTTCAGGTCAGCATTTTTTTAAACAAGAAGGTATCTGCAGTGTATTGCAAGTCTTTTGTTACTCAAAACCATACCCTCCCCCTACCCACCATTTAGTTAATTCCTGATTTGGGGGTTTAAATCAGTGCAACTCTGCCAAGAAGAGACTTGCTGATAAGCTATTTTGAGAAGACTCAAGCTTGTCTGTCTTCAAGGAGATGCTAAACTATAAATGGGCTCTGAAGCACTACTTAGGTCATTACGAACCACTGCCCTGCAAAAGAGGAACAAAAAAAATCTCAGACTCCCTGTGTGGATTTGAACTATGCAATCACAGAAGTTTCTTAATGGAGGAGTTGCACAGAAGACACAAATCGTAGATGAGGTTACTTGAAAATAGAATGATTAATTAGGAAAGTTTTGCTGCCATGATGTATGTTCATGCTCATAGTTACAGAGCTCCTTGCCTTTTTTGGGGGGGGAGGGGGAGGTGAGGGGGAAGTATTTAAAGTCTTAAAACCTGAGATGGATAGGAATCTACGTGAGTTTGTATGTTTAAAAACAAAACCACAACCCTGTCATTTCAATTCTTTCATAGAAGGCTTCATTCACATTTGAAGGCTGCTAAACAAAAACAAAAAAAAAAAAAAAAAGAGAGAGAAAAAAACACTTTGCTTTCTGTTCTGAAATTAATAGTCCTTCACTTTTAAATACAGAGCTTCTCAGCTTTAATGTTTGTAGTATGAGCAGCATCCACCTGAGTTCATGCACTGGAATATTTATACCTAAGAGCAGAAGTCAAAGACATTGGACACAGAGAAATATCTTCTTCCTCAGTGCCGGGAGGAATTGGGCTGCTTCTGTTCGCTAATGAACATTTCACAGGAATACTTTGAAACAAGTGACACTGTGACACTTATGGTTGGCTTTGTGTGAGGTGTTGAAGCCCACCGTGGAAAACCAGTGTCCGTGTACCGTGCCAATCCAACAGTCAAAGAAGCTCATCTCTGTGCAGAAGCAAATCATCTTTCGAACTGCTTTTGCTTCCAAGGCAGCTCGAACCAGAAAAAAGTGCATTGTGAGTAAACGACGTTATCGTATCACGGCCCTTGCTCACATGTCCAAACACAGCACCTGCAAAACATAATTCCGTCCCAGTGCTGCAAACACGTGACTTCCCGGTCTGACCCACCTACCGCCCCAGTGGGAGCGAGGGAAGAGCAACAGCAAATGGTGGCCGATGGATTTTCATAACCAAACCAGAAGATAAACAAATGTCCCTGCTGCGGGACTGGAGCAATAATAACAATAAACCCACGAATAATAATAATAAAAAAACAGATGATTAAGCAGTATTGTAGTCCTGCATGTCTCCCATGGGTCACAAACTGCCTGTGGCAATGGTCACTTTTTGGATATGTGCTTGTGTAGTGCCCAGCTTACTGGTGCAGCTTCCTAATACTGCTGTAGAAATATCATCAGCAGAACTGATAATAGCAATAATACAGAATTCAGTGATAAATAAAGTGACTGTCTTCCAACCCAGTTACCCATGACATTAAAACCACTGATCCTTATTGGCCCGGCTTTATTTTGTGGTCAGCAACCAATAACAGTATTAAGTGAACATTAAATGTTACTAAGCTCATTACACAAGTGATGAAAAGTCATTTCTCCTTGTGTTAATTGAGAGAAGGTGCTTGATAGGGTGCTTTAGGACCACTTTTGTTGCCGTGGTGAGGGAACTTAATAGCAGCCATGACCACCAGCAGAGTGTGGTAGGACTTTCTGGATGGCCACCAGCAGAGCCCCTCTGGGAAGAACAGCATGAGGAGGGGCTGTTATTCATCAGCCCTTACGCTGAGTCCCTCCACCAGCGCCTGCCCAAGCTGACCGAGGTCCTTCAGCAAGCCATGATGAAAAATGTGACATTTCTGGTTTTGGCGCTTCTTCTGTGCATCCCCACTCACCCCATGGGCTGGGAACCGAGCGTATGGACCAGGCAGCAGCAGTGCCCTGGTCCAGCTGGGCTGGAGCATCACCGGGACAAGGACCAGACCCGACCTTCTCAACAGAAGCACCTTGAAAGGCCACAATTATTCATCAGGATCCAGCAGCCAACGAGGACGCTGGATGCCAGCTCCTGGCCATGCCTGCTTCACATAGCTGCCACCAGCACCAAACTTCTCCCTCCCACGCAGCTCTTGGCTTCTTCCACTCCTATATCAATAACCTGGCTGGCAAGATGTTCTTGAATTAATTTCCTTCTTTCAAATGCCTCTTGAGAGTTTCAAATACCTGAGGGGATATTGTCCCATTAAATTATCCTCGTAACACTCTGTATTCCTCACCTCCAGACCTATAAAAATTACACTTTTTCATTTGTTCTGCTGGGCTGTTTCTGTCTCATAAAAAAAGCATTTTCTTCCCTACACCGTGTAGAAATCCTCTCAGCAATTCTGGCCACTTGGCATTAAAAACAAAAGCCAGAGTAAATACAGCAATATTGTAAAGCAGAGGGCTAAGAATCAGCCTCCCAAAGCTGCAGAGAAAGACAATGTAGGAGCTGGTGTTAGCCTTATCTGGAAATGTCAGCATTTGATAGGAATCATTTGAGTACTTGAAGCTGGTTCCATTTTACAGAAACTCAAATTAGCAACCCCCACAGCACAGGGCTGAAGCAAATGGCTGCTTTCCTCCTAAGCTTTCCAGCCTAATTTGTGGAGAAGATGCTTTGCTCCCTCAGGAGGTCAGACAGCATATTTTCCAAAGAAACTCTAGAAATATGGAAAAAAATGTATCTGAGAAATCCTTTTACAGTGCCAGTATTTTAACTGCATTCTCACATTTGTAGGCTATTGGTTTTCCTACAGAGAGGAAAACATTTAATCTACAGATGAGACCTCCAAAGAGTGAAGACTTTTCTATGGTATAAGACTGCTGCATTTGAATGAGTGCCAAATTAAATTTCAAATAATCTCCTTTGAATGTACCATTAAGCTAGGAATTGCCTAGATACGATTAATAATAAAAAGGAAGAATTTCCCAGAAGAAACATTAACTATACTCCTTTCTTTTTCTTACAGTTTCTTAGTTAAAAACACTTACTCGTGTCTGTATTACCTACAACACTTTGTATTTAAGATCTTAATATTCTTCTTAAGAAAAGCTAACACTGTGCTTTCAGTTATGCCCATTTTACTGCTCACCCTCAATTTTGGAGAAAAAAATTAAAGCAAACTTTCACATACTGTAAATGCTATAATCCATCATCCTACTCATACATTGTGTATGTGGTTGCTGTCGTGCATGCTGATTTAGGACAACGATCCATCATTTCTTATGTCCCAAGCTGGCAAGTGGCTCTACATGAGCTCTTTGCTCATGTTCCGGGAAGGCGCCCATCAGACCAACCTCCCCAGCACTCACCTCTGAGCTCAGAACACATCTTTTTGAGCAAAAAAACAGGTCTAAAATCTATGCGCTGAACAAGCTTGCATGACAACATGAGAAACAACTCTATCTTAAACTATGCAAAAAATTAAGAAATACCTAATTCTATGAAGCATGAAGCAAATATGCCCAAAATTTCCTGGGACTTTGTCTCAGGGATTGTTTTAATGCCATCTTGTCCTCCCAGCATTTCATATCAGTCTTCCTCACTAGCAGTCCTTGTTAGTGAATGGGGGAATTGTGAAAGCTTCCTCTGTATGGGAACAGTTTATTGTCCAGGGCAGGCACTGAAAAGAGACTTTGCTGACTGCACCTGTGGTGTCCCAAACGAGCTCTGTAGGTCTGCATTTAACTGTACATAAAGTTTGTGCGTGCAGTGATGTTCAGATCTGGAGGGTTATCACTGCAGCTGTTACTGGTTTCCTGGGGGTTTTGCCGGCTTCCTTTCCCCAGCGGGGACCTTCCTCCTATGTAGGATGAGGCGAGTTTCTTTTCATACTTCTAACACAAAAAAAATGGCTGTGATCAATACAGCGTAAACCTCTCACTGCTGTCTTTTTTGGGGAGGAAAGTTTGCCGGTGCTCCTTCCCTACCGACCTTTTGGTCTGCTGCTGCTTTTTTGCTCTGTAGAAGTTCAGTTTTCACGTGGCTTTGCCAGTGCCACCGCCCTGCTGTCTCCTCGGAGGGGGAGATGAGCAGCCGCAGCCTGCAGCGCTGCAGCATCAGTCATGCAGTCGGTCTTCACAGAGACAAAGTCCGCCACTGCAGGTCACAGGTGCCCAGAATTAGTCTGGATCCTTTCACTTAGAAAATATGCATATTCTGTAAAATCTTTAATTTTTTTTTTCCCCCCAAAAATTCCATTCAGGTGAACTCCATGGCCATCAAAGTAGGAAGCTACTGTCATGCTTTCTGTGGCTGAATACAGTTACTGTCTTCATATGGAGGGACTTGCTTTTGTATGTATCTAATAGGAGCTTGTTTTTTGAGATAAGTCCGATTTGATTCATTTCTCTAATCTGTGGAAAAGGAAATTTCTAACTCGCCCTTATTGTGGTCATTCATCAGATCCTGGCATCCTCAGTATCTCATACTGTTATGGAAATACTGCCTAGAACAAGTTAGGCAAAATGAGTTAATCTTATCTAATACATTTGGCAAAGGACTTTGGTTTGAAGCAGTTCCTAAAGCACTACTGTTTTATAATGTAAATCTCCAGTTTTTGCAACTAGCTTTGCTAAACAGCATGATTATAAAATTAAGAACTAGCAATGGGCTCCTAAAGCAAGTCAGTGTGCAAAGTAACGAGGACAAGCCAGTAACAGAAACGGCTGCACTTCTGTCTTCTCTTTCCAGGTGCAGCAGAGC
Source organism: Anseranas semipalmata (assembly GCA_013399115.1). Lineage (NCBI taxonomy): Eukaryota > Metazoa > Chordata > Aves > Anseriformes > Anseranatidae > Anseranas > Anseranas semipalmata. The sequence continues at coordinate 328,057 of VXAA01001162.1, read as the reverse complement.
TGGATGTTAGATTTTCATAGAGCAGCAGCCACCCGCTCTTACCTGGGTGGTGCTTTTTATCTCCACTCCGTAGGACAATACTGGGCCACTCTTCCCTTTGCAGCTAACGCCAGCACAAAGCAGAATAATTTTGTTTTTTGCTGGGGAGGACAACGTGGTGGAGAGCATCGGGCTGAGGCACCCCGGAGCTCCTGGCTGCGGTGGCAGCAGGCACAGGGCCAGCAGGAGTGATCCACATCCACACCTACAGCCACACTCGGGGATGAAGGCTTGGTGTCAAAGGGCTGTCATCAGGCTTCCTGCTGGGTTAAAGGCTGCTGAATCCCCTCAATAATGTCCTTATTGTCCTAAACTTTGAGACGTTATGGGTTGTGATTCTCTTTTCAGCAGATTTGAGAAATTGTTACTCCAGCGAGAATTCTTATTCTGCTTCTTCAGAAGAAATTTGTCACTGGTAGCTACAGAAAGACAGGCAACGCTCTCCTCTGCCTGCTTTTGGGTAGTACCGCTCAGACATTTAACAACGCATCTGTGACAGAACGGCTCTTGCCTAGGCCATGCACGTTTGTCTCAGGGAAGCTAGATGAGGCTCAGTATGCTTCAGCTGAAAAGCATTAAGTGTCGCAGTTGGAACCATATGGGCTGGAGAACACAAGTGTCAGTCTTTGCTAGCTAAGAACTAGTCTCACTCTACCAAACCACCCATCCGGTTACCTTTCAACTAACATTTTTAGCAAAGAGGATAGCAATCTACTGGACAACTGTTTTATGGAAACACAAAGCAAAAATATCAGATAACGGCTGCTCTCCTAATCTGCTCTCGTCAGGCAATTCAAACCCGACCATCTATCCCTAATATCATGTATGTTGTTTTGGTTATTTTTTACTCCTTGAAAACTGCAATGGAGTTGATAAAGAAATAACTTTTGTGCTAATTGTACTGTCACTTTCTGAATTTGACATTTACAAATAGAAATCCATCTTCACAGAAACTAGTTCAGACTATGATGAGAAGAAACTGCAGCATACCTGCTTGTATTTTGCTGAGGGCTATGGGTAGGTTTATTTTGCTTGTTTTTTGTGTGTGTGAATATTCAGATGATACAAGGAGAAATAAATGAATACCTAGAAATACCGAATTAGCCAGGCTTACATATTGTTCCCCACTCATCATTCAACTGTTAAATGTCCTATTATGCACTCAGAGAGCAAAAACAATACCCCGTATGGATAATCATACATTATAAACTGCAAGATAATTTATTATTGTTATGAGCATTTTGTTAGCTGCACAGATTGCATGCTTCCAGTTTGTAAATATCTTGTAATAAAACAAATTACTTTGCAGGCTTTGGAGAGGATTTGCTGAACAAGAGAGGCAACAGTTGGCTCAACAGAAACTTCCTTGACTGACTCAGAAGAAAGTGCTGAAAGACGTCTGCTCTTCAGAGTCTTGCCTGAGTCTTATGTTTACTCTTTGGAGAAGGTACTTGTGGACGAGTCAGAAGGGCAGGGCCCTCAGATGTGCCTAGATCTGCATCACAAGGACACAATTTTCTTCACAAGCACAGGCCGTTGTGTCTCAGCCCTTGGTCTCTGGAGCGGTTGTGAGACAAGGTCCCCTCAGCCCACTGTGCAGCAATTTGGTGTTCTGCACCTCTTCATCATTAGCTGAAGTCAAATCAGCAGATCTTTTCAAACAGTCTCAAACAGCTGTTCCAGAGCAGTATTTTCCTGTCATACTGTCCTATAGGTGCTAACCAGGGATCAAAAACCTCTGCATTTCTTTTCCACCTGAGCCACCTTGTGGGCCCTCTTCCTATAGCTAAAATGATATTTTTGAGAGAAAAGATACCAATCATGGTGTATATTTCAGAAAACAGTAATGGAAACTGATGAGGATGGAAGCACTGTGGGACTGGACCCATCACTGCTTGATCACCAGGCTCTTTAACTACCTCTGTGAAAAGAATTGGCTTCTATTGATGTAGTCCCTAGTAGACCAGCAGCCTACACACACACACACGCACGCACGCACGCACGCACACACACACACACACTAAAATAAAATAAAATAAAATAAAATAAATCAAAATTGAGCACCTGGACAGTCCCAGCAGACTTGGCGTGGTGGGTTCACACTGATGATGAAGTGGGTGCAAGAAAGGGATGATATGGGTGCAGGAACAGATTATTCTTGATTATTCCTGATACTGTCAGGACTCTATTGGGAAATAAACTCAATGAAGTTCAAGAACAGATTTTCTCAACACTGCTCTCACAGCAGGGGGAAAGCTGGGAGGTCACTGAATTAGGCTTAATATTCCCTTCCAGCCCATGACTGAGAAGCCTTTCCTATCTGTGGAGGTGGGAATCATCTGTTAGGGTGCTGTCCTCCTTATCCTACAAAATGCCTCGAACGGTGCCCCAAGGGGCAATATTGCAGGGCAACCTGAAGCCAGTGAAAATGCAGTAGGTCCATGTGAAATGGTTTTGCAAGCAATGAATTGAAGGGCAGAGTTTAACAGAGGGGGACTTCTGTGCGCATCACAGCCAGCCGAGGTTTTGTTGTATTTTTTCACAAGCGAAGAGCATTCAGATGCTTCTAGGCTCCATCCTCACATTTTTGAATCACACGTGACACAACTAGGATGAACAATGCCAGCCTCTGGGGGCCAACACCTTGTGCCCCTCCCTGGCCACAAACCCTCTCTGATCTGCTAACACCAGATATCTGGCTCCTGGGCAGATGCAGGACAGAAGACACCTATTGATGATGACGATTTACCACATGTAAATAGACCTGACAGCAGCCATGATGCTCCAGAGGTGACAGAGACACTCTGAACGAACACACATGAGCAGGGAGAGTTTGGCTGCACAGTCAAAGCTGAGGCATCATAAAAATACTCCTGCACTGCGTCTGAAGCATGCCAAACCCCAGATTTGGCAGGAAGCGAGGGGTGTGAGCTCTGAAGGTTTATTTATTGAGTTTCTTGATGGGCTGCTCTCTAGGCTGTCGAGCAAGCGGGTGGGGAGCTCTGACAGATCCTGGCCACGCTGCCTCCGCACAGCCATTCCCCATTCATTACTTCAATGACGAGAAGGAGCAAAGCACTCGCCAAGCCCAATGCCAAGTAATGCAGAGTTAGTGCTTAGCTTGCTGTGCTTCGGTGGCACGGCCAGCAGCTGGAGAACTTCCCGTCTTGGCTTGAGGAATTTATCAACAGAAAAACAAACAACTGTCATATTTTCTGTTTGTTTTGCATTTCTCAGGGTCACTGCACAGATTTCTCAACTTCATGAGCTCTGCGGTGGAGCTAAAGGTTTGGTGCAACCGTCTGTTCCCTTCTTTCCATCCTCCCCCTCATTTTTCTTCCCCAGTACAGAAGCACCTGAGCAAGCCCGACACAAACCACCTTGAGGGCACCCAACGCCCTCACGCTGCTGTCAGAGACAGGGCTGGGAGAAGGCCTGGCCTCAAACCCTCACCTTGCAGGATGGGGAAGGGGCTCCAGCTGTGAGGAACCCCGGAGCGCAGGAAGCGCGTCCCTTCTCCCCGTCAGGGCAAGGAGCCCTGATGCTGCCCAGGATGTGCACCAGCATCTGGGCACCGCGCCCTGGTCCTGCTTGCTGGATCCGTGGGGCAGAGGGGCTGCTGGGGAATGAGAGGCTGCAGCTCGGTTAAGATGCCAATTCCTTGGTGTGCTAGCCTGAAAACCTATTTATGTGAACCTACATCATTGAATAAGCATTTCTTTCTGTATCAGAATAAGAATTTCATTTTTAGATTAAAGGTAAAACAAAAAGTGTTTCATCTGCCCTGGGCTCTGATTTGAGCTTCTGGGCTCCTCCCTCAGCATCTGCTGATAGAGGTAAGCCCTGAAATATGGAAAGAGCTACTTTTCTGTAGCTGTCGCGTTACCAATGCAACGACTAGGTCTGTGATGGCTGCACACCGCACGGAAAATACATACGTCATTTTAAAAGGTTTCTTTACAAGGCCAAAGCTTCACTTTATGTTGGAGTAAATCTGGAATAGCATCATTGCCTGCCTGGCACTGCTTGCCTGCCCATGGCTAAGAGCAGGCTTTGCTCCATACCCTGGAAAGATTTGTGTTTCAAATTAATTTGTGCCTTTATGAAGAAAACAAAAGCCCACAGATATTCCAGGCCAAACTTGAGATGATTGCCTGATGAGATAACAAGCCGCTAGTGCTCTAACCTGACAGTATCACTACATTATTATGTTCCTGAACAATACTGCATTGTGGAAACAAAACACGCTAGCTGTATCCTTCTGTTATCAATCAGCCAGCAGTGCAGGACTAAAGTTATTTAACTCTCACTTTCAGAAGCACACGGATCAATAGCACAGGGTATGTAACAGAAATAGACAGCCAGGCCATGATGTTTAATTAATTTTATATTACTATTAGTTTATAAATGGCCGGACTTAAGCAATATAAAAGTGACAGCATATGATGAGTGTGATCGTCCCGATTGTCCAAAGCCTGAAAGAGGCATCTTAGAAAGACCTTGGCAAGTTAAGGAAGGCACACATGAACAATTGCTTTTAAAAGCAGTTCTTAATTTTTTGCTGACATTGCTAGCTAAAATAAATAGGCTCTGTGCAATTATGGCACGTGATCTGTGTTCCTCAGGCTTGGATCTCAGCCTTTTAAACTCAATCAAGTAAATTAAATTAAATTAAATCTGAACATCCAGCTGTATCAATCCAGGATTGGTTTTTGAATATGAATATTTAAATTGCATTTCTCTTTTTAGTGTTGCACAAATACTACTTGGCCTAGGCATTGCTGAATGGGCTCCAGCCCGTGCATTTTTCTCTGCATGTGCACACACAGCTGGGGCGGTCGGGCAGCTGACGGCGAGAGGAGCTTTTACTTTTAATCCTGCCGTGGGCAAGCCATAGGAACACCCTGCCTGCTGCGCACACGGCCCCTAAAGCTCTATAGGTACAGAGCCGGGCGCAGGTACAGGCAGGGACACACACACACACACACACANCGGCCGGGGCCCGGCCTGCAGCTTCCCGGGGGCGGGGGGGGGAAGCTAGAATGATTTTATTATTATTATTATTTTAATATATACAGAATGAACATTTTTAGATCTGTTTTTACCTCATTTGGCGGCTGAGAATTTCAGTACGGAGAGCTGCCAAGAATTACAGAGCTGCGAGCCACTGCACAAAAGCATCTCATCCAAGATCATACCAGATTTTTGTAAGTAAAATGTGCCAGCCCTACCTAGCACACAGCCCGGTCTCTGCCAAAGTAACTATCCCTCCACGGACTGCTGCCCTATAAATCATGTTTTTTATTTCTGCGCTGCAGGAATGTACTGCAGATTTATAAAACATTTAAGACCCAGTGGTTAATGTTTCATCTGTTCATGAATATCCTCGGGGACCAAACTATTGTTTAATCTTGTACAAAACTAACCATGATTTATACAAAAGTTGTCTGAAGCATTTTTCTTTTATTAGCAATACCACTGTGTGTCAAAAGCAGAACCTAGATTTATCTACTGTTCGTGCTACCCATATAATACATAATGCTGTGTGCATTAAGTAAGGAATAAAAAAGTAAACAGTACTCCTGCTGAGTGAGGACCTACAGATAGATGGCTTCAACTCCAAGGTGATTTGGATCCAGATCAACATCCAGCAGCCATAGCAGTTAATAGGGCCCTGAGCGTGCTAAAGGTCTGAAGCACCCGTTGCCCCTGAAGCGGCTTAGCAAGTCAAAATGAAATGCCATGGAAAAAAAAGAAGAAGTTTTGGTTGCCCTGTCTGGCTGCCAGAGTGCTCGGACTTTCCTGTGCGGGTTGGGTTGGAGGTCCTAAACTGGGGGCACTAAAATCACCAGCTTCTTTTGGAAACCTGGTTTAGGAAAACAGTATTTAAGCTGACAATCCTTATTGCCAGATTTGAGCCTGCTGCAATTATAAAAGTTCCAGAAAGGACTCTAAAAATGATGTGGCCTAGGGGCACGTATTTTATTACCTCTCACGGACTTCATTTCCCAAAAGCTATGAGAGGAAACCTCCTCTCTCCCCAGCCTGTGAGCTCTGGAAACAACATTGCCTTCTGCATCGCGCCCTGTGCCCAGACACCCGCAGGCCCAGCAGAGCCCCGGGGCAGCCCCGCACCCAGAGCCACCTCAGTTGTCCCAGCAGAACAAGCCCCAGGCGCCCGTCTGAGCTCGGCTGGCTCCACGCAGTGTGCAGGAGCGAGAAATAACAGGAAAAAAGTGGGGTGCAACATCCACAGCCAGGACGAGGCTTAGAGGCAACGAAGGCGGTGATAAATGTTTTTGTTTTGTCACTTCTCAAGGGGCATGTTAAAGAAGGAAGTATGTTTGTTATTCCCAATCAGAAACAACAATGTGGCTCAGGGGCTGAGGTTGAAAGTGCATATAAATAATTTAGTGTAGAATATATTATAGGGATGCGGTTTAATTATCAAAAGCAAAACAAAGAAATGAAGAAAAAGCCATTCCAGCTCTTGAATTATATTTGATCGGAAAGTGTTTTTCATTTTCCTTGTGTTTTTTATTTTTATTTTTATTTGGGAAACAAAAAGTCTTTGGTTTGCACCTCTGCACTTTCTCTTCTCAAGCCTGCCTTGAAAAGCTCAAACTTCTCTGCACAGAGAAGACAAGTGGTGAGGAAAAAGAAATGATACTGAGCTGAGAATTCTGTTTTCTCTAGAAACACAAGCTCAATTAATAAGTCACAGGAAGTTCAGAATTCAAGTTACATTTTAACAAGTGCTGAGCTACCATAAGCACATTAAAAATTTGGAATGTTGCTAGTCTGCCCAAGCAAACAGAACTTGCCTTACAGTGACGGTGTAGTAAGGATAGGACTGTAAAGTGAGGATTTTGATGTTTCTGACCACATTGGACATAAAAATTCCCTTTGTTTTCTTTTATACATTAGTATAGGGAAGAGACGGTGCTTGTCCTGAGCAAAGCTTATATCTGAGTAAAACTTATGTATTTGGGTCCTACCTGATTTAAATACATATTCATTCACTCCCCATTCAAAAGCAATGCTGATCCTTTGTGTCAGTCAGTGCAGTTCAAATTGCAAAATTCAAAATCAGTGAGTGCAATTCTCACGGACATCAAGAAACGCAAAGATGGGCCAGCCTTTGGTTTCAAGGCTCCTTCCGTCAACGTTACTGAGGCTCTGCTATCCAGAGAATGGCCTGAGAAAAGGGCGGATGAATCCATGAAGAGAGGAGAAGGATGGACAGAAGACTCTGCTATTGTTATCTGATACAGCTTCCCTGGACCAGCAGGCATCAGTAGAGGAATGGGCTTTGCTTTGTGAAAGACACCCTTCTGTTTTGTTGTCCCTTGTTGGGAAAGAAAGGATGCTGCTGAGCCACCAGCACATCAGACTTTCTGTGGCTTCACAATATGTGTACTCCTTGAGTTTACTTGCTGTGATACCAACTGTCTCAAAAACAAAAACCAAGAGCCAACCTGAATCTCAAAAAAAAAAAAAAAAAAAAA
>VXAA01001162.1:206518-296837 GCA_013399115.1 Anseranas semipalmata | reverse complement strand
TTTTTTTTTTTTTCCAGAGAGCTGGTGTGGCTGTCATTTATTGTTACCTTTTTGTCAGAGGAACCACACTGGAGTCAAACAATAGTCTGGTGCAAATAAGAGAAAGGATGCGTGTCCTGGATTGGTAAATGGAGCCTCTGTGTTTGCTGTGACCTCTTCTTCCTCAGCTGATTGTGGATCATAACGATTGCTGCCATTTGGACAGGAATAACTAATGAGATAAATGTAGGTTAGTGGCTTGTGAGCAGCCAAGGGCAAGGCTGCCTGTCCATTTCAGCTCAGCCTAAACCATGGGGGCACTTCCTTCCTGAGTCAATAGTGATCCTGTAATGCTAACAAAAGACCCCCATTGATCACTGCCCTCTGGTAATTGCTGCCAGTGTGAGCCTGCCTCTCACAACTTGTTGACATCTCTGGACAATTTAAGCCCCTTTAAAAGGTCTCTGCAAAAGAAGCAGGCTGAGGTCTATAATAGTGTAGGTCAGGAATGTAAGGACAAATAAGAGTCTTCCCCAAAGATGCCAGGGTAGGGTAAACACGGTGTTCCAAGCCAAACCACTTTTGTGGTGTTATATGAGATCTCTACGTCTAGTTTCGGTGCTGTTTTACTTCTGATTTACCTCACGGGGAGATCTGGCCAAAAGTGGCATTTCTGTTTCATGGGAATTTGCATGTGTATGTGCAGAATACTATCTTTACCTTTAATCATTCCGAAGCCAACATTTTTGGGGAAAATTGCACCTTCCCCCAGTCTGGGAGTTTCCCATATTCAGCAATGTCTTTGTTCAGAGGTATTCTCAGGAGGTTCACTGCGAACTGACTGTCAGGTTACTAAGAGCTGATGTGAGCCTAGGGTACATATTCTTGCTTTGGCAAGCGTCTCCATGGATTATCCTGGAATTGTCTGTACCCTCTAGACAGACCTTCAGGGCAAGTTTGCAGATAAAGGCCTTATATTCCAGGAACATCCTAAGAAATCAAGGCAGACGCCACCAGAACCTTTGCTTGGATGAACAGTAGTCCGAACTGAGATGCTTTGGATGAAACACCTGTGTACTAAAAAATTCTCCCCCAGCTCTATTGCCTAGCTTCCTTGATGCCATAGAGACTTCTGCGCAAAACACAGTGTCCTTAAACAGAAGATAAAACCTCTTGGTGGTAGGGTATATAACAGTATTGAAAGGCCTTTATAATGAAAACCTGTCTGGTTAGCAAGTATTGGCACTGGAGCTGTTTGGTGCTAATCACCCTCTGCCCTCCGATATACATCAGAGGTTCTTAGTTATCTTTTACTATCATTTCCACCGGTTCTTGATCTTTGTTCCATTCAGGGTCAAAACTGGAGCCTACTGAGCCATTGTGCTGATATAAATGCTTTTGTATTTGCCTGCAACTGCAGCATTTATCATATCTTCAAGACACAGACCTTTCACAACTCACAAGGTTTTTCTCTCCCACTATTACTGTTCAGCTAGTTGAGGCAAAAGCTGCAATTTGACCAGCTGATACATTCTTCAAGAAAACTGGAAAACAGAGTATTATTTCAAGTGAAATTCACCATGAAATGCTGAAAAAAAAAAAAGATAGAAAAGAAATCTGATGAGGAGCACCACAATGACTTCTGTACAGAATCAGAATGGGGAGAGCAAAGTTTCTACAATGGTGGCTTCATTCAGTGGCTCTGGGATGGAGAGAGGTGCCCAGTGAAGTGTGGTCAAGAATGAATCGGACATCCGGTCTACACTAGGTGCTGTCATGAAGTAAGTATAGGGCCATGACATAATTCGAGCTTGGGAAATGGAAGACTGATCACAGAGGAAATCTGTTTCTTGCTCAAAGGTTGGGAGCTGGATTCTTTGTGGAAATTTCACATGCCACTTTTTCTTCTGGGTTAGCAAGAAATACAATTCTTTTGCGACTGATGGTTGTCTTGCATCTTATGTATGTGCAGGTATGATGTTCTAGTAATACCAGATGACACTTTACCCTTTACAATATTGTTGAATCGATAAATGCAGACCTTGTTTATTAACTACAGCTGACATTGTCTTGCCAAGGACTCATGTAAAACAGATCTGGGTAATACTGGGATTCGGTAATGACAGCTTATATTAAAAGAGAAGCATAAGGCTGAAGCTTTACCACAGGATATTGGTTTTCTACAGATTCTACTAGGGTAAGATCAGTGTCTCATCTTGCCAGAGTGGATAAACAGAGTGAAACACTATGTGCTGCATGGATCTTTTGAAGGACACTGAAAAAACAAGGGCTTTTCTCGCTGTTAGAAATCGTGTAGCAATTTTGGGGAAGAGATGCCCTAGTATCTGCCATTCCCTCTCTCTCACATTATTGCTCAGTGAACTGGTACCATCTATCTGCCACATGTAGCCCCTTCAATTTGTGTTTAGAGGAGGTCTTGTTGAGGTGTTAGATGTCCTGCTCCATAATGTCTTAGGTGGGAAGTTTCCCAACCCCAAAAGAATATCTGTAAATTGGCCCTGCTCCATCCTGGGTATTCCATTTTCCTATCCTACCTACCCAAGGTTGACCTCTCTGTTAAACTCTGCTGACATCTGCCTGATCCACAGACAAGACTTGTACTTCACTGTGGTCCCACAGACCTTCTGCTAGAGACCAGGGTGGACAGAGTAAACAGCTGGACCTCAGCCAGACCCTCAAAATTCCAGCTGGTCTGTGAGCATGTTACAGTGGTCCTCTGTGGCAACTTGCACACTAGCAGGGCTGTGGCATCCCAGCACTTGGCCACTGCCTTCTGAATCGGTCCTCTGAAAACCACTCACTGTACGGGAATCTTCAGGTGAATTCATTAGTGAAGATCCAGACACTTTTCTGCCCAAATGACAGTCAAAGGCAAACATGAGTCTTGTAGAGAGCATCTTAATCAGGCTTTCAAATAACTGTTTCCCTATTCCAGGAAAGATGCTGTCATGTCAGTCTAGCTCTCATGCCTCTCTGTCATACCACTCAAAATGGTGTACCTTAGAGTTTATAAACCATGTTTTTTTTTTTGTTTGTTTTGTTTTGTTTTGTTCCTTAAATATGCAACTACAGAGAAAAATGACACCTCTACCTTGCGTGTTCTGCCCTGCAATTTTCCCATGAGGGGTTTCCTCCATCTTACCTGTCTCAGTCCTTTCTTTCCCCCCACCTCACTGCCTGTTTCAGTTGTGGCATCACAAGGGTTACTAAGAAGACAGTTTGTTGGAAAGACATTTTAACTAGAGGAGCAGATATGGAAACAAACAAGCACCAGAGTCATTCTCCTGGCTCCCACTTTCTTTAATGCCTTCAACTTTGAGCCAGTGCAAGGTATTATCACCCATCTTGTGCAACACAGATCTTTCCAAAAAAGAAATCCCTCCTCAAACTTGTTCAGGAATTCTCACCTCCTCTCCAGCCCTGTGGGTTATTGCAGGAGTTGATTTACTTTGCAGTGGAAATTTTTGCAGATGTCCAGGTGTTTCAAAGGGAGACGAAGCCAAAGACAGAGCTCTGATGTTGCCTGGAGGCTGCCAACTCTTTGCACTGTCTGTCCATATACCCTGTCGTTCTCTTCCAGTCCTGCCTCACCTCTGAGGCCATGGTCTTGACAGGAACAGAGGGAACAGAAAATTTGTCTTATGTGAGGCTCTTGGTCAGGAATGGATGTTGGAGGGAAAGAGAGAGGAAGGGTAGCACCTGGCTAATTTAAGTAGCAATGCAAATCAATCAACCGCTGCCTTAGTGCTGTCCTCAGTGTAGCAACCTTCAAAAAGTCTCCAGAGAGGTATAGATAGTTACTGTCATTTCTCTTACTGCTTCCCTTTCTCCGCCTTTAGTAGCAGCTTGCTGAAACCCTGTATCTTAAGTCTCTTCCCTTAACAGCCTCCCAATGGGATTCAGCCCCCTCAGTCTCTGCAGGAAATCTCCTCCTACACCTGGCTCTGTGAGATGATGGGAAGGCAGACAACAACAACAATCAAACAACAACAAACAAACAAAAAAGCCTTCTGTCACCAGTGGCCTGAAAAGCAAAATCTCATCTGGTTGATCACTTTGAGGTTTCGATAGCTTTTACTTTTGGCCATTGTTTTTGGTCTCTGGCTAATGCAAGTTTGCTACCCACCTTGATCCATTTAATGTTATTTATTTTTGGTTCTTCTGTGTGGACAGAAGTTCTGTCACCAAGTCCACAGGGGCATTATAGGAATCTGCAATGAAGTCCAAGAATCCCTTGGCACTGTGCTGTCCCAGGGCAGGATGGTGCAAAGGTAACACGATGCAGAGACAACTAAATGAGTCATGCTACATGACAGAAGACTTGATTCTCTTTAATGAAATCACAGATTATGCTCATATCCTGTGTGCAAAATTTCTTATCATAATGAGAGCTATAACTATATGGAAAGCTATAATCTTTTCCCCATATTTTGTATTACTTCATTCAGGTAGATTTTATTCCAAATATTAAGAGAAAATATCACTTGTAAAATGGCACACCACGTGATGGCTGTTTAAAAAGTAAGCTACCTGGTTCTTCTGGAAGACTGGTTTTGTTGGTCGTAGCATGAACCTCATTGGGTGCTTGGATGCTATAAGCAGACCTTCCTTAGCAAGCAAACAGAACATAGCCTTTTCATCACCAGAATACCACAAGAAGCATGCAAACCTTAGTAAAGAAAGAAAAAGAATAGCAGTCCATGCACAAAATAAACATCAGTCATCCTTGCAGATGAGTGAGACAAAAAAAAAAAAAAAAAGAAAAAAGGGGGCCTGTGGCCTGTGGGGAGAAGGTCCAGGGTGATGTTTGAAGCCTTCCTTGGAAAAACAAACTTCTGGTGTTTGAGTCTCTCAACCCATCTTGCTATGACTGTGGCAGCCTGAAATACCAAAGCTAAGGGAAAAGGAAGGGAAACAGAAAAGGGAAAATGGGGACAAAGGAGTGTGTCACATCGAGGTTGGGTTTTTGTGTATATTTGTGTTTTGGTTAAAGGGAAGCACTCAGAAAAGGTGTAGAAATACTTATCTGTATAGTCTCCATTATAGAAAATGCAAAAATCAGATGGCCTATGTGCTGACTGGGAATTAATTTCTCCCTAATTGAGACACCCAGTTTCTTTAGGGTACTTCAAAAATCCCAGCCTGTGAATTTGGCTGCCACACAGTGAGTTGAGGAAGAAATGATGGCTTGTGGAGATCAGTTCCAGCACCACTGGCCCCACAGACTCTGCTCCACTGCTCCCTGTCCTTCTGTGCCATCTATGATGGTTGGATTGTAGTCCAAAACTCTACTCAAGATCACACTGTTGTGAAAGGCCTGAGAATCTGGGCAGCCTCCCGGTGCTTGTAAATCATTGCACCCATCAAAGTATGGAAGAAAGGTAGAAAACAGCAGTGACACTGTAGAATAAATGTTGCATTATTAAGTGCGTTTATATACACTTGTCTTCAGACCACTGAAGCCTAAATCTCCAGAAATGACTAGCTTAAGCAGGCCTGCAATGTGAACATCACAGAGTTGATTTTCATCAAAGACAATTATCTGGGTAACATTCTTTGGGGGATATGTTTGTTCATGGTGCTTGGTATCCAGATGGGACTGGATGTCATTAACCATCAGGGAGCATGAAAAGGAAAGAGCAGAATGTGTATTATTCCCAGCATGGTGGCTTTTAACCCCTTGATGAAGGGAGCCAGAATTTCCTGAGGCTTAGGAGGCAATTCTGGTGCCAGAGCTAAAGGAGGCATGGAGTTTATTTTATTTTGAGTAGGCTTTATGAGTTGATCTCTGGCATTTTACACAGATGAATTCCACTGCATTCTCACATGTATAATGGCTATTTTTTTTTTCTCCCCAGCAAAGGTAAAGCAGAGATGTGCAAAGTGCACGAAGGCTATATGCGTATCCAGCTGGGACAGAAGGCAACTGCCTTCTTCCTTGAAAATATTTAGCGTATTTCAAGTATGGTCTACGTTTTGGTTTTGTTTCCATTTCTTTTCTAGGTGCAGTTCAAAACACTGATACATATAAATCTTTTCCAGTTTACAGTTTAGCTGTATTAGTGTTTTCTGCATTTTTTATGCTAAGGTTTAAGACTACCCAGGAAACTAGAATTGGCTATGCCTACTCCCTGTTACCACCTCCATCCAGGGTCACTTTAAATGGAGCACAGTTGCACAGAAGCTTCACCTTGGCTCCTGAGACATGCCAAATCTCAGCAAAATGAACTTGCATTTTTGGCTCTGCAATGAAACCAAAAGACCAGGCATTTTCTCCTGGTTTCAGCTTTCATAGGGACAATTCCATGCAGCTTGAGTCCTTTGAGAAGTGCCAGGCTCCTAATGAAAAGGAGCTGGAATTGCTGGTTGAGGTTTCATGAGCAGGCGGGAGGGGAAAGAAAGAGTGAAATTCTGCATTACTCAGAGCTTGTGCTGACAGATGAATTAAAATGTAAACCTGGGCTAAGATTTCCAACACCGAAGCATAAAGTTAAGCTTCTGGGTTTCTCCTCAGTCTCTTAAATAAATCCTAATTTTAAGAAGTCCTCACTGCCCCAGTATTTCCCTGCAGAAATTTAAACAGGGTTTTAGGAACATCAAATTATAAAAGCCTTGGCTCAGTTTTCCAGAGATATGCTACAGTAAATCATAGCATGTTTCACAGTTTAAAAGGGAAAGGAAGCTGCAACTTTAAAAGTGAATGAGATGCCGTTCTTGTGTTCAAAGTCTTTGCAATGCATGAAGAAAATATTCAGATCTACACCAAATCAAACGCAAGCCTCAAAACAAAACTCATCAGTTAAAACCAGAGGGTGCTAACTGGCTTGCATNAAAAAAAAAAAAAAGGTCACATCTCCTGGAATAAATCCCCATGATGAGAATGTTGGGAAGCTCCTTTCCCCTGAGGACTTGGAGACAAAAGGCAGGAAAAAAGAGTCCAGCTTGGATTCTAGTGCTCTGCAATGGGGTGTACTACTTTTCCTGGCCTTCTCACTTTGGGGTAAAATGCATATAAACTTCTGAGATTTATTTGGTGAACCAATGAAACTGATTTGAATAGTCCTGCTGAAAAGTGTTGCTGCTCATTTGGTCTCTTTGCTTGGTCCAGAATTGCATGAGGAAAATAACCTCCCTTCAAAATGTGGTGCTGGCTGGTTATTCCCAGCTCAGCTGTCTCTGGAAATTTCTGCCTGGCCATCTCCCAGACCAGGAGAGATGTAAGGCCCATAACAAATGATGTGGGTGTGCATTTTGAATGAAGCCAAAATAATTCATGATCACATCTTTTCTGAAATGTGCTGAGATGATTTGCTGACTCAAGACCCAAAAGCAGTTTGGGATGCCTCTGAGTTGGCTGGTGAGAAGTGGACTGAAATAAATAAAGGGCTTCTTTTCATATGTTGCATGGATGGCAATGAGCCCTGCCAAGTGGCTGCTCTGCAGCAGGGTTTAAATAACATTTTCTCATCTCGCATTCCACTGTGGCAATTGATCCGCCAAGGTTTGTTTTGGCAAGAGCTTGCCTATCGTGGAACATAGAAGAACATGGGAGAGCCTTCAGTGGCTAGGAGTAGGGATGATGTTGATTATGAGATATTTAGTAAAATATTTGCAGTATTCTGAGCATCAGAAACTAAGATTCCTTAAAAAAAAAAGGATGGAAATGTCATGAAAATGTGTAAATAATCACTTAGATGCCATCTGGTGTGAGGTCTTGTGGCAGTGGAAAATGGACATGACACTTTGCAAGGGGAGAAACCATTGTTTTAAGACAATTAGACCCAACCCATCTTTCTCTATAGTTTCCCATGGATAATTATAACCAGAGTGACAATAACCTGACCAATGTAAGGAAGACAGCGCTGCAAAAATGAGGCAGCAAAATAATTTTTTTTTTTTAAGTCAAGAATGTCTTTAAACCAGGCTGTAATCACCCATTCCAGTAACAAGTTTTGGGAAAAAAAACGTTTGTGTTGAGTTCTGAAAAGCCACTAAATGCTCCTTTTTGTGAGGCTGGAAAGAGCTGAACATATCCATGCCATGTAATACCCTGGGCTGGGAACTTGACTCTTCGTTTTAATCTGAAACAGCCTTGTGTTTGCTTGTGTGTGCCAGCTTCTGCTAGGCCACATTAGGCAGCGATGCAAGTCCTTCTGTGCAGGGATGGGAGGGAAAAGTCCTGACTCTGCCCAGGGCCACCAGGATTGCAAGGCTCGCTTGGCTGGGCAGATGCTGGGCGAGGAGGTAACCAGTGAGCAGAGGGCTTGACACAAGCCCTTGGGTTGTGCGTACAAAGCCAGCCTAGCCACAGCCCTACCAGGGAGGTGAAGCCTGAATAGACAGGGGCTGTGCAAAAAACCTTTGCGAGATGAAGAGGAGCTCCTGCTACCTGAGCCAGGAGGCTCAGTGCTTGGCTTCTTTGGAGTAGAAGCAGCTCGCTATTCACTCTCGGTGGTACCTTGCCAATGGCTGACTTTACAAGATGCAAAAGCTGACTCTGCTCATGGGTCATCAGCTCATATTGGCTAATAAAATCCACACCCTGCCCACAGGCACTGTTGGTCAACGTACCTCTCTGCTTATGGCTGCATAAAATGATACCATACTGTTTGGCACGGCTGTACATAGGGGAATTACGTTTAAATTCTCCCGTAAAAGAACCATTACTTTACAGTGATATTAAAAGAAACCATTTATGAGTGTTAAATCTTTATTTAAATATAATCCTTACCATGTGTTGGGTGAAAAAAGGCAGCAACTTGGAGAATAAAAAAGGTACACTCAGTATGTTGGGCTTTAAAAGCACTTCCATTTTCTAGATAATTTTGGGGGGGAGGTCTTTTGGTGGGGCCAGACAATCTCTGGCTGGCCAAACCATGCAAGAAGCTGTTTGTTTACTTATTTATTTGCTCATATCAAGGCATAATGTTAGCCACATTTAAGTGGTTGAGCTCTGGCATATGAAGGAACTAAAATGAAGGTGCTGTTACCCCTCCTCCCATATACCTCACGCAGGGAAATGTGATGGTCACACAGTGTGGAAGCAGCTATATCCCCCACCATCTCTCCATTCACACTGTGGCTTCCTAATCTGTACGTTCATACCATGTTCACCATACCTGCCATGCTATCTATTTTTTCTCTAGCACTCATTAATACTGGCATCCTCTCCCTTTCCTTCCCAGTCACCCTGCCTGCAACCTCACTGACAATTATAGCTGGCTGATATTTCCTCATTAAACTGTTTTTCACCAGGAAACATGGTTTTGACCTCACTGAAAGCTTCTCTGAAAAGTTTCTTTTTTTGGAAAGTTTCAACATTTTTTCAAGAAAGAGAAGAAAAAATTAGGCAAGCCAAAATGTTTGCGTGAGAAACAGAAACTGTTTTTGGAAAGAGAGCAGCTGTTGGGTTTTCTTTTGGTGAGATGAAAAACATGACCTATGCTCTTTTTTTCCTTCTGTTTGTCAAAATTTTCCACGTGAAAAATATTTGACCATCTCTTCTTATGGGTGTGAAATGCTATTGGAGGCATCCAGCCAGGCCTCTACCCGGAGGGGCAGAAGAGGGAAGAGTAGGAAAGACCCTTGCAGTCTTTTCCTTCTTACAGCATTGTTTCAGGAGAGCACAAAGCTTTCTTCAGAACCTGTGGTGCAAAATGCAGCTGTTGCCATATTTATTTTTCAAATCTCCAGGACAACTGGGAAGATCTATTTCTATTGACCCAAATAAATCATATCCCACTAATCTAATTCATACCGAACTGTTTAGGAAACAGGTGCATCTAACTCATCTTATTTTCTATGCAAATATTCAGCTAAAATGCTGTGTACAATAACAATGTCATTTTTACTTAGGAAGGCAAACCTAGACAACATATTAACCGTAACATGTTTTTTTTTTTTTTTCTCAACAACTCATGCCTGAAGACTTTTTCATTCCTTACTAGAAAATAACAAAACATGTTATGCAATATGAATAATAACTTAGCTCACATAAAACACAAAGTGGAATGCAAAGGCGAAAGGAACTTAATTTGTAGCCTGATGTTTATCCTGTAGTGATGCATTTGTGTTGTACCCTTTGTCATGCTTTTCTTGTAGCATTCCTTTTTGTGTTCACATCTTACAAATGTTACAGGAAATGAAGGGAACATAGCAGAAAATTTGCTTCTCTGCATATACATAATTAGAATTGGAGCAGGTGAAAAACACGGGTTAAACAAGCAGAAAGGAGAAAATAGTAAACCTTGCCAAGCATTATGAAAGCCAGTGTAGTGTTGATAATAGATTTTTTTTTTTTCTTTTTTTAAGCTAAAATCTTGTGCCGGAGTAACCAGCTGTTACAAAGTTGAAGTATATCAGTGGCAGTTTTTGAACCTGGCCTTAAATCCAGAGTGGCTCTACTGAAATCAGTGCTGGTACTTCACCACGGTGACTGAGATCATAATCTGATCCACAGTCTTCGTTCGTATTATACCAGGAGGAGTAAATCTTAAGTAAGTAGCATTTTTTTGCCCGATTCTGTGGGCTCCCTCCCATATTCCAGCCGCTCTTCCTTTTGCCTCTGCTTACGCGGCAGTTATTCCCATCAGCGGGACACAATGGATGTGCTGAAAAGTGGCAGAGTGAAGCAATAGTTAAATGTGCTCCTGCAAACACATCCAGTGCTTTCAGGAAGATTAATCTGAGTGAAGTACCTGAAAAGCTGGAAAAGCCTCAATATACTTCTGAATGCACATATTCATTTGGAGCTGATTGCTGTTCCTCTGGTGCCCTGTAAATCCTTGAGGAATGCAGTTGAGGTCTGGGATCTTCCGCAAAGGGATTTGGAGGGGTTGTGAACAGAAAAATGGAGGATTTGTCTGACTTTTATACATCTGACAGGTTTAATATATTTTTATAGAGAAATTTTTGGTCATACATACATATATTAATATAACTATGCAGCTTGAGAGAATCCTTCATGAACCAACCAGTCCTATTAGCTGTGGTTGTATTCAGTATTCATAAGTTTTCACCAGAAAATTTGGATCAATAATTTTCAGACTAGAGATTTGTTCATGAGCTCTTTATTATTTATTCTTTGTGTCTGGTCACATAGCCTGTCTTTTCTTCCTTACTGGGTTACTGAAAGCTTCTAAGAGGGGAATGAAGATGGGAGAATGGTAAGTAGAGATAATGAATAATGAACTTCCATGCTCATGTAGCCGCAGTGGCCACAAATCTCAACAAAATGGAGTCATACTGAGATAATGCAGCTCAAGTACAAGTTGCACAAGTGGATTTTTCCACTTCTTGCCTACTCGGTTGTACACAGAATTATCTTCTCTGACTTTTTGGTAGAATGTGTTAATTAATCTTTATTAATCCGGGCACAGGCGTAAATGTGAATCAAAGATAGGGGCAACCCAAATGCGCAGCTTTAAGGCTCATATGTATTTTAGCATCTTGAGCTAACCATGCAGACAGAAGCATTAGCCAAAAATAGGTTACAGATAATCTTTATGAAAAAAATCGTGAGTATTCTGATGCTGTTGAGTCAAATTATCTGACATCTTTTCATATCAAAACAATTGTTGATGTGGTGTAAGAACGTTTGCTCTGTGGACTGTAGATTCTGTGAATTTATGTAGATGCCCAAATGACTGTTGAGTTAAAACCTACAATGGAGTTATATTTCTTATGCTGCATGCTTCTCACTGTTGCTGAAGAGTCAGTTTTCCCATCATGACAGTGAAGCAAAACAAAGAGCGCTGAGTAATGAAGCTCAGACATAAGAAGTCTGGATTTATTTATTTATTTTTTTGACAAAGTAGCATGGGTTTTGGGATGGAAAATGAAGATTTGCAAATGTATTCGTGTTTTGGCAAAACTGTCACTGAGAGGGAGATTTCTGGTCCAGAGTAGAATTTCTGGACAAAACGCAAGAGAAAGGGACAGCAGAGTACCCAGTAAACTAGAGGGCTTTCCTGGCAGCTTGGTGAGCTGGGGTGTCCTGTGCCTCAAGCCTTTGGGAAGGGTGTTTCCTAGTCTGTGCCATACAGGCAGGTCCACTTTATACAAATGATTGAGAATGTCCTCAGACAGGAAACTGAATCTGAGCTTTTATGATTCTGGGATGAGGATTATCATGGCATTACTTGTAAGGACAGAAAGAGGGAGAAAGGAGGAAGCTGGGGTCCACCTGAACTGGACTGGGGACATTTTTGAAACTTTTTATATTCTCAGAGGATCAGAGAAACGTTTGTACCTACTACCAGTAATGGAGAGTGACCACCCCAAGCAGACTGACCTCTAAGCTGACAGAAACTTGGCAAATCTTATCAATAACATACAGGTAGGAATCAAAACATTTATGGGAGAATCAGTTCTTCTCCATCTTGCATGGTAATATGCTGCATTGAGGCAGGAACTTATTCTACTCTGTTTTGGACAGAATGGTGGCTTTTCCTGAGAGCTGCTCTGTACTTCTGAGCCAAGCTTCCTCTGGTTCTTCATGGAGACAATACAGGTGCTGTGCAGCATTTCTGTATAGGCTAAGTGTAAAGACAGATCTCCCTTTTGTGGACCATTGGACTCTTGCCAGAAAAAAAAAAAAAGTTGCTTATCTTCTCCTGACACAAATATAGCTTATATTTTTTGTTGTTGTTGTTTTACTTTATTATTATTATTTTTTAAATAGGACTAAGTACGAGAAAGCATGTCGGTAGTGTTTTGTTATTTAGTGCTCTGTAGAGCTCGGGCTTTCATTTAAAGATTTTTTTTGTCTGAATTGAATATTTTAAAATTGAGTTTGACTAATGACCTTTCAGAGAAGTCAGACCATTTGTCATCTTGAATGAGAGAATGTAGCTGGTTGTAGTCAATTTTATTTAGAGATTTTTTTTTTGTTCCCTTGCTGCTTACAGATACCAGGTCATTTGAATTTCATTCCCTTGAAGAGAAAACAGTAAACGTACTTTAGATCACTTGCTAATATGAATATCTTCCTGAGATGCAGATGTTGATCTTCTTGGTACGTATCTTTGCACATGAACTTTTGTGTCTCCTCTGACAGAGTGGAATATGCTCACTGTACTGCTTGCTTCTTGTGATGAGCCCAAAAAGTAGTGAAGATTTATTGCACAAAATCATTTGTGGAAATGCTTCCGTTCTGCAGAGATACCCAAGACATTTTTCTTCTTGTTCTTATAGTTGCAGATGATTTGCATAATCATTGTTATCACATCAGATATACCCCCCTGTACATCATTTTATGTGTGGTTTGTGCTATTGAAAGAGATGAAATGGTGGAAGCTACAATTCTGTGGAATATTAAAGCTGTTGCACATATATTATTTGACCTTGGATTACTGTGATTTTTTAGAAAAGGGCCAGTGAGGTTTGGTATGTAGTGGATAAAGCACTAGCTTTTCTCTTGGAGTATTTTTATTAGAAATTTGGATCATGGTTCAAATCAAAACTAGAGACCTAAATGAAATGAGTCTGTGTTTTCATCTGAGTCCCCCAATGGACAATAATCCAGATCATAAAATATACCACTTAAACTTTGGCAGTCTTCTGTTCTTAGGAAGCTTTATTGCTTTGTATTACCTTAACTCAAAGATCGTCCTTCCAGGACTCAGTTCAAGCTGAGGTTATTCAAAGAACAAAGTTTGTGTTTCTAACTAAAGCTGGTCTGTGGATAACTGGAGGCTCTAATAGGGTCACAAAGCAAGCTCACATACCTTTCTGCTGTATCTTAATGAAATTTAGCTGTTTGGCAGGAATGTGTGTCAGATCATTCCCTCTCTACCTCTGACATGGAGCCAAAAGGAGGTGGGGAGACCTCGGGAAAATTATTCTTTGAATCCCTAGAGCCAGAAGCTTTCTGACATCATCACTGATGATGGTTCAGATATTTTAAACAAATCCAGTGCGATTTGTGATCTATGCATGCAAAAGGTCACAATTGACAATCCAGCCTGTATTTTTTGATCCTTACACCTCTCCTTCTTGCCTGGGCATCTCTGGGTTGCAGTGTGGCAGCTTGCCTCCCTGCCTGCAGGGTGACCCGCGTGGTTTTTGTATTGCTTTCCGGCAGTCCCAGAGCCATGGGGCGAGCTGAGACCAGCTGTGTTGCAGTAATGGGACTGTAAGTGGCTAGAGCTCTTCTGGATTTACATGAGGTAACCGGAGTCTCACTTTAGCCCTTGGCATCATGTGCTGGCTGCATTTGATGTCATGAACATGGGCTATTTTTCATGCTTTGGTAATAAAAGAAGTGCCTGGCTTCAAAGGAAATCTGGCTTGAAACATCCTGTAGCATCTCAGAGACAAATGTGTTATCAATATAGACACCTTTTCCTAATGATTGATCTAAGGCATAGTAGTCCTTCCAAAGCAAAAGGCATGGGCGCACTGTGAATTAATACCTGACATCTTTCCCTGCGCACCAGAAATAAAGGAAAAAGGTTCATGTGAATGTCATGGATTGTGAATGGATCCCATCCAGGTGAAATTCCTTCTGGTTATTTTTAATGTAACAACAACTGACATTAGTAACATTTTTTTTACCCTGAAGGTGAAACACTTTTCAGACTGTAGCTTAAAACCAGCTCTCAGTTACACAAGTGTAAATCTGTGCCAAATAACTCCGGTGAGGCCGGTGGAGTTATTGGGGATTTACACGGGTGTAATTCTGAGCAGAGTTTGACCCTTTGTGGATATAGATATGCACTCGATTTATTACACCATTACGCTGCAAGCAGGTGTGCAGGGACATCCACTGGTGAAGGAAAAATATAAGTCCCAACTACAGGTCACTCCATATCCCTTTCCTCTGGCTTGCTGTATTTCCAAATCAAAACTCCCAGGCAGAACAAATCAATGTGAACTACTGGGTAATAACCACTCATGGCCACTTCAGCTTCAGCCCTGTGCAAGGCGAAAGGAGGTGTCCTGAATGAAGGTAAAAGAGGGTCAGCAAATCTTTAATGAGTGTAAGTGATCCCGATTTTGTTTTTAATGCTTCCATCAAAATGATAACATCTCCAGCACCTCATAGCCCCTTTCTTAAGCCTCGGGCTTAAATGAAAGCAAGATGTTATATGTGCTGACTACTCATCATTCATGATTTTAGTCATTTACATTGTTCATGATGTATTTTCCCCCTTGCATCCCATCCTCTCTGGCTCTCACATTTGCCCACTGTGTTTCAGGAAGGTTTTCCGTCCTCACAATCCCATGGTTTCTAGGCCATTGCATTTCTGCCTTGGACAGCCAACAGGACTCACCCAGCTACCAAAAAGATACAAATTATGCAAAAATACACAAAAAATATTTGCAAATCTCCCTTTCCATGCCTTGTTTAGTCCTGAAATCTCATCTTATGTGGCTGAGGCACAACATTGCCAAGCAAATCTGGTGATCTTTACCTGGGTAAATCCTTTCCCTGCCTCCCCACCAGTCTCTGCACCCTGTCTGTGGTCGTCGCTCAGACTGTTCCTTCTTCACATCAGCACTTTTGGGGGCAGGGATCCAGCTTTTCATAGCATTAGATACCATCATAGCTCTCAAAATAAAGCATAATATTTGATGACCAAAAATATGAATGGTGATTACTCCCCAGATAAGTCCTGGCTAGATGGATGTTCAGACAGAGGTCAGTTTTGAAACTTTGATCCCTGACAGTTCTAAGTGACCTTTTAGACATTCTGGCTTTGAGAGAAGAGCATCATTTACTGCACCACCAATTTTCTCTAGGCATTTGTGCTCCTGGGGCAAGTGGTGATGCTTTGCTCACGAGATGCTGGGAAAAGCTGGCTGGCAAAGGCTGCACGCCTGCACTGCTGGGTGGAAGCCAGTAGACTAAAATGGATTTCATGGGAATGTTAAGAAACTTGAACTTTCGTTCTCAAACAATTTTAAAAAGTTGTTAGTTCTTAAAATGGTTTTTGAACATCTTCTTAGCAAGTTTTTCAATTAAGGACTACCTTTTAGGTATTAAAAGTCAGTAAAAAAAATTGAAAATTGTTCATATCTGTACAGAATTGGCTTAGCTATTTTTTGCCCCTCTGGGTGAAATATCCAATGCCACCCTTGCCCCATGGACACAGAACTGGGTACACCAACAGTTCGCTCAGTGAATTTGCCCATGAATCAGGTCACTCTTGTATCAGGGTGGTTAAAAATTGTCAATATACTGAACTGAAATCTTCCCCAAGCAAATTACAGACAAGTTGCTACTGTCACAAGTTATCCAGATCTATATTGTCTTTAAACTTTTGTAAGAGGAGGGAAATGCTGTGAAAAGCTGGAAGACTTCTCACAGTCTGGGTTTGAACTAATCATCTTCTATCAAAAGCACATTATCTATAAGTGTGGAGCTAGAGATGGTTATAAAATAGATACAGATTATTTAAAGTAGAAATGACCTTTTCATTATTTTTTTAATGGTCAATTTAAAAAGAAAAATATTGATAAAACAGTTCAGGATTTTTCTCCACCACAACTCAGTAAAGATTCATTGGTTATATTTATCTTTTCCTGTTCAGTTTTCTCTCCTTTGTCCTTTTCTGTCTCTTGCATACCCTTTCTTCTGCTGTTTTTCTAGAGAAGACTGGGGAGAAGAAGAAATAATGAAGGAAAGGCAGAATGGAAAAATGAAAGAAAAAGGCTAAGGGAAGGAAGGAAGGAAGGAAGGAAGGAAGGAAGGAAGGAAGGAAAGAAGAGGAGGCATGGAAGGAAGGTAAAAATCAACCTTTTGAGACATATCTGTGAAAACTCTATTTGAAACGTTTGGTTGTGCTGCTTCCACACAGCCAGCCCCAGCTGACAGCCAAGCTGCTCCAGCAGCCACCACCTGGGCAGGGGAAGGGCTGGGGGCAACGGTGACCAGGCAGGGACGTGTAGTGGCTGCTGGCAGGAGGCCGCTAACATGGACGAACACCTCAAGTCAGCAACCAAGAGGTGTCAGGGTGTTTCATAAAAATTCTGCTGCCCATGCAGAGAGAGGGTGGGCTCCTGCCTATTTTAGGCCAAAGCAACATATGATACTGATGGTTCAGGCATGTACATAATCTTTTCTAGTCCAGACTAAGGACCTTGCAAAACCATATCCCACCTTAAAGGTTACAGTTTGGCTTATTTTGGAAATACAGTCTTGCTACAAACATCTGCTCCATGCAGGGCTGCCAAACGGAGTTCATTTTGTTGGAGATTCACTGGAAGAGCAACACAATTCAAAGATGCTGAAGCCAGGGCACAGTATCAGAAAAGCAAAACTGTTGGACCCTTCCAGAAGCAACCAAAAACCAAAATCTTAATGCAGATGGAGACGTGCGCGCTTGGAAGATGAATGTGAAGGCTGGAGGTGTGCTCTGCGCTGTGGCTCTCTGAGAGCTCCCTCGATGCGACGATATGTGCTCGTCTCCTGTAAACATCGCCCAGGAAGCTCATTTGAAAGTGTCTTGCCAGCCCCTGGCTGTTTCATCCCAACACCTTCATGGTGAGGCCGACATGGGGTTGAAGCTAACACATCCATGGCATGCATGAACTAATACCCCCATCTGACTTCATGTGTTTGGTTTACGGGTTTTACTACAGATTTTATGAGACTGTGATTCAAATCCCAACCCTTCCATGGTTGCCAGGTTGTCCAGATGCTTACAAATGATAATAAATTAGAAATACTTAATGCTAAAGCTATTTAGTATCATGTGAGGATAGAGACCTCCAGGCTGGAACACTGTGCTTTGTGAGCTTTTACCTTGATCTCGTTGTGGGATGTTTGCCTAAAACTTTTTTATTTTATTTTATTTTATTTTATTTTATTTTATTTTATTTTATTTTATTTTATTATTTATTTTCTCTCACTTTAATGGTCTCAGAGGTTGGAGAGAGACTCAGAACCTGGAGCATTTCCTTTCAGTCCTGCTTGGAGCACTTCGTGCCTCGCTATAAACATCACCAGGGTTTCTAGACCCGTTGCATAAGGCAGGATACTGCGGCTTGCTGCAACAGTCTTCAGAAAATGAGCTGGATTCATCCTGTGTGTCTGACAGAGCTCTGCTGCAGTCATGCCTACATGTAGTGTATCAAGCCACTGTCTATATAGGAATGATTTTTTAGGTTTTCGTTAAATACCACGTAAACCCTGCACTGTCTGTATTCAGCTATGGGTATGGCATTACTTGGTACAGCTAAAGTTGCCTGAGGAGCTCTGCAGATTTCTCTAGAAAAATATTGCTGTGTTGGAGTTTTTATATTCAGAAGGGAATAGTTTACACCAGATTCCTCCCCCAGCTATCAGACTTGTACTGTTTCATACTCTCATTTCAGATCCTCAGGTACACAAGAAATATAGAGCGTGCAAAACTGGGCCTGCGTGTGCGAAGCAGTTTTATCAACACGTAACAGAAATAGACCCTCCCACCCCAGCACAGCTGGGTTTTCTCTAATTGATATGGTATTTCAGATCATTAATAAAGTTTTAAAGCTCTGCGAGGCAGGCAAGGGGTTAAGCTGCCAGCAGCTGGGGATCAGAGGGTAAAAGGACCAAGAGAGGAGAGGGGGGAGCAGATGGGGAGGGGGGGCTAAGAAGGGTGCAGAAATGGGAGCAAGGCTTCAAGTAGCTGGTCTGAGGGAGCAGCTGGCAGGGTGAAGAAGGTGAAGCCGATGCTTGTTATTACACCAATGCTTGATTTTTAGGCTTGAGAAAAAGTGCTTGTAAACCTATTAGTGTTGATGCCATTTCGTTGCTGATGAATAAGACTTGTGGGATTTGGACAAAACAGTTTGAACTTTGCATTCTTGCATCCTTGCTCATTCTCTGATCTCCTGGGAAGGACTTGTCTGTTTCCAAGGCACAAATTTCAAAAATTATGTGGCTCTGCCACCTCCAGCAATGGCTCCTTAAAGCTTTTACTGTGATAGTGATAGTCTGAGCTGCTGTCAGGCTGGTGATCCTGGTCAGTTTTGCAGCCCCTTGTCCACAAACCTATTATCAGGCTCAGGACAGGGGCAATCTCTTAGCCCTTTGAAGCCCATTAGAAACCACATAGCAAACTAGATATCTCATCAATCCTCTGGCTTACTGTAATTTCTTTTTTTTTTAGCACGTGTGATTGCGGTTCCCTAGCGATATTTGGCTACCTGCAGTGTGTGTGGAGGGACGCAGGCTCCAGGACTCTGCACATTTCTGGACACATCTAGTCACAGTGCCCATCCACGTATGCAGACACTTAGGGTTCAGCCAAAGTCTCCCCTCCTTGCTGCTGCTCTTTCTGGGGCACCAGACATGTCTGCAGTGTAAGCACATAAATGTGCATGGAATGAAAACACAAGGGTCTTAAAAGAAATGGCTTCTGAGTCTACTTGCAGGTTAAAAAACAGCTGAGCTTCCAATTCCAGTAAATTGCTCGCTGATGTTTCTGTTTTTCTTATATACTTATATATTTTTCAGCAACAGAGATCCCCCTGAAAGCTTTAAAAGAAGCTCTGTCAGTTTGTTACTTCAAGTCACCAAGCGAGTATGTTTTCTAAGTGAGAAAGTTCACGGGGACTGGGCTGATAAAGCCCAGCCCTTCTGCAAATGGGCAGGTGAGCAAAGCCACGTGCAGCCCAGACTGGTGGATAATGCAGCGTGTTACCTCTGGGACTTCTCATGAAGTTGAGTGCTCTAAGGATCGTGCAGTTTGGCTGTAAAATGGCTAGCATTGTGTATTTAAAAACTGCAGAGCCTCCACTTGAGCTTCCTAAATAAAATGTTTGACTTTCGTTAAACAGAGGATGCTTTCCAAGGAATGCAGAGGAGCTCTTCCAGCCAGGCTGGAGGCCGGTGCAGGAGACCAGGTGCAAGGATTTGGGGCTCATAAACAACCTTCACCTCTGGGCTCCAGCCACTTCTCCTCAGGAGGAGCAAGTGCGGAGTCCAGGCTTCAGCCTCGCTGCACACAGAGGATTTGGATGCTGAGACTGAAGCTGGGATTAAACGCTATGCCAAGCACATCTCTAGTATGTGGCGGTAGGAAAATGTTGCTTGTATCATTATGAAGTGTCTGTAGGCTTTCTAATGGGCTTGGTTGAGAAAGAAACCAGAAGGCACCAAACACATGTTTATATAAAGCCTTTCCCTAAGTTAAGAGATGCCAGATTTAAATTATCATTGTTTATATTCCTAAACACGAAAGGAAATAGCCTTTGGTTTGAATTTTCAGCAGGCTGAGTCATGTAGCCTGCCCTGAGGGACCCTGGCAGCTCCAAGGGGGAGCTGGTGGCTGGGCAGGCTGCTGCCCTGGGTGGTGGGTTCACCCCAGAGCAAGGGAACAGAACCAAACCTGGGTGTTAGCGTACTGGCGGTTACAGGTGAAGGAAATACAAGTGGTAACCGAGACTGTACCATAAAATGTCCTGCTTTCACTTAGAAAATATTCAAGACCCAAATATGCTGCAGAAAAATGCACTTCACCACGTGTATGGGTAGGAAGCAGTAGGTACCTAAGATGGCCCCCCTGAAGGTGCAGTTTCCAGGGCCAGATGTGATCACACAGTTCATGTCCAATGCCTCCTTGCAGCCCTGTTTACTCTGCTTCTGATTTAAGCTGTATTAAAGGTAAAACCAGACAGTCACTGAGCATGCAGTGTTTCTCATGCAATCTGTCTCTCTTTCGCAGTCCAGCACAGGAAATAATGAACTCTTCTGAGGTAATGTTTTGTGGTTTGCAGGGTTGTTGTTAAAAACATATTTTATCAATCTGATTCCTGTGCATGAACATTTTTATTAGACTTGGTTATGGAGATTTTCATGTTTTGTTCTCTGCCCTGTGTTGTCCAGCTCCTCTTCAAGACAAGGCGACACACCAGTCTGTTCATCTGCTCATCTGCCAGGCCACCTGCAACACCTTCTGAACCTGCTGGCTGTTTTGAACCTCTCCAGACCCCACAGGCACGCTCAGATGTGAGCTCTTAAGCTTCTGAAAACTGATAGATGTGCAAAGAAGGAAAACCAGCTCAGGGAAGAAAACCTGTAGGGTGCATTCAACAATGTAGTCTTGTTCAATGTTCCAGCTCCCCAGAACTACACCCGTCTGGGCTGCTCAGCTGTACGTGCCTCGTCTGGAGCCAGCCATTTTCTCAGGCTTTAGCGAGGCAAAGGAGGAGCGAGCTGATGGCACTGCTGCAGAGGGAAGTCAGAACTGTGGTAAGGGAGAAGCCAAAGAGATGAGTTATTGCAGAGGAGGGACATAGGGTACATATGCTGGATTTGCTAATTTTACTGTTCCATTTCTGCACAGAAAAGGCTTGTGCATTTGTGGGGAAAGGACTGTAGGAGTAAGAGAAGAAAAATTATCAATCCTGAGTTGATCTCTGGAGGAAAAAAGAAAGTGTCAAAGTGAACACTTTGCTCAGTGCTGAATGGTCATCTTCTGTGAATGTATCAAAACTTAATTAGCTCCTGTGGAAGGTATGGTATTGATGCTGGGTAATGAGAAAGCATCAGACATAAGAATATTTATAAGAATGTTGTTAAAGATTTCTCCTTTCAAAAAGTGACAGATTAACTAACAAAATAATCCATTTTATTGGACAAATTGGTAAGAAAAGTATGGTGTCTGGCATACCTCCAACACCAATAATACTATTAACAGCAGCTGTGGAATTGATGCCAAATTAAAAGGAGAACAGTCTGAGCTCTGAGTGACAGAAGTGGCCTTTTGCCAGGAAAGGTAAGTATGAATGCATGAGGAACATTTTCTTTTTGTTTTTGTATTTACATTTGGCATTAAGAAGTCACATAAGGGCTGTTAACATCTGGGGCGGTATAAATCTAAACAGGTAACGGACAGGACAGATTTTAAAGGTATTTCCCAGCAATTCATCTTGAGCACACAGCTACCAACTATTCTCACTCTTTGAGTGCAGTACCACAAAATAAATTACCATTCCACATTTTTATTAGCATTTCATTAGAAATAAAATCCAAAATGTTTGACAAACCATATTTTTAAAAGTTTCTGAGGGTAAGTTTCAGGTGAGAGAAGGATTTTTGTTTAGTTTGTAAAAGAGAGAGGATTTGAGAGCTCTGAGGATTTATTTTTTTAGCACTGAAGATCCTGCTCCCCTCCTGTTCAGGATTTTTTTTTCCTCCATGTATGCCAAAGGTCTCAGTAGGGCTCTGTCTTGAGGAGGGTGCTAGTCACCGTGAGGGAAGGAGGTGAAACGCAGCCATGAATAATAGATGTTTGGGTAACAGGTGAGAAATCACTTTTGCCTGATGGCTGAAACTTCACCAGCATGCTTAACACCATAGATCAGATCTTCAGCTGTCGTAAAGTGACATCTGTGCTTCAGAGCAGCTGAGGATCTGGGCCATAGGTCTGATTTAGTGGCAACTCTAGTCCAGTCTAGGAATGAATTATGGTGGGCATTGAATGGCCGCTTTCCAGAAGTTACCGGGCCCAATCCAGCAGGTGAGGCCCAGGTTGCCTCCCATCTCACTTCTTCAAAGTAAGGGCTGTGAAAATTGTCATGGGCATGGGAAACAATTACTTTGTGATGGATGTATGTTCTTCTAATCCTCAATAACCCCTGCTTATCATGTCACTTTAAAGATGCTTTCTGGAGTGATTATTCTTATATGGAAATTTCTGAATCCAGTTCATGGTTCTGGCATTGAGGTGTTTTTTTCTATCCAGAGAGAGTGTTTTTTTTCCACTTTTTGCTCTCCTTGCAGTATACTGGATGAAAAAGAAAACTTTAGGAGATGCTTATTTCAGGGAGGAACTGAGTGAAATGTAGTTCTTCAAGGAATTGTGTTAAGCATCTGTCCAGCCCCCCACCTATCTGTCCTATCTTCCTGGAAGGACTTTTTAATTGGCTTTTTTTTTTTAAAAAAAAAAAAAAGCAAACTATTTTTTCTGATCTGTATAATGTTCATTCTGTAACCCTATTAAAGACAGAGAAGTAGTAGAAATTTGGGAACAAGGATAAACAAGATTGGTTCTGATCAACTAAGAAATCTCAGGATATATTGCTTATAAGCTTAAGTCTGAGGCCCACTTCAAAAATACTGGTCCAGATTGTGCAATGTTGTGATTCAGTCACAGGAAATTTTCTGCATGTCTGAGCATTGACAAGACGCCTAAGTGCCCTGCAGCTGAGCAGAATGCTTGTGACATTTGAGGGTTAAGGCAAATGTTTATGTGCTAGAGCAGTTCTGGGGTTTCCTAGGGATCTCTCACCTGGGCAGAAAGACATGCTTATTTCTATCTCTGAAGCTCAACCCGCAACTGCTAGAGAAGCAAGGAAGCTTGCAGGAAAAAACTGGAACTGGTGTGAGACAACTGAGCTGTGTGTCTGTCTCTGGGACTAACGATGTGCAAAATCCTGACAATATGTGACTGAGGAAAAAATACCTGCACACAAAATCCATATATTCAAACTCAAATATTGGCATATATAGAATTTATATATTAAAAAAATAAAAATAAAAAACAGAGCCATCTGAGATGAGCTGAAGCCCACTCCTGTTAACAGATCAGGCCAGTTCTGCAAGCTGCTAGGGAAAAATCTTTCACTACTACTTGCAATCACTTTTATGGGATAGTCAAAATTTTTCTGTCTTAGATGTTGTCAAAAATGTTGTCAAAATCAGAATGCTGGCAACATAATCACCATCAACAAGTGGGACTTATTTTTGTAAAGACAGGTTGTTCAAAATTCAATACACATACAACATCATGAATATCGGTTGGATAACAGAACTGATGGTGGTCATTGTTTCTATTGTAAATCCTAGGCACTGATTCACCTTGTAACAAACAAACAAACAAAAAACCCAGACAACCTGACCCTGGAATCTTATTAACCATAGCAAGCCTTTTTAACTAACTCCCCATTTTGTAACTATGTGTCTCTGCCATCCATATTTTCTCATTCTGAACAGGATCAGAGGTGTTGGTGCCAGAAGTCAACATACCAGGAGAGTGTCTGCTTTTTTTCCTTCTGAAATGGAAAGCAAGAAGCGCAGAGAGTTGTACAGGAGAGCTTTCCTCACGCTTTCCAGCCTTCTTGGATGGAAGTGGCAGAAAGTTTGGACAGGACCTGGGTTAATACTGGCACTCCCGAATGCTTTTCCAGCCCAAGTACAGTCTCCAAACCATGTGAGGTTTGCCCATTCCTAATAAGTTTAATCTGATCTAATCTGTTTTTTATTTAAACAGGGATTAATAGCATTTCTTTGTTCTTTGGTGACTTGATGCTAATCACATACAGCACACTCCTTAGGATCAGTTACACGAATGCCTGAGTTGCTACCTTAGATGATGAAAAACATCTGGGGAAGGAAGCTTAGCAAAGGGGAAAGGAAAAAAAGAGGCAGATGGCTGTATCTAGGGGCTTTAGCTGTGGTGTCAGGAGCACTTGTAAAATGGCTCTGTGGGTTCCTCTCCGTATTTAGGACTTGCGGGTGTTCTTCTGCCTTATGCCTGCAGTGCTTATGTTGGAAGGTTCCTGAAACCTAAAATAAAATAACCCAAAGCCCTGGCATTTTGGACAACCTGGGTAGTTGGCAAGTTTACCTTAAAACCTTATTGCTTCCGTTGTGGGAGATTTCCTGCATGTCTTAGCACTGACAAAATCCCTGAGCGCCCCGCAGCTGTGTAGAGGGCTTGTGACATTTTAAAGCTAAGACAATTGCAGAAAAAGAAAGTAAGAGAGGACCATACAAGGGAACCTCAGAGGTTGGACATAAGCAGAGTGGAAATCGGGGGCAAGAAAGTGCTGTGAAGTCCACTCCTGGCCTGTAGATAGAGCTGCTCAGTGCTCAGGCAATGTATGTGCTGTTAAATGCAGAGGCAAAGTGTCCAGCGAGTCAGGACACCCGCACATTGGACTGCAGTTCTGACGTATGTAGGAAACAGGTCTTTAAAGTTGTAAAGAGACCTGAATATAGCCCCTAACTGAACAGTGCTTACATCATTTCAACTTTTTATTGATCCTAGCTTTCTCAATGGCCAAGGGAAATGGCTTTCAGCATTTTTTCAGATTGTGGATTTGCAATGATTTTCTAGGGAGGATGCTGGTGTCTGCAGGGAGGATTAAAGCTTATGCATGACAGGTTAGCTTTTCATATGCTGCCTTAGAAGTGGTCCATCTACACCAAAGGATCTACTGATGACCAGTGGAATACCTTCAGTCTAGGGGAAATCCTGGTCCTAGTAAAGCCAATGACAAAACTCTTATGAGTTTCAACCTAGTCAGAACTGAAACTTCAGCAACTCTAGTGGTGTTCAAGGAGAAAAGAAAACCTTTCATTTCATGACAGGATGGGAGGATCAGCAATGTAGACAGATTGTCTTGCAGCAATGCCAAAAGTAACACCTGTGTTTTACGGGAATAAGTCAAGAAAATCCAAGAGACCCATCTCTGAGGAATGGCAGATTAATCCAGGAGTTAAACTTATATCACCTCCATAACAATGCGCAGCTTTAGCTCAACTGACTGGGCTTGGACTGTTTTAAAGGGATTTTGTGGGAAAATCAAAGTCCTTCACAAATCAATCCTTCACAAATACAAGTTAAAAGGTATATCAGATGTCTTACAAAGTCTGAAACACTGGTTGACTCTGTCTTATTTTATGTATGCCCTTGAGTACATAACATATTTAAATCACACTGTGCATGGTTAAGTATATATTTTTCCATATGTTACTTTAGCAGAAAACTTAACTGAGGCTTACCTGCAAGAAGCAGCATTTCAGGATGTCAGCATATTCATACCAACTGCTGCTCCTGCATAGGTCAGCAGGAATGAGCACTTAGAAAAACTCTCTTAAGGTAAGCTCTGGTATTGAGTGTGTATAACAACATTTGTTCAACTCCCAGAGGAGTTTATGAGGCTTAATTAATGCCAGCAAATTGGTTTGAGATCTGTGGGTGAAAGATGATACAGAATTGTACAGAGGGTGGCCCATGGCTCTTGCTAGTATTTCAGAGCTGTGGGATCTCCCTGGGCTTTGGGTTGAGCTGTATTGCAGGGTGAAGCACAGATGGTTGAGTGGGTTTGAGCAGGTAGCCTCATGACCTGTGTCCTCTGCTCATATCACGGGTTGTCCTTCAGGCTCAAAGCTGACATGCTGAGTTTGGGAGATCAAGGGGCTGGTCACAGCACCCTTTTGCTGCAACCTGTATGTGAATGACAATACAGCACACCCCATAGAAATACCACATCAGATATGTGAGAGTACAGTTATCTATGAACTGCTCGATGTTTTGCAGTGAGTCAGATCCAATGCTTACATGGTCTACTTAAAAGCCAAACAAAGCTAAAAATTTGATTGAGACCGGCCAGAGGAAGGGGAAACATCAGAGGCAAATATCTGCAAATGTAAAGTTGCTTATGTTGGAGCTTGTCTGGTTTTTGGCCTGAGAGTTTTCAGTTAAATCTGCAAATTCTTTCTCAGGCATTTCCCTGGAGCAGTGTTTTCCCTAAGCAGAGGTTTGGACTGCCCAGAGGTGATAGACTTACTAGGTCTTTTACTAGTGAGAACTTGGAGTAGATTTAGAAATAAGTTAATACCTAGATTAAAACAACAACAAACATCCCCACCAGCTCTGAGCACCTTTAAATGAGTGAGCAATTAGAATGGCGTGACAGGCCAGCTGAACTGGCATTTCTCAACACCATAAACAACAAGGAGGGAAGTGCCTGATCTGAAAACCTGCACAGATGGTGCTGCATTAGCTGCTCTCTTACAGAACTAATTAAGGAGCTCCTTTTGGCTTACAGTGGCAGGCACTGCACGTGAATGCTTTATAAAACTCATTAAAGACCCTCTACCTCAAGACACCTCCAAAGGTTGACACAATGGTAAAGAATGGTGCTCGAGAAGGCTGTGATGTTTCATTGAGTTTCCATTAAGATAATTGCATATTAGATAACTAATTGATTATGTATCCACCATGGAAATATTTAGACTCTTGTAGCCAGAATAAGGAGTCATTGGAAGATCAGACTGAAACAAACCTTCTAAATGTGCCCATGGGTTTAATTCTGTGGGTTAACAAAAACAAAGCTAATGGCCTGTGAAGGTTATCCATTTACAGTAGCCACAGATCCAGACAGTATCAGAGACAGACCTGAAGGTGTTCCTTGTATATATGCACAAATACCCAAAGCCCAGAGACCTCTTTCTTTACTTTAGGAGCTTTCAAACACACATGTTATTCAGAAAATTGTTTGAATTTCTTCATAGCACAAGATTAGCTGCAGATCTATGGTCAGTGATTTTCTTCAACCAGCATGTAAACAGGAAAGTTCCCCCAGTTATAGGCACAATATGTGGAGGACAGAGAATTTTGCTATCTAGCAAAGTTTCTGCATCCTCCAGCTGATACTTGATAAGTCCCACTGGGTTTCAAACTTTGAATTTATAGGATATGCTGCTCTTTACTGAAATCTCGTAAAACAGGCTAATATGCAGCACCTAGGGGAACATGAAAAGCAACCTGGTTATAAATATTTAAGCTACATTGTAAATTGTACACTAGAGGTAAGTAAGCAGGAACTCCCCCATTCAAGAGATGTGTGAGGCTAGAAAATGTGAAGACTGGGACTACGTGATTCCGAGTGTTTGTCCCATTCCACATCCAGTGGACAAGAGATAACAATTACTTCAAAAAGACCCCCTTGATATCACTGCCTCTGCAGCCCCACGCACCATTTTAAACTTTAAGGAATGATTATTTATTAATTCAAAGCCAAACATTTCATTTTGGTTTTCATTTAGTTTGAAAAATACCTTTAGTTCTTAGTTTCACTCATCAAAAAGTTGGCTGGGAGGAATTCTCAGCTGATAAAATCTAAGAGATAGCAAAAACCCCCATGCAAAGCTTTATTTTTGTAATTTCTGGGGTATTAATCTGATGCTTTTTCCTATTGCCAAGAGCAAACACTAGTGACTTGTTAGAGATTGTGCTATATTTTCCTAGGATAAAAAGTTATTTTTGCTTGTGAAGAATGATATTATGTTATTTAATGAAAACCACTACTTGGGGTGATCTGCAATGGTGAAAGACTGGCATCCACTTACTGCTTTTTGTTCTCCCCAAATTGGATCAAATCCCCAAGATCTCAGGGGCTGTGGCAGTGCTGTGGCCGGTGTCGGAGGAGGCAGGATCTGCTCCCTGGGTGCAATGGGAGGCTGTTTCAGAGTGTCTTGGGAGTTCATTTGAGTGTGCTGCTTCCACTTCTGCCCATCTTCTGATCTATACAGCTAGTGGAGAGGTTCACTTCAGTTTTTGAGTGGAAGCCCAAATCAGCTCATTTAAAGACAAAAAAAAAAAAAAAAAAAGAAACCATTAAGCAAATACACTGAAACAAAATAAATCAATTCAGCTAAGAAAATATTACTTTTTTTTTTTTTGTCCTTTGTAATGTTGTTGACAAACATCTTGTGCTTAACTTCCCTTTTAATTTGAATTAACAGCTTGGTTAGCTTAGAGATGATGTATGTTTCCTTGTTATTTAAAACACATTTTTTATGGCTTATATGGAATTTTTGGACATTTTTTTCCCAATGAATGTGAAGTTGCTGTCACCTCTGTGGTTTTAGTCTGGTCATAGTTAGGATTTTTCAGGCCACACACAGGCCAACTTCTTACTTTTGGCAAGAAACAGACAACTAGGCTCATAAATTATATTCATAAACATTTAGTGTACTCATATGTGTGGCTCTCTAAATAAAGAGGAGGAAAACCAAGACCTGAGGAAACCTGGTGATTCTGGGGGAAGAATAATTTATTTTGTCAGGAAGAAAAACCTTCTACAAAATCTGTAAAACTATAATTTACTCCTGACATTTAAAATAAATCATGTTTTTGTACAAGTATAATGTGAACAAAACTACTTCCAGAAAATCAGTATGGGCTTTGACCAACAGAAGTACTTGAAATATTGAACACTGGAAGTATTCAGTAATAGTGAACAGCATAGGAGTGCATGATTTATTATGCCAGGAGAGAGGCTATCTAATCATGTAGATCCCATTCTCAGGAGTGGGCAGCGGTCTCTTTCTGCACGTGACCCCTCACTGTAAAAAGGACAAATGGGCTGCGGTAGCAGCGGCGGTGGCTTGAGGCTAATGGGAACAGCTCACGGCCCTTCTTCAGCTGGGACACCAGCGAGGAGAGGAACTTTCCCTCTGGGCTCAGCCAGGCTCTGCTCACCCGCCTCAGATCAGCTTTCTTGGCTCCTGCGGAAAATAAAACAACTTTAACTTTCCATTTTGTTTGTTTTTCATTTCTGCCTGTGCTTGTGTTCTGTTGTCTACATCTTTTCAGTGAGT
Source organism: Anseranas semipalmata (assembly GCA_013399115.1). Taxonomy (NCBI): domain Eukaryota; kingdom Metazoa; phylum Chordata; class Aves; order Anseriformes; family Anseranatidae; genus Anseranas; species Anseranas semipalmata. The sequence continues at coordinate 267,511 of VXAA01001162.1, read as the reverse complement.
TGAAGCTGATCCCTGATGGTCACACCAAGAGCTGGGCAGAGCTCAATGCACACGCAGCTCTTTCATTAAGTCACACTTGTCCTCGCCTGCAACTGATAAAAAAGATGGCTTTTAGGGTCTTCCTGCCCCCTTTTTTTTTTTTTTTTTTTTTGTGCAAAAACAGCCTTGAGTTAACATATCTCTTTTCTGCAACTTTGCTAACAGCCCTGTTACAGGGAATAACAACCTGATTGACATGGAGGCACACAGCATGTGACAATAAATTGGCTAATGCTTTTGGATCAGCCCAGCTCCTGAAAAATTCCAAGTGTCATCTAAGAAAGATATAGTTTCTTTACTACCTCTTGACCTGAGGTCTGTCTTTGGTTTGGTCTTTATGAGTAGGCTTATAACACCTCCCCAGAAGAGGTAAGCTCTCTACAGTGCTGGATGTTGAATCTGTACTGCTCTGGCTGCCTTTGTGGCATACTACAAAATTGTACAGATTGGAGACAGGAAGGATAATTGCACCCAAGGTAGGTTTGTTCTCTGTAGTTTGAAAATCTCATTTTTAAGTTCAACCTAGTTTTTATAAGGCCTCCAGTGAAATCTCTTCTCTCGTCTTCTAATTAAAATTCCCCCTTTCTGAACAGGATTACTTTCCATTTCCTATTTTCCACCATCCCCTATCCTAAACTGGCCTAAATTGTTTGGTCACCCTCTATCATTTGGATAAAATATTTGCGAGGCAAGCTAAAAAGGGTCAGGGGAGATGTTTGTGTGCAGGACCCTGTCAAATCACAGGAGTGGAAGAGTTCAGAAGACATATGTGACCAATTTTCATGGTGAGCTGATAGGAGCTCGGTTGCCTGGGGTAAGAGCCGAAACTCATGCATCAGTGAAAATTATCACCCCCTGAATCTCTGTCCAGATGTGCACTCCTCATCTGATCCTGTATTATTTTCAGGTGTCCATGTCTTTGCCCAGGTATTGGAATGGAGGCTCTGAGGCATGCCTTTGGAATATATTTCAGACTCAGACATTTGATAGGGCTATGAGAAACCTTTTTTCTTCACTCCTGCCACATCACTGATGAAATGAATTCAGAACATGCAGAAAGTTGGTCACTGGATTTATGGCAGTGTAAACAAGAATAGGGCAGCCTGCTCTGTGACTACAAAGCTGAGGGGCAAGCTATGAGAACCATGCATAATACTGTTAACACACATTGAACCCGCTCCATATTAGTCTCGGAGGCTCCGTGTTTTATAGATCCAGCCATCAGGAATATGTTTATCCTGCAGAATAAATTACACAATCTTCAGACACATTACACCCATCCCCATTCAAGACATGCATATGCCTGTCTGTAGGGTCCTGAGAGAATACTCTGGATAGTCTGGCTGGGTGGGAGGGGAGGGCACAGGGTACATGCTCTTCACACTCTGTCCCTGTTCATTATAAAAATAGCCATTTCAAGTAGTGCTTATGAACTCCTCCCATTTGATGGGCTAGGAATTAGCCCGGTGGGATTTCTCTTAGCCCCTTAACATTATCCTTGAAATGTGGTGTAAGAATGCAAGTGAAATATTTGAAGGGTTGGGGGTGAATGAAGCTTTCTGGATCTCCCAGTTGGGAAGGGCATCTGGGGGGCAACTGCAAAGAGGATTTCCCGCTGGAAGACATAGCACTGGGGTGAGATCAGAGGGAAGAGGTGCTACATTCATGCATATGCTGCTCAGGTAGAACGTGAGTGGGTCCTACCTAATAGTAGGTATGTGTATTGAACTGCACAGCACTTTGTAGCCTGAGCTGGAGATGAGACTTCTGTGCTAGGTAGAGAAGAACTTGTAAACGGAATAAGAGAGTGCAGAATTTGGCCCCATTTGTTATGTACCTATTTGTTTTTAGTTGGAATATTGCTATGTGATCTCTCACTAACTCCAGAGAAGCCTCTTGGATTGCTGCAGAACTGGGCTCTATATTCTCATACTCCCCGTCTTCTGAGCTCTGGCTGGGGTAGTTCTTTGACAGTGTTTGACAGTGACCAGTGGTCCTAGCCAAGAATATGATATCCTCATATCGTGTTCCCCTGTGCTGTATTTACTATGTTTATTTTAAAAGAAAATGCTTCTGGACTTTAAAACACTAGACTAGAAAGATGAAGAGCATGTATTGGAGTTTCAAATGATACACAACGTTGATTAATAGTGACCCCGGGGGTCAACTGAAATTTAGGGCTAGAGTTTCTAGTAATGGAGGAGAAAATTACTGAAAAGCAAAAATCCAAATTCTCCCCCTTTAGGCACAATAATAGCCATTGTCAAGTTTCAGAAATATAACACCGTGGACCTGTCTACTGAAGGAAGCTGCTGAAAGGCCTATTAGTAAAGTCATGGGGAACAGGACTGAACAAATTTGGGGAAGGTACCCTGGGGAACAATCAGGAGGCTGGTGAGATGATCTGAGGGTTCTTTTGATCTCTGCTATTTCTGATTTTAAACCTTGGTATTACTGCATCATCAGAAGTGAAACCAGAGAGAAGCAGGAAAATACTTGGAGGTATTGAAGAGGACAAGGAGGCATCTGCTAATGTGAGAAATAAAGCCAAATATCAGAAGGGCTTTTGGACTGGAACAGGTGAATTTCTGCCGTAGACCTGTGGACAGAGCTATCTTCAGGGGTGAATATCCAGAATAATCACCCAAGGGCCCAGACCATGGGCAGTGGTTCATGCTGCACTAAATTCAGTAGTGCTGAAAGTTATCTAATACGTGGGAAGAGGGAAGGGCCCATACCTTCACCTCTGCCTGAGGTCCCTGTAATAAATCTGATGCTGACTCTGCCTGCAAATGCCAGAGATGTGAGGAGATGGGGTGAAGGCAAGCCTTGTCACACTGGCACTCCTTATTTCATTCCCGTCACAGCTGTAGCTCCCATCTCTTGAGGACTGATACCATTCTTCTCATTTCATAGCCCAGGGTGAGGCTGCAGGTTTGGTAACCAATATCAGGGCACACTGTGGGGAGGTACAGAGTGCTGGCTATTAACCTCCCTGTATTTTCATTTGCAGAAAGTGCTTTGTATGTTTTGTGAGTGAGCCAACACAGCTTAACTGTCGAGGCTCACAGAAAGGATAAATCAGCATAGTGCTATTGGAGCTGCAGTGATTTATACAGCTTGAATCCTTGTGTCTGTATTTTCAGTTTGTTTTTGTAATTTATTGAATTCTTGTCCTTTTGGCTTGACTCTGTCTTCCTCCAATGGTATCACACCACCATTCCCACTTCATAGTATTTCAACACAAAAAAGAAAGTCACTTATTCTTTGGGGATTATTTGATGTCTAAGAAGTCTTTCATCTCCATTTTGCTATTTTGGGATAAGAACCAAAGTGTTCTGGATGATACTAAAACTTAAAGAACAGTTGTATAGTAAAATATTTCATTATCAAGGATCACCTGCTCCTAAGCTGTCCCACATGAGAATTTTAGATCAAGAAGTAACTGGAGGCAGTCTTTCTCTGGTGAAGGAATAATAGCAACTCTAGAAGAGAAGGTCCTCAAAGACTTAAACATGGAAATTGACCCCCACATATAGGAATTGGTTACATTTAGAACATATTTATGAAAAGCCTTCTGTCTTCTGTCTGAACAGTGTGGCAGTGTATCTTAGCTGAGTCCATAGGCAATCAGATGAGACTTCTCTTTGACATGAATATTTGTGGAAGCATCAAAATGATAGGTGTTTCATCTGAAATTGAATCCAGAAAGATAAACTGGGACTGGCACGTGACTCAAGCAAGAATTTTATCCAAGTATGGCAGGAGAAAATAATCTGGCAATATATCATATTATAAAATGGCATGGTCACTCATACCTATTTTTTTTTTAACATATGTGGATGTAGATACATGAGAAGGGAAAGAAAGACATGAAAGGTATTTCAGGTAGAGATTGCAAGACAGAAAAAGAGTAGCTGGGAAAGGAGAGGGATGTGATTACTTTTGAAGATGATTGGACAGGTTCAAGTTCCCTCTTATATCATTGTGAATTCTGAATAATTCCCTCAGGCTCACATGGTTTTCTTTAGGGTTTATGTTGGTGCAACTAAAGTCAGAAGCAAGGTCATCGTTTGATGTAAATGTAGTCCCACTGAAATAAACAGTGGAATATAACTGAGTTTGATATTCACTCTTAGCCTCACTCATTTTTTAATATTTTTACAAAAAATATCAATGAATAATGTAAGTACTTTCTGAATTTAGCGCCACCATGTAGTCTGCGTGTCTTTCAGTAACTAACACTGAAAATCGTGGATATCTATATTATTATGAACAACCAGAGCTTGGCCTGATAGCATTCTAACCTGAGTTTGCATCACTGTGTGCCTGCCCATGAAGTTGAACAAATATCCTCCATCTGCTTAATAATCTTTATATTGTTGCAGTTATGTAGAAGTGGCCTGTAATGAGATGAAGATTTTAAAATACATTACAACTACTGGTGTCTGTTAAAAAGTCATTACATTTTATGCAGTTTTTGTCTACCAGATCTTACTTGCCACCATCTTCATATTTATATTCACCACCTATATTTAGGGGGAAATGGGCCAGGGCACTTTGCTGGGCACATTGTTCCCTCCATTGAACAATGGGGACAAAACCTGAAAGGAGGTGCCTTTGTAAGCTGCCATACCTATTTTACAGGCAAATAACTTGTGCAGCTTGAGTTTGTGCATGGCTTCCTCAATATTCCTCTACCCATACAGGGCTGAAAGAAGAAATTCACTCTCCCCAAATTCAGCAGCCACTGGCCCACAGTCCAAGCCCAGGCCAAGCTTGCAAGGTAGCTTTGCCCTGAGGATTAAAGAAGGCAGATCATTGTCCTCCTACAGTCATTGGTATTGCAGGGAACAATGTGCTGTTGCCAAGTCTTTTCCCTGTTGCGGTGACCACCATGTACTCCTGGCTTGGTCCACATAAGGTGGCATGGTTGTGACACGTCTTGTGGTCTTGTGACCATCTCTCTGTTCTGAGTTGTCATATATTTTCTGGTGCTAAGGTAGACCTCTTAGTTAACCATGAGTTTGGTAGCTTCTCTTGAATCTTAATTACAGAATTAAATGTTAGGAACAGTCCTACTTGTCAAATGTTTTAAATACTGAAATATTTTAAAGTGACTTGCTTTATATAAAGATGTTTGTCAAGTCACAGAAGTAGGGAACATATGTGATCCATTTTATAAGAGCAAAATCTAAGGATTTACCTAAGTACACTGGAATTTTGTGAGGTAATATTTATAAATGTCACAGGTGTCATGGTAATTGTAAATTGGCAGCCTTACATCATCCTTCTCTAATTGGCTTTGGATTCTGGTTTCCACACAGTCATCTTAATGTTAATAATTTCATATCCTGCTTGAAAGCAGAAAGAAACCACTCTTTTAATTGGAAAAAAAAAAAAAATCTGAGTGACTGTCCCTCTGTGGCTTCCTGTGCAGTTTGGAGATGCGAGCTGGGAGGGCAGTGCTAGGATGCTGGGGGCACCTGGTTTCCATATGGGTGGCAATGGGTCGTAGTGCATCACGGTTTATTTCAATGGCTAGCAAAATGACCCAAACTCTTGCAAGAAGTGAAAATTCAAGGAACATACAAAAGTTATCTTCTTCAGTGAGAAAATAAACTGTGGCATATAACATCCAGCTGTTGTATACTCTGAGGAAAAATTAACTCCTTGTATTAATTAAAGTATGTGATTTAAAAATTCGCAGATGTCATGAAATGCAGTTAAGGCTCCTGTTAAGTCAGCCATAACTCTGTCCCTTATGCATGTGCTATAAAGGGACATAGGAAAAAGGGAAGTGGAAATGAAAGTATTGGATAAATAGTAATGACATTTAAAATCAGAGTTCAGAAAGCACATAAATATATGTTTGTCTTTAAGACTGTGATTTACTCTATACAAGTCAAATAAAGTGAATGGAACCATTCATTCTGTGTAAAAGTTAAGCACAAGCTTAGGGCTTTCACTGGATCAAGGATTCTCTGTCCTTTGAGATTTGCAGAAAAAATGCACTCAAATGTGAAATAAACTTCTGTTTTTATTGTCTGAACCAATTCTAGCTTAAATCCAGACCAATCTAGAATGTTTTCTAGATTTTGAGAACCTTAATGCCCTTATACCTTTTTTATAATCTGGTTGAATAATTTATTTCAGTATTAGTAAAATATTGTCAGAAGATTTGCTTGCACATCTTAATTCATTAATTTCTTGGACCTGTTCCTAATTTCTTCACATTCCCCTTTCAAGTCAACTGAAGTGCCCACATAAGCAGAGTTTATGCCTTTACTGCTAATAAAGGCATAAAAAAACCCTATTTCATTTTAGAAAATTCATGTTACTCAAATCTGAAGGCAGTTGCCTTTGTGACAGGGCTAATCTTATTTGTAGCTGTCAAGGTATTAAAAAACATGTGGCACACTAGGCTTTGTAATGTGTACTTGGTTGTAGATGAGAAATGAGGTTCTTCATGTAAGCAGCAGTATCTGCAAGCACTAAGTAAATTTTAAATGGACAATTACATTCTCCATATCTTTATTAAACATGTTCAGCTGGAAAAAAAAAAAGAGGTCTAACTTCACTCGCAGTTGCATGCCATGCTGTTGTGAGGAAGGTCAGCTTCCTTCAACTTGCATTTACTGGACTCTAAAATTGGAAAAAAACTTGGATGCTGAGAAAAGCAAATTAGTCTCTGCCTCAACAACCATACAGAATTACCCTTCCACGCAAAAGACCTTTTTTTTTTTTTTTCCATCTAACTGTTACTCTGTCTTTCTCAAAGGAGAAAAGTTAGGTGGAAATTGAGAAAGAGCAACTAACATTCAGAAAATTGACTGCTACCTCAGAAACCAACGTACAAGTTTAGAAGCCAAGGTGATAACTGGGGAACTGGCTGTAGTGGTCAGGTCAAATAAGGGACAGTCATAGCAGAAAGAAAAAAGCGCAGACCCATTTCTTTTTAGTTTTAAAACTGAAACGTGTAATTTATTGCAGGATAACGTATAATTCATCTGTGTCATATGAAAGAAGCTGAGTGCAAATCAAAATACAGATGCAAAACTGACCAGTGTCATAGATACAACCACTGCAGTTGCATTTTGTGGATAAGCTAATTAAAGACATGTGAAACCTCTTAGTGTATAATATTGGCAACCGAGTAGGGGATTTTGTTATCTCTAATTTGGTGCATATCATGGAGGGATAATTTTTATGTACAATTGTAAAATCGAGCTAGGGTGTCTGACATCTTGCACCTCCAAAATTATCAGCACTGGTTTGACTTCTACTTGCTCTAGAAAAAAACTTAATTACCATGAAGTAATGAACCTGAAGATGCACCTGAAGTCTGGGCATTTAGCGTCAGAAAGTAACAATTATTGCAGTTTACCTGCAAATGCTCAGCAGAGAAGTATGTGGGTGGGCACCAGGGGGTCTACAGCACTGCAAGTGTGAGGGGGTCTCATGAGTTTGGGAATTTGCCTGCAGTGAGCTGATGCATGCATCTGGCACACTGTACAGCATGGTACTTGCCATTGTCCTAATGCTTTGCTGCATTTTGCTGTTTGCCTGTCCATACGCAGCCAGAGGCTTCTGCTTTTTGTGTTTTGAGAGCTTTGACTCAAGAGTTGTCTTTTTATTCATACATTTGTCTTTGTAGTCGTGCACCAGCTAGCACCAGCTAACACACAACTAGCAGCTCTTGGTGTTGTGGCAATACAAATAATATCGTTCATCCTAGTTTTACTCAAAGTGTTAGATGTTTTCCCAAGCACTTTTTGAATCATTAAAAACCAAAAAGTTGATTTAATGTTAACTAAAATTTCAGACATATTTTTCTAATTAAATAGAATTGTTTGCAGCATGTAAAAATAAATCAAGATTTCCAAACCCTTTATCTGGCTGGATCTCCCAGGGCTTGGGTATATGTCACTGAGCGTTTAATGTTACTGGTAAAAAGTAAACAGTGTTCTGTGATAGATTAATTACAGAAGGTTGCCTTGCAACTATTAAATAATTGATAGATATTCAAATCTGAAGTAAATAAAAACTGACATTATTTACTTGAAGTTTTCTGTCCTCCTCCCTCCCCACCTTAGAAAAGTAACGCCTATTCCCCAAACGTGTTCAGGAGAAGGCTGTAGATTTGCTTGCTACTATCACATCCCCATTTCATTGCTGACGCAGGCAAAAAAGAAGCCTTTCAAGGCACTCTCTCTTTTGTGCTCAGTTACATCTTCTGTACTCCTTAAATTTCTGACCACAGCTGGTGGCTTTCCATTTCAATGGCTGGATCAAGTCTAACACGGGTGACAAAGCACAACTCCCCCTTGCCCTGTCCTTGGTCTTGTTCTGCGCTTACAGCCATGCTGATATTTTAGAATTAAAGGAGTAATCTCTGCTCCCAGCATTAATCACTTCGGCTTTAGGGAGATTTTTTGCATAATACAGGAGGAAGAGTTGAACAACTGGACCCTAAAAGCAGCCTAGGGAGATGAGGAGATGTGAAAAACAGACAGCTATGAATAGGCTGGGTGTTCATCAATTCTCCATAGTGCAAGTTTTGCTTGTTCATTGCTTCCTGCTCACCCCCTGGAAGCCCTTGCTGTGCATACCCAGAGCTCCTGAGGCAAGCTTGTTATTCCAACCAGAAAAAAAACATAGATGGGGTTTACAGCAAATAACAAATACATCTTGTTCTTGTGTCTTCAAGTTTAGAAGTGGTGGCCAAGCAAACGCAGGAAACCTGTTCAGCTGTCATTACCCAGGACTCTCACCTTTATAAACACATCTCATGCCTGACGTTCATATTTTCATTGTGAAAATAAATACAGAAGGCAACACTCGGCATCCGTTCCTGGCTGGCGTTGTTTCCTACAGAAAGGAATTAGCCAAAAATGAAGCGAATGCAATTGCATTTTATGTTTGTTTCCTCCTAATAACTTTTGAGTCCACTGGCCAATTTCAACTAAATTTGACAGAAGGTAAAAGGCTCTGCGATTATCAGCTTCCTACAAAGCTGGGGAAAATCAGCATCTGGATAGAGGAGATAAAGCCAAATGAGTGCCCCCACAGATGGGAAAGCAAACAGATCCATTCAGCCTGACAGCAGCCTGCTGGACCCCGAGCACGGGCTACCCATGTTGCTGTCTTTTGCTTGGTGAATGTGTCAGAGGGGACATAGGACGGAGCCAGGGTGTAGTGTAGAAATGTTTCTCCAGTATACAAGATACATTTATACATTTCTGACCGGGAAAGGCTTTGCATAGAAAGAAGCACTGGAATTCATGATTTTTTGGGGGAATATTAAACAAAACTGCAGTCCTGAGCAACCAGTACAGCTCAAAAGCAAGCACTGATATGCTGCTGTAGAACACGCTATCCCAAAGTTGGCCTCTGTGAAGCTTTATGTCTACCAAATGCTGAAAAAATATGTCTGATCACAGGGCACAAAATATTTCCTGAGATTAGAGCAGGTGGGATGAGGAATCCCAGGCTAAAAAAGAACCGTCTAGTATTTTTAAGTACTTATAGAAAATTATCTAAATCTATACATTCATGGCATGTTTTCCCTGGTTCTGAATATCTGGAGCTCCCAACAACTTCAAATAGATACACACGTTTAGGTGATTTCTCTTCTGGTGGCTAGATGAAAATGGATTTAAATGAATACTTCTTGATACTCGAATTCAGTCTTGTGACATTATTTTTCAGAGATGATGAAAATAAGAAGCTCCCAGCTGAAGCCACAAACATCTGATCTTTGCAAAAAAACATTCCAAAATGACCAAATTTATGGCTGAAAATTACCCTTACCTCTTCAATTTGGAGGGGAAGTAATCAAAATACTAAGTTTTAAAGTGAGAGGATAGCAAACGGAGAATATTTCTGGAGAAACTGTGCAATCTGTGCAATTTCTAGTGGAAATTTCATTAGGTAAGAAATTATCAACAGACAATCAATAATGGTGGAGTTACAATGTCACTGTATTAGGGAAAAACCCCAGGATTAAACAAGAAGAGACGAATGGCTCAGCTCCTACCTGCACTGTGGCCTTAATTTTATCACAGCTGATTGCTAGTTTGTTAAGACTGTGGTGCCCACCAAAAGTCCACTGATTCCTCCCTCCTTTCCTCAGTGGCTGTATTTTGCTGAAGGACTGGATGGGGTGCAGCATGAAGCCAAAATCTTCCCGGCTTTTCTTCAGGAGGTCCAGATCTGGCATTCGAAGGAGAGAGAAGCCCTTCCCCCTTTTTTTAAGGGGCATTTTGGACTGAGGCTGTGTGGAGGACCCCACCTTATGTCTCACAACTCATGTAAAGTTTGCACAACAACAACAACAACAACAAATTGCTATAAAAGCTGTAAGCTCCTATTATCCACAGAAACAAGAAAGCTGAGTGTTTTTGGCAGAGGACTTGCTAAAAGCATTCCAGAACAATCTGAAAATGAAATGCACTGCACGAAGCCATTTTTTAAGATAGAAGTGGATGTGTTTAAAGTGTACATAAAACCAGGGAAGTATTGAAACAGCAACTTTGTTGTTTACCATAGGGACACTGGCAAAGGAATAAGATCTGTTGCATTACAAATTTAGTATTAAAGGGAAATATAAGATATTCTTTTTGAATAGCGTGTTTCTAGTCTTTTTGACAGTAGACTCTCAAGGTACTTCTAGCACACCCTTATTTGGGACCAAGATTTAACCACTGAGGTCCTGACCTTCAAATCCGTTTAAACACCTTTTCCCCATTTACTGAATGGCAATTAGGAGCCTGCAGAGGAGATAAATCTTTGAGGATCTAGACCTCTATTTTTGTACAACATGGAATGTAAGACAGTTGAATGGACTCATGGATATATGCTGCCCTTCTGCTTCGGTGTGTCTCTATTCACATCAAATCTCACTTCTCCCTCCCTCTCATCTCAAAACAGTCCACTTTCTCAGACTCTGAGATGGATTCTTTGCCCTCAGGGCAGCAAGCAACATCTTCCACTCCACTGGGAGCTGAAAGGTCCCCTCTACTTCTGACCACCCACCCCACATAGGGCTTTACCCAATGATTTTATACAGTACCAACCCTGTTGGCTGACATTGTCCTGGTTCGCTCTTCCACCATGCAAGTGCAGAGAGTCAGAGATGACAGGGCTTTTCACTGTTTCCGTGCTTATCTTCTGTGATAACTCCTGGTCCCCAGAGAAAGTGTCATGGTACTTCTGCTGCTTTTCAACAGTAACAGAGACTCCATTCTTTGTTAGTGTTTGTTAAATGTGCGTGTTGAAATACCTTGGAGGCAGCCCTATCAGATCTGATCTGGAGATCTTCTCACAAGTGATTTTCTAGTGCTTCCTACTGCGCTTGCACAATCTTCTTGGTATGAGTGCCAGAGTGGTAAATCACAGCATTTGTCCTCTTCCCTATGCAGAAAAGGACAGAGAGAAGAGGAAAGCCTGTGTGTTACTGCCCCTAACCCCTTGCATGCTTCTGATGTTGAAATCTGGCAGCTCTGGTTTCCATGGGTTTTGTATGTGTGTGCTTGGAGACTGTCTTAATTTGCATGGTTCACTGCCAGGTGAGAAAGAATAATGCCTAAAAGTACAGAGCAAACATAGCAGGAGTATCAGACTACAGCTTGCTGGAGGGGATTGAAATGGTAGCTGCTCAAGACTTGCAGACCTTTGGCAGGGCTGTAAAAATATAAATAATAATAAAAAAAGGGAGACGTTGTGACCCTGGCAGCAGCGGGATGCCTGTGCGTGCAAGTCCATCCAGGCTCTGACTAACTGTCTCGTAAGGTCCATGTGGAACGTGTGAAGATTTGCAATAATCCCTTACTGAAACAAAGTAGAGGACTTAACAGCCGAAAATGGCTCATGCAGCAGGACCTTGGCAGGGGGACAAGCCCGCGCATAGCTCCATATGGAGCTGAGCTATTATCCTTTTGCGCACCTTGGCATTAATGCTAGTGCCTGTACTAATGCCTGCCTGCGACCGACTGACCAAACAACTGGCCAACCAGCCAGCCAAGAAAAGTAATAGGAAAGAGCTGTGACTATTCAGCAGAGCTGGGCAGCCCATGGCCATTCCTCAAGGCTGGGTTTTGGCCATAACGTCCAAGCCCTGCCAGGCAGGACCAGTCTCATGCTGGGTCTTCTTGGTTTGCCCGCAAGGATTAGTCAGGCAAAGTTGTTCTCCTTCCCTGGGATTTGCTCCTGAGTTAGCTCAGCATGCTGTTAAGTCACAACTTAATTTAGCCTCAAGTCATCTGTACTAAAGTGTTCACACTGCTCTTACAGATAAGGACTGGAAGGGCCAGAAAGGTTAAAACTTCCCAGTACTGGTGCTGCCCCAGCAAAGCCCTGGTAGTCCTCAACAGGACAGAGAGGACAGCCCCGGCAGTGTGTCCTGTCCCAGCCCTGCTCATCACCAGACTTCACACCTACAGCCGGTAGCTTGTTTGCGTTTTGTGCTTAATTTCTCTCCCTCTATGATCAGGATTAATAATTTATTCCTGCAGCGCTTTGGCTGGGGAGGAGTGCAGCCTCGGCTGCAGCACTGACAGTGTGAATACAAGCAGGATCTGGCTTCTATATGTATGTATTTGTGTGCGTGCATGCACAAATTTATGTGTGTGAGGACAGCAATACAAACACTTCAGTATTACAGCAAAAGCAGAGAGATTTAAGTAAGGCACTTTTGGGGAAAAGGAGAGAGAGAAAAGGTTTATCTTTGCTCTTTAACTTGGAGTATTTCTTAAAACAAAACTCACTTTGCACTAAAAGATATCCAAGTGGCTGTGCAGCTTTGGCATGCCATATTTCAAGTGGAAAAAGACTGTTCTGAAACCACGCAGCCCTCCTCCTCCTCCGGTCTGGCATCAGTTACCCTGCAACCATGGCCTCGCAGCCACGGCCGCGCTTCCTTTGAGAAAGAAATCTGGGTTTTGGTGGGGGTGCGGGAGGAAAATCTGAATACCGATCTGGAGCGGCGCTCCTGGGCCCCGTCTGCCTCCTCCCGCGCCTGTGGTGGTGCTGGCAAAGCAGGGCCATGATGTCATGGCAGCTGCTGACGGCCTGACGGACAGCTTCCGCAGCGCAACATGGGGCCCTTTGGTCCCCCTGTCAGGCGGATTGGCAGCTGAATGGCACCAATGAGCGCCCGGCCGCGTTCCCTCTGGGAATGCTGCCCCGGCTGATGGACAGAAAGCAAAGGGAAAGATTGTCTTTGAACCTGAAAAGAATCCTCTTTTTTCTCCCTAAAGCTCCTGCCCCCGCTCCTTTTTCATCCCCTTTTTTTAAAGGTGTTTTGTTCCGCAGCGGTTACTGAGCCTAATGGCACTGAATGACTTTTCCCCTTCGCAATCTGTCAGTCACAGGCTGGGCTGCGGGGCTGCTAAATGAAGTCCTTTCAGAGCCAGATGGAGGAGGAATGTGTCAGTCATCCAACAGACCCCGCTGTGTTTGGATCTGTCAGAGGGGTGACAGGGCAGAGCAGCCGGCCTCGGCTGGGGCACATTCCCAGCGGCAGCCAGGAGGCCCTGACAAACCCAGGTGCCGGAGCCAAAAAGTCAGCCGGTCATACAGGCAGGCGAGGCGCGGTGCTCCGAGCCCCCAAACGCTCGCCTTCGCCGTCGGCTGCGAGGCATCGGGGCAAGCTCTCAGCAGAGGGTTCGTGGCAAGCACCTCTAGCAGAAAGCCAGCCTTTAAGTGCAGGACGGGTCTGTAGGGGGCATGGCTTTCAAATTAATATAGCTCTTAACTAAAACACTGGAGACAGTAATCCTCCGGATGAAATGCATTTAGGTGGACTATGATTCTAAGCCGTTTCTGCTGAATTACCTTAATTTTTTGAGTTTCCCCCGTTAGATGACATTCCATTAATCTTACCTATTAGGTTAAGAGTGATGTGCAATTTGTTCTGGGGCCTGAACAGTTGGTCCTATTCACTCAAGTGCCAGTGTTTCACTGCACGTTATGAGAAGTGCCCACTGTTGCTCTAATGAGAATAATGATCCTCTACTTGCATTGTTTGCACAAGCTATTTCTTTTTCTTTCTTTTTTTTTTTTTTTTTGGTGAGGGAGTGGATTTGAACAAACAGCTCCTGTTCTTATCGCAGCTCGCAGGGAATGGCTCTCGCCTGTTTTTACAGAGGTAGCAAACAATGCAGTCCTGTGTTACTGGGGCAGCTGTACCCCTGATGCACTCGAATATGCAGGTTTTCCACCTGTAATGCAGTGGTTTTACATCCCCCGTGGCATTGCTGGCATCCCCGCTGGTTTTGCATGCCCATGGTGTGATCCCAGGCCCAGCGGAGCTGGTGGGAGGGATGCCCTGCCTGGGATGGGTGCTGCATGGCAGCAGCAGCTCTTTTCCCATCCTGTCCATTCTCCTTGTCTGCAAAGTCGGGGAAAAAGAGTGAACTCTCACAGCTTGTCAACCGCTACTTTGGACAGACTCTATCATGTCAGCATGTGATTAAAAGCTGCAGCAAAATGCATTTCCTTGGCCTCCTTCCCCTCTGCCCTGACAGATTTCCCTTGCGTTTACTCACAGCAGTGGAGCTCTGTCTGGCCTGTGGGGCTGTGGCCACCCCTGGGCAAGGATTGCTTTGGAGGTTAGCTGCTTCTAGGAAGCTGCCTCTCATGGATGCTGACACCATGGCTACAGAAAGTGTTGTTGCCTTAGAAATCCACCTGTTCTGGCTACCTAACTGCTTAAACTCTAAGATATAGGTCTTGCTTGGACAAAGCCCTAAGAAGAGCACCTGACCGATGTGCCGACAGGAGAGATTTACGCTGTTGGCAGCTTTTACAACTAATTTTCAAGACAGTGGGTATGTCGTATGATAAACAGAGTGGTTTCCTTTCTCTGAAGCAGCACAACAACCAGAGCTGACAGCCAGCAGGGTACAGAGCCCTGGCAGGCACCTAAAGGTGTGCAAGGAGTCACCTCTGCCTGGCCTTGACTGCTTTCCTTTCATTGCTGAAGGAAAGAGTAGAGAAAGATACATTTTCAGAAAACTGCCCCTGCATAACTTAGTTGAGAATCACCATAAGTGTAGAACAACCTGGCTTCATCCTGCTAGGCTGCACAGGACAGTCCTGTGAAGGATGGTGGGTTGAAGTCCTTAGCATTTGGCTGTGGGGAGCTGTCTGCATTTGTCTGAGTGAGCTGAAGTTACACTCTAAGAACCAAGCTGCCTTAGGGAGAGACTGAACTTACAGGGCATCTGCTCTGCCCCCAGAGGGAAATGTTCTAGCCTGGCTGGGATGGCCTGCGCAAGTCCATGGGAGGGGAGCCTATTTCACCCGCAGGGGCTCTTGCTCCATCCGTCACTCAGGGGCTAAGCTGCAGGCGCAGGGACGTGTGGGAGGGTACGAGTGAATGGGGCCTGTTGTCATGTAGATTATTTATCCTCTGTGTGGAGAGGAGTAATTAGGCCCAAAGGGCAGTCCGTCACTGTCCTCAGGCTGCATCAGCCGAGACCGACTGGCTCCTCTTCCACTGATGCTTGGAAAAAATGCTGGGCTGCACAGTGGGCCCCGTGTGGAGCACATGGCAGTGGGGCATCTTGATGTGGTCAGAAAGGTCACCGTCCCCACGGAAAGGCCAGGGAAGCCCGAGGAGCACAGGCTAACAAAGGCAGTGGCCTCTTGCCTGCGCACGGACAGGAATGTAATTGCTGAACATAAGCTGTCCTTGTTTCACAGGGAAGGATCAGACAGCCCCGTTGGGGTTCAGCTGATCTGAGGGACAGCTTGGCCCTCTGTGTGTATTGAAAACCTCTCTGCAAAGAAAGGTTCCTTTAATGGTGCCTTAGCTGGTAGTTGAAACAAAACCCAGCCACGCTGCCTGGGTGAGTCTGCAGTGCGGACTGCAAAATGTGGGAAACAGAAATTCGGCTCTACCAGAATGCGCTGAAACCTTCCCAGGCTGGTTAGTGTGCCTATGGTTCTTATTGTTTTTGTTTGTTTGTTTGTTTTGTGAGTTTTTGTTTGTTTGTTTTTCAGATCCATAACTTACAATGAACTAACCAGGATTTCCTTGTCATGTAGGACTTTTATTTTAATGAGCCTTCTTTGCTGCATCTTTTCTGCTGCTATCCTATGTTTTTAAGTATTTATGATATGATCCCATGAACACACAGGCATGCAAAACAGCTCCATTGATGGGAATGAATGATGCATCAGTTTGGATATCTGTCTATCCTATCTGCATGCTCAGCCATGGAAAATCGTTGGGCTCTAGCAGCTTGTCACTCACTCAGCTAAATAAGTTTTGAGCCATATCAACATCTGCTTAAAAGTGGCCAGACTGCCACTGAATTGCAAAGGCTCAATTCAACCCATATAAATGGAAATTTTTACTGTTGGCATAAAAGCATTTACAAGCTGAGACATATATTATAATGGGAGTGAAAATAAACCCTTAAAAAATCTGCACCCCATTTGTTCAGGCTGTGCTTGAACGTTCCCATGCTGAGAAGTGCTTCTTGCCATTTATTAACTGTGACTTTAACTAGAAAGTGAAGTTGCTTGCTCAAATAAAGTGCATTCCTGGGTCTCCTGCTGGAATAGCTGTCATTTTGCTGAAGGGCTGTGTCACTGTGACACATGTGCCAGCAGTAACAGTGCAGCCGATGGTGCTGGGTCCTTCAGCATCCAAAATTCCCCACTTCTTGTTGCTAACATTGAATGCAAGCCCCCAGATTTCCCTGTGAGTGTCCTACCTCTTTCAACAGACACCACAAAATATTTTTAACAAAGTATTACTACCTATTTTTGAAATGTTTGTGCACTGTTTTTTTTTTTGACAAAAGTCTGGAAACCTGGACAAACACTCACACACAAACTTTTAAACACAGTTGTCCACATCTTCACCCTTCACAAGCTGCAGCTGCACAGCCAATAAGGGATGTGTGAGTGGGTGTATACATTTTAGGGAGAATTTACTCAAAAGTTGTACTTTTATGTCCAGAAGGGTTTGTACGTGTGTGTGCCCCTGCTAATTGCACAGGGGGAAAAGTGCAGGTGTTCCTGCTTGCAGAATAATGCCTACAAAATCAGAGACCAGGGTGAGAGCCCAATAAGCAGGAGATCCTTCCTTCATTCATTTCCTTAAGTTAAGCCCTAAAGTGCTACAAACTTCTTCTGGTTATTGTTAAAGGGGAATGGAAAGTTTCAAACAATTTCTCTTGTAAAGAAGCTTATATTACCCCTAAAAGAAATAGAAAGGGAGGGGGGAAAGACCCTCATCTGTGGCATGGCGATTTCAAACCGTGAGCTTGGGAGTCCTGCTTTTAATCGAGGAGTTTAATTTCCAACAGGTGCCGCTGCATGTCCTCCACGGGGATCTGGGGGTGAGTCCCCACCGGTGATTTTGGCATCCTGCTTGCTTCCGGAAAGGGGTGTGCGTCTTGCAGGCTGAGGCTTCAGATCCCTTGTGGGCGAAGCAAGAGGTCGGAGCTTGGTGCGATGGTGGGAAGGTGCAGGAGGATAGGGTCCTGGGGTGAGAGCCAGGTTTCAGTAACATGTGGGTTGTGGGCCCCGCTGCTGTAGGTAGATGCTTCTCATTTCTGCATCGCAGCCTAAATGCTCACTTTTCTCTTGCTGACGTTTCCCACCCAGCGTCCTTGCAGACCACGAGGTGGCATCTTCTCCTCCTGAGTAATTTACACTTGAGGGCCTTCCCTGCGCCTGCACAGCCATATTCCTTCAAGATGTTTAAGCCTCTTTTCATTAAGTTTACCCCAGCTCTTCCAATGCTGCTCTTGACCCTTACTGCTCGGTATTATGGCAGGATATTAAATGGGTACCCTCTGTTACAAGTTAAGAAAATAGCCGTGAAACTGGAGAGCTTTGCAGAGCGAAGCCGCATACCTTCTGCAGCCCCCTGATGAGGGTTTGCTTTGAACACCGGACCCCTCTGCACCTGGACACACTGCACCGGGTACTGTCGGTTGCTGGGGCCAGACCCTGCAACACCAGCCCCGCCAGTGCCACCGCCTCCCCCAGTGGGCTTCCGCTTTGGGATGGGTTCAGCGGGACCCTGGTGCTGCAAGGGCAGTGGGAAATACAGGGGCATCCCTGCGCTCTTGGGCTGCCTCTGGAGAGGCCCAGAGCTGGCCAGGCTCATCAAGGAGTCTTTGTTCCCACTCTTTTTCTGGCGTAAATAATTACAGGTGCAATTTAAGTGACCTCAGTGTCTAACTACTTGATTTGAAGGCACGATTAAGTACCTAGACACATTAATAGCCTAAATTGGACCTTTCAGTTCATGGTTAGGACAGCAGCAGGGGCCAGGTTAGGAAACTTTGACCTTGCATCTGAAAATTAGCTATACTGTACACTTAAACTCCCCAGCTGGTTGAAATCTTACACACCCTGGCTTCCAGTCAAACCTCAGAATGTCAGGTTTGCTGACGAGGAGTACATGTCCTCTGGGGACTGCTTACTGTGCAACAAAATGCTCTTCTAGAATGATTAATATCAGCCTGTCTATTTGCCTATTCAGTCCAAAGTAGCAAAGTGCAGAAGAAACGCTTGGGCTTGGTGGCCTGGAATCACTTTGGGGGTGCAGTTCATCCGCCCTCTTCTGCTGGGTGCTCCACCGATTCCAGTGGTGCAGCCCAGTGAACCTGCTCACGGTCCTGTTAACATCTGTATGGTTTGGGTAAGCAACTTGAGCAGGATGAGCAGCTACTCCGGCATGTATCATTGCCTGAGTCCTGTGAAAATGCAAAGTCCTCCGCTACAATGGTACATCAGAATCTTCCTAGAAAAATGTGTTTCACAGAGGGGAAAAAATATATCTGAGCTGTTCAATAGCATTTAGAGCATGCCAGGAAAGACAACAGTCCTGGATTTTGTGGGATCCTTTGACTGTGCCTGTGGAACAAGCAATTTCTTCTGCTGGCAGAGTCCAAAATGCTTTGTGAACCTTTGAACTCGCTAATAATCCACAACAATGCTGCCTGGGAACTGCTGTTATTATGAATTGATGTAGCCATCTGGATACATCTATGTGTTGTTAAACATGATGTTTATATGATGTCATAACGTACCTATGCCTCTATAAAGAAAGAAATGCAGTTTTCTGCACCAATGATCTTGTATTTTGAAAGCTAGCACAGTCATTTTCCACCCTTTTATGATTAATGTAGCCTTCTTTAACCATCCTCCAGCAAAATTGTGAACTCCTTAAAAAATGTTACGTCTGTAGATCTCTATCAAATATTTATGAACTTATTGTCTTTCATCTTCTTCCCTGGACCTGGAATCTCCCGGGGCCCTCAGATCACAGGCTGACAACCGGTGGGTGGAACATACCTTTTGTTCAGCCCAGGACCACTGATGGTGTGAAGCTGTTAATATTCATTTTTAAGGGAGCATCATGCTACACCATGCTCCATTGCTAGGAACTAGGGGAGTGCAAGAGTAGGGGCAGTGTCTGCTCTGTGTTCCCCTTGCAGAGCCCTTTTCTTACACGACAGCAGTCTCAAAGTGACAAAGGACCAGGCAGGATGCAGCTGACACGGCCAGCACCATTAATTAACAAAAGTTCGGGAAGCATTTTGCAGCCAAGGCCTGACATGGGTTGTGCTTCCACCAGGCCTTGAGGGTGCTTAGATGGAAGCTGGGAATCGCAGAATCACAGAATGGTTGAGGTGGGAAGGGGCCTCTGGAGATCGTCTGGTCCAACCCTCCTGGTGGAGGAAATACCCCCACCTGTGGGATTGAGCCTACAATAGGCGATTGCTTTTGCTATGGTACACACAAAATAGCTGAGGTGCATGGGCCCTTGGCTTGGGGACACAGGTCACTGGTTAACCAGGTGCAACACCCAGGCAGGTCTTGACATTTTCCAGGACTTGACCAGCTTCTGGGCTCTTCAGAAGAGGACAGCCTGGGAGCGAGCATGGGCTGGGCAGCCGGCACTGTGAGCACGATTTTAATTTGACTCCTAGCATGCAGGGACAGATTGAGCCGCTTCCTCTGCTCCTTGCTGCTCATGAAGTCACTCTTCCTTTGCAAAGACCTGTTCTTGCCTCGACAAACACAGCTTTCCACTGCCGATGTTTATTTTCCTAGGGGGGTCTCTTCGTGCACTGTCACCTTTCCCTTTTTAATTTCAGCCTCTTATGGACTACATGCTGGTTTGCAAAACCTGCCAATCTGAATGAGTAGCCCAGGGAATACAAGTTCCTATGGGATAAATGCTCTAAATTATGACTCATGGACTAGAATAGTAAAAGCTGATGCATAAAAGGCCCAGGGCACTAGCATACCACTGGTGTTTTAAATTTATCTTCTGCAAATGAGAAAGATGTTTTTCTTCAAGACATACAAAAATATACCAGCTCAGTGCAATCTAAACGAAGTTATGTGGGAACACTGCTCTGCACTGTATTGCCAACCTCTTGTGTTTATGTATAATTTTCCATGGGGCATTCCTGTCTGTAAAACTACTCAGAAGGCTTTCCTGTGGACTCCTTTTGACTGGCAGGAATACTAGCAGCCCTAAGTGTCATGTTGTTCATTTGTGCAGGGTGTTTTTACAGCTATTCAATAGCATCTGCGAGCCATTTGCCGGCCAAACCGTGGCTCTTCGGTGTCCCTTCAGGTGGAGGTTGACGCGTGAGCCTCAGCCTGCCCAGCAGGGGTCGGGAGGCAGCAGTGAGCCCCTGGGCTGGTTGCTCTCCAATTGCAAAAGGGAGTTTAAAATGGTGACTTTTCATAGTAAAGAGAGACTGTGGTCTTTTTATTTCCCTTCTGTTCCCTGCCCCTCTGTGTTTTTTGTGCTGGAGGGAAAAGGAAGGGAAAGAGGCATCTATTGCATCTATTCATAGGAAGGGAAAGAGGCATCTTCACATCTATTCATAAGGAAGATGATGCATCCATTTCTTGGCATTTCACTTATGCCTTAAAGTGAAGTGAGGAAAAAGCAGAAATGTTCAATCCTGTGCAATGCTAGACACCAATGTTCCTGCAGAAAGGGTGACAAAAAGCACATTTTTTTCAGTTATTCACATCTAATACTTGGACAAAATTGCTCTATATGACTCATTTACTCATTCCTCGGTTTTTACTTGTCACACTGAGGCCAGTGTCACATGGGCTTCTAAGAATAATCCTTCTATAGATTTTGGCTAGTATATAGAAAGGCCAAAGAGGTGAAAAAGAGTAAATGGACTTCACAAAAAGGCTCAGACTACAAAAAATGTTTTAAAATACTGTACAACCTCCAGATCATCCAAAGTATTCTAAAAATTTCCTAAAGGCCAATGTCTGCTTTCTCAGCCGGCAGAAGAGTTCTTGTGAGATTTCAGCTGTACCAAAAATAAAATGAGAGCCCAGGTTGGCTTTGGATCCAGTTTACAGAATCGATATCTCTGGCAGATGCAGAACTGAATGTTGAAAGTGAAAACATCTTACATTTGAGGTTCCCATTTTGGCCATCTGTACTTGTGAGATTAACCGAATTGTTTTGTGTTTTGCTATCAGAGGCACTAGAAAGTACTGGTTACTTTTCATATTTAAGACCACAGCTAATGTGAATCCCGTATTGGTCTTGAAATTACAGTGAAAAGCTGAAAATGAGCAAAAGGAAATGATGGAACATTCTTATCTTCTCAATTATTTATTCACTTTTCTTCCCCTTCTTTTTCACTCCTGGGATAGTAATGAGTTTTACGAATGTAAGGTGTCAGCTCTAGGCTTTTCTGTTGAAATCTCTAAATTTATGACTCCTCTGGGCATTACAGGCACGGATAATGCATAATTTACAAACAGACTTGAAACTTTCATCTTCCTTTTCCCACTCCTTTTCAGAGCTTTTTGTTCATGAAGTGATTTGTTTTGCTGTAGTGGAAACCATATGTTCTTCTAAATCTCAGTGGAGTGTAGAAATTCTGCAACATTGCCAGATGTTGCCAAAGAAACTTCACCTGACACAGGATTACATGAACTTCTCTCCTTCAGTCAAAACCGTCTTTCTAAGGGAAGTGTTTTTCTGTTATTTGGTAGTGAGTGAGAGGAGACCAAATCACAGCCAGTGATGGTGTAGACGCTGTCTCGGTATCAGACACCCAAGGTCTGTGCCTTATTTCTGGTGGGGCAGGAGCTGGACGCTTTATGAGCCACCTCTCAAGAAGGTGGGTCAATAGCTCGTAAATGCTAGTCCCACTTCAGGCTTGACTCTACTTTGTCACTAAGGAATATTTGACTTACCGTATTGGATAAAACCAGTCTTGGGCAGACTTGAAGTGACCATGGCTACACATAAATGTGTGACCAGGTGATGTAGGGAAGAGTGGAAGAAACATGGTATTTGAACAGATAAAATAAGTTATTCTGGTTGAGCTTCTCTCTGTTATTTGGTAGTTAGTGTATGACTTGAACTAAAAGGCTTTACGTTCTCCCTAAAAACATGCCTGTAAAAGATATTTAATAAAACATTGGACGCTATTTTTATTCTAAAAATTCCCTCAGTCTTGTGTGAGTCTCCGTGACTGCTTTTTCTTGTGGTAGCTAATCCAAGGGTTTAGGTGCTCTAGGTGTGAGCAAGCACACGGACTCTTCCCTTCACCTAAAAGGGTTGTGGGACAGCCTCAAACCCAGAGATACTGAGGGGTGACTGGCAGAACCGCACAAAGATGTGAATTTGACACAGAAAGTGACACAAGTAATTTATTCTTTAAGACAGTAGGGCTTGATTTCCTATGTACCTTTTGTGGATTCCTTAGCTTCGGGCTGTGGATCCCCAAAAGTCTGCAGACTACAGCTAAAGCCCGGGGATTTGGTAAATACCTCAGTGACTACCATTTGGGATAAACCTAAAGTGAGGTGTCAGTAATCCGAGAATTGTGTTAACAGCATGGTTTTGCCTCCACTCCCCAGTGTGATTAAAATGTTATTTCATCTCGCAGTATAGCTGGGAGCTGTGTCTCAAGCATTTGCATGACCACAAGGAGATGTGAATGTCCCAGCTGTGTTACAAACAGAGTCATTCCTGCATACACCATCTCTGGGACAGCTGTGGGGGGTGAGATCTAGATGTGGCTGTTGTCATGGGGTTATGGATGTCCCCCTCTGCCTCCTCCTGATGGCTCATGGCCAGGTTGTGAGACCATCTGTCCAATGAATCCTCAAGATATTTCAAACCTGACCCCGAAGCTGTACTTGCCCCGTTTTGGTGCCTCTGCCCACATTCCCGGGACACTGGAGCTGTGGCTCTTATTCCCACATTCCTGTAGGCTTCTTTTTTGAGTTTTCCTTCCTCTTCTCCTGCTCCACATGCTCCTCACACCTCCTTGCAAACAACATGCTTCTCCTGGGTTTCAGGTAGTCCATTGTCCCAAGCAGGTTCAGCTTCAGTATTTTCCACTGAGATTTACTGTGGCTGTCCTTGCTGGTCCGGAGACATGGGTCCCATGGCAGAGCCTCATGCTTTCATAGCAGCAACTCTCAGCTCCATGTTGACCAGTATTGGCCATTAAAACTGAGAACATTTTGGTTTTCTATGTGTTTCATTTAGACATATCTGCTGAACTCAATATGTTATGTGGGAGGGCCCCATGCTATATATGATGGTGGGATGCACTGTGATTTGGCTCATTCTGTTTGATTTGTTCTGCTGTATTGGGTTACACATCGTTCAAAGCCCAAGGCTTCCAGCATAAGTAAAATATATTGTTCAAACAATGTGCTGTGAGGTTAAATGGTATAGTTTAAGTGCACACAATCACACATTATAAATCGATCCCGCAACATTGCAGAAAATATCATTAATATGGAAGCTGTGTCTTTTTTTACTGTCATATCTAGTTCACATAAGGAATCTTTCTGACAAATAGGATTGTTAGTTATTTTTTTAACTTAAAAACGGGATAAAGTTTGATAGCTTTATTCAGCAGTGCACTGTGGAAATGCAGCAAATCAGCACAAATACACAGCCTGTCACAGTCATTCTTGTATAAAATATGACCTGCAGTTTTGAAACATATGGTTACATGAGTTTTAATTTAAGTGGCATCTTCTTTAGTCAGCAAAATAAGGTCTGGCTTGCCTGCGGGAAGTGGAGTCAGCACCTTCACCTGCTGAAGTGAAGAGGCTCCCCCAGTGACTGGTGTTGGTTTCCACTGCTGGTGTACAACTGAACAGAAACATGAACCTTAGCACTTGATGCACACAGTGAAGACTCAAGAGCCTTTCCTTTATCTGCAAGCTTCTAGAGATGCAGCTTATCAAATACCTTGCGGTCACACACCCTGTGGTCCCACCACCCCAACCCCTCAGTGTGTATAACCTGTATAACTCATACTAGAAGCAATAAACTTTCCCACTAACAATTGCCTCTCAGCCACAATGTCCATCTTGCCAAATATATCTATATATCTATATCTTGTCACAACCTATTTTCCTGATGCATTGGAAAGATTTAAAAGCCTTCCTCAGTCTAGAAAGGAAATAATAATTAGCACCCACAAAAGGGAACTATCATATATTTAGGAGGAGGGGAATAGGGTTTGTCCTCCCACTCCTGACACCTGATGCTGGGAGATATTTCTGGGCTATCAGAAACTGCCTTATGAGCAGATTACTTTCTAAGTCTTCATCACCCAGACCAATAGGTCTACATTTGGCATCTGTTTTTCCCTGTGATGTTTTTTTTTTTTTTTCTCCTTTCTCGCTGTTTTTCCTACCTAATTCATTGACTACTGCCTCTCTCTTCTGGAAACTTTTTTTCTACTTTTACTTGGTCTTTATTTGGTGATGAAAAGGATTTGGGAGCAAAAGAAATGTAATTCCAGTCTAGAATTTGTATCAGGCTTTCCTGGAGTTTTGACAAAGGATAAGTCTTCTTTGGACTGGGTAGAAAGGGTTAACCAAAAGATGCAGATAAGATGGCCACTAAAAAGACAGATATTTCCCTGTAGAGAATATATTGCAGAGCAGTGCTTGTAAATATGAGGAGAAATGTATCCATAAAGAGTTCACCCAGGCTTTCCCAGCACACTGAAACTGAGTCATCTGACTTTGTTTAAAGTTTTTTGATCCAAAGAGCAGGAGAACATTTCACTCACGAAGAGCATCTACAACTGTGCTTGAACCTTTGACACTGGAAACTGAGGAAATTAAACCAGCTGCTACCAGTTTCTCCTGAGTCAGAAAGATGTAAAGCATGCAGAAACACAAAATGGTCTTCTCCCTCATACTGTCATTTTCTAGAAAGGGGAAAAAAAAAAAGACAAGCTATTTTTGGAAGGGGGAAATATCTGTGTTTTCATTTCTGTCTGTAATCCAATGTGTGACTGATAAGAGGCTTATGTTTTAAATTGTTATCATAGCAAACTCAATGACTTCCGAAGTCAGAGCAGGGCTGGAATCAGGCTGATCCCTTCTGCTACCTTTGTCCTGTGCTGAGCTGTGCCCTGCCAGTGAATTGCACAGTATCTTAAAATGACCTTTTCTTCAGGCTGTATAAAGATACTTTTAGTCAACTGGTAGAAGCAAGTGACCCCCAACCTCCTGATTTTCACTGTGTGCGTGGAGGCATTTTCTGCTGCTGATGGGTGGTCCCAGTAGATGGTGGCCACAGATGTCTGCTCCTGATAAATCCATAGCTCAGCTAATGGGAGGGGACCTGTCACTGGACTCACTAGAGAGTGAAATATGTAAGCTATAGGCAAGTGTTTCTGCAGGCTTTCAGGCTCTATTGCTGGCTGTGGAGACTGAAACCACCTGACGGTGCCTTGCACTCTTTTCAGACAGGTTTTGGTGCCCCCCCGACATTCTTCCACAGCTGTTGTGCTCCTGTGCTGGGGACTTGGCTGCAGCACATGTGCAGGCGGTGGGCAGGGGCCGTGCCATCCACCAGGCATGCGGCCCCAGGCTGGCGAGGCACCCTGCCCTGGCAGGGCAGCTCCAGAGCTGGTGCGCGTATGATGGTCGCGTGGGATCGGGACCTATGCTATGGTTGTCCCTCTGCTGAGGGGCTTCAGAAACAAGTCTGAGCTCTCCTCGCACTGATAACTGAGAAGCAGGGTCAGTTGTTGGGTAAATGATTTTCCTGTTTGCTCTGGAAGCTGCTTTGTGTATCTGGCTGAAAGCAACCATCATGCCATCCATCTCACAGCAAGTCAGCCTGGTTTATTTGTCATTATGACTTTCTTGCACTGGAAATCTTCAGCTGAGAGCCCATTCTCAGCCCAAGTTCTGATTTTAGGTCCTAGCACCTTTTCAGAATGGTTAGCCAAACCACTGTCGTCTCTGGCTGGGACAGCTTATTCAACTGCACCCATCCCTCTTGCCCATCCTCTTCATCTTGCTCACTTACTTCTGGTGCCAGTAATATCTATAAGCTATTGTGTGCTGCTCAATGGCAATAAATATTAATAAAGGTATATCACTTTACTGCAGGAATAGTGGGAGAAGAGGTGAGCAACATACATTTTACTTCTTCAGAGGCTTGGCTCCCTTTGGCATACCTTTTCCTCCCAGAAGAATTGCCAAATTGCACTCTGGTTTCCCTTCCCAGATGAACTACATCCTCACATCTGTCTGGCTCTGCTCCAACCTGCTCCAAGTCAGTAGGAGCTGGGAGAAAAGTTTAACATGCAAATTGAAAATGTCAAATTTCGGCTTTATTTATTGCTAGTTTTGTAGAAAGAAGGAAGCAGAAAGACGTTCTGTCAGAAGAGCTCACTGTTATTGTTTCAGTTTGAATAAATGAACCTCTGGATTGAAGTAAAAGGAATGCTTGAATGGCTAAGAGAGACCAAAAGGGCAGTGCTATAGGAGCAATCTTGGTGGTGTTGGGAGAGTGCAACATTGGGAAGTACATCTTTAAATGGTTGAACTTTTTGGACCCTGGAAGCTGGTGGAGAAGAGACAACTGCAGAAATGTGTTTTTACACTGAGGCAGTTGTGGTAAGACTTGAGAAGCAAAGGTTTTAGAATATCGTGAGGTATTAAAATGAAAAAGAAATTAAGGGCAATGACCTGAGGGGCGGACAGGAAAAGCCAAGAGCCCTAGTGCCTTGGAAGTACAGGAAACAGCTGAAAAGCCTCTCTCAGAAAGCTAAGAGCAGTTGACCTAAAAACAGTTGGAGCATGAATCAATTTTGAGGTGCACTGTAATATTTAAGGCAATGTGGTGCTAGAAACAGGGATTAGCACTAGAAAGAAGCACTGGTCTGCAGTATTTGTCTTCACTAACAGACTTTGTGAATTATATGTTTCGGTAAATAATAGGAAAAGAGAAAATCTGTGTAAATGACAGAGGAAAAAAAATGCTCCTCACTAGGTTATGAAGTAATATGTGCTGGGAGGGTGGTCATCAAACATACAGTCCATGGTAGGACAGAAAACAGATTTCCAAGAAGCTAAGGACAGTCTCTGCCAGTTATCATGAACCATAGCAAGGTATGTGTCTACTCCCATGAGGAGAGAGGGATCGAGTGACTTTGGAGCTTCTATTTCAGGTAATGGCTGGATCAAACTCCAACTCATCCTGTGTTGTTTGTAGATTTCACAGCAAGTGTTAAAACACACATCCCTCTATGCACAGATTTGTGTAGGTCTGTGCTGAAGTGGCTGATGTTCAGGCTTTAAGTATGGTTTAGTGCACTTAAGGTTATCTTCTCTTCAGGTTTATTTTTAACTCAGCCCTTTCCATATGCGTGCTTTATACTGCACTGACCCAGCGTTTCACTTTTGAACTACATCATTTCTGTTTGAAAGATACAATTGCATGGTTACTCATTACATTAAAACTGAGAACATTTGTTTATGCAAATTTAACACACCCTTTGGTAGATGCAATTTCTGTGACGGGCTTTGGGGTGCCTGAGGTGCTATGCTGAGAATATGATGCGTTTAATGACACAGGGTGAGAGTATTTTACATAGATGATGTTTTGATCTGGGGCAAACCAGAAGCAGACCAGAAATGCTTGGCTAAAGCTAAGCAACAAGTATTAGTAATTCTGTATCAGAGGAAAAACATACCAGGAAGAGATACTAACCCAACAAAGCATGTCAACCAGTACTTGTGCCCCCATGGTGCAGCAGGGTATTCATACCGATGTGAAAGTCATTCATATATGAGCACTAGTGTGCAAAGAAGTCCAAAGAACACAGGAGACAGACATTGGTTGAGTTTGAGAAATGGAGGAGGTAATGAAAAATTACAGATTTGAGGTACAATATTGGTAAATATGAAGCTAAATTATCCATAGCTGCTCCCACTGTGTGTATTTGTTCAGTTTTCTTCCAGATGTGTTGTAAACCTGGAGACAAGCAACTTGCCTGACACAGCAGTAAAGAAAAAAATGCCACTTGCCACCTCTAAAATAGAGTGCTAATTCAGAGACAGAGAATAAGGCAATAGGCTTAGCCTGGTGGTGTAAAGAAGTTCATGTTCTTATTTATTGAAGCTGAAATGTTATCTGAAATGGACCATAAATCACTTGCTACCATTGCCAGTTTGGGTCTGTCCAGCACTCTGCCTAGAACAGTGAGATGATTTTTAACTGCAGAGATGTGATTTGTATATCTAATGCAAACCTGATGGAGAGGTGTTAATGGCAGGCACCTAATGGAGAGAGAAGTCCACGGTATGTGTCACTTGAAAAAATACCCCATGGTCTTAATTGAAATATGGGTTACAATACCTGTGATGAAAACTTGTACAAAGTCATTAGCACAAGAGCAGCATTCTTCTAGCTTCCCTCACCCATTCAGGGAAGCAGCTCCTTCTAATAAACGTGATTTTCTCTAAGACAGCAGCAAGGTGATTCATAAGGAGTTGAAGAAAATGTGTTGAAAAGATAGATGAAAGTTACTTAGGGATGGAACAAGAGACGGGTTAGAGATTTCCAGTGAATAATGATACTGAGATAGTGTTCAGGGCTTGCTGCATATGTCAAAAATGCGGACCACACTGAGCAGAATGGTATTATGCTGGCATTCCAGGGAAAAATAAATACTTTACTATCAATAGCTGCTTAATGGAATTGTGAAAGTTGTTTGAAAAAAGTCATAAAATAAAGGCAGTTCTGAAAAACTGAAAATATCTGAGCAAAAATATTCTTAATTGAAACTTTAACAAGACATTCTATCATGTTTTTAGTGCCTTTCATATTTTTCCCTTTTTTTTTTCTTTACTTTTCATGTGCTGAATTCAGACAGCTTTTAAAGATTTCTTATGAACATCTATCTTTAAAATATGTTCAAATAACATCATTGATACAGGTGGGACCAGAAAGGCAGATTACGCTATTGTTGTTGATACTGATAAGGTGGATCCCTTAGTTACAGTAGTTCCTGGAAAGCTTCTATGGGGCAAGCTCTACTGAGTTAATCACTGCACTTAACTAAATTTAGATTTGAAATAACTGGGGAAGAGTATAATTATATATTTCTCTGTCTGGTTCCGAAGTCCTTACTCACGGAAGTAGAATGACTTAAATCAATGAGACTATTCACATGAATAAGCATTAATCATATGAGTAATGAGAAAGGGTTGAAGGGTCATTCTTAAAGTTGCTAGGAAACTTTGCAGCTGCTTCACATGGCCCAACTATCATTATATTTCCCCAGTTACTGCTTTTAATGCAGTAGTGATTAATTTAACTAGGGTGATACTGACCCCATGCTGCTCTGTGCTCTGTTCGAACCCCCTCTAAATGCTGTCTTGAGGACTGAAGTGGGTGGAAGAGGTGTGCAGGCCAAAGCCCTCTGCATGCGGTACATTCCACCCTCTGCCGGTTTCAGATTTCCTTTCTCAAGAAAATTGTCTTGGCGCCTTACACGGAGTTTCCAGTTCCCACCCCATTCTTTACATCCCTGTCTGAGTGTATCAGTTATCTCACGCTATGGCACACAGGGTGTGGAAGTATTTATAGCTAGCCATGGCTATCAGGAGAGACTTGCAGTACTATCTTCAGTTCTTCCACATACACCTATATTAATTACTTCCTTTCCCAGTCACTGCAAAAGTAAGTCCACATCTTCCAAATAGCAGTGGTCTTGAAGCCAAATACGCTCCCAGGTGCTTTCTTCCCTCTACATCTACAGCCAGCAGGATGTCATTTCTGCTGCCTATGACTGCCCAGGGACTGTCCCTACTTATCCGTGATACCATTACCAGAAATCTCCATTAGCCTTGATGCTGAATGATCCTGCAACCCATTGCTTCACTTCTGAATTTGTCTTATGAAGGGACAGATGTGGCCATATCAAAAACATCTGCTTTTCTTGTATTGACGAGCATGGCATACTGAATGGGTTGTATTAATGGTAGTTTTTTTCAGCAGCATAGGAAATTATTTCCAAGCTTCTAATTTTTTGATGTACTGTTACCCCTGCCTCTGAGATATGTTTATTATTATTATTATTATTATTATTATTATTATTTTGATACATTGTCTTTGGTCACACTGTAAGAAGAGCCTAAGAGGAGTGTGACACTTTGGCTTTGGAGTTTCATACTTTCTTTTGAAGCATGTGGCCACACCTGGAGACCCAGTACGTAGTGCTGTCCCACATCAAGTTATTTAAATTCCCATGTATCTTCACTCTTTCTCTTTGCAGGCAAATTTTTGCTCCAAATGATATATTCAGTTAATAGGATTTTGCCAGCCTATACCTGCAAAAGCAAATAGGTTATCAGGAGAAACAAGTTATTAAGCAAAAAACAAGACAGTATGATGGAGAAGAAGAAGTGGTTCTCTAGTCCAACTAAGCAAAAGGAGGTTATGAGTATGAATATTGATGAGAAATCCATTAAAAAAAAACAGACATCAGAAAAGACACGACTGAATCTTGAAGTGAAAAACCTGGTGACAGCTTCCCTCATATGTCCTCCTGGCAGTGATCCACTGCATGAAAGAGCACTTCTCCTGCACAACATCAGCACTGCTTGAAAGCAAAACCCGAGCTACAGAGAGCAGATTCAGACATCATTGTTTTTGCAGTGAAAGGTGGGAAAATGTCAACTCTGGGCTTTTCACATGCAAAATAATTTTCCTATACTTCTGGCTAGATTCATTCAGCTAACTGAACTGTCAAACAGTGCACTATTAATTCCACTGTAATAAATATAACACATCAGAAAAAAGTAAGCTTATTCCAAGACTTGCATGTTTCATGGAGCCAGGTAGACTCTGGATCCTTCACCACCTCTGAGTTTGTCAGTAAAGGTGTTGATCACTGTGAGAAGGAGACTGACATCCACTCCATGCCTTTCTTCTACACTGTGGTTCAGGAATGCACTTAAAAAAATGTTCAGCTCTAATCAGGTTTTCACATTGTACATGGAAGCACATGCTCATGTACTTCTCTAATTAAGAACATTTTCCTGAAACAAGGTCTGGCAGCACGTAAGTCCTGTCTTGGGCCAGAAAGGCCAGGTTGAACACAGCAGGTTAATATCGTCACCATTTGCTATTCTGAAAAATTTTCAACAAAAAATGGTATTATTTTTCCGACTGTGATTTAACTTAGTTACCTCCGTCAGCAACGAAAGGTTAAATATGCTTACCATTATGGTAAACTTAGGAGACCTGAGCTCAAATGCGTAGTTTGGTGTGTCCCCATGTGATTTTGGAGAGGTCAGCACATGGGCACATGCTAAAGCTCCCTGAACAAACTGTCACTGCACTACTCTGGTATGTAAATGAAGTTAGCTGAGGAAATGCAGAACTCAGCACAACCTAAGAAGCCAGGCAAATTAGTCAGGTTATCACATATCTTCCACAGAGTGATGGTGTTCACCTGCCCATTTATTGTCTTGTCTTTTTACAAGCAAGCATTGTGGGGTAGAATATGGTGTTCTTGTTCAAGTCTGTAGTATCTCTGTTCTCACAGAGCTCTTTACTTGATTTTTTTTCTTCAGTGTGCTTTATGGTAGTTTTTTTTTTCTTTCCTAAATATTTCCTTGTTATCAATGCAGCGCGACTTGGCAGAAAAACAGTCCAGAATGTGTTACTAAAGAAAACAGCTGTTCAATGCACATAAATGTATGGAAAGACTCTTCTTGAAGTCATGTGTGATTGGTCATTGGATCATCTGGGCATTAAAACAGAAGAAAATAAAAAAAGGACAATGATACTAAGCACTCTTACAATAGGCAGTTAACATATATTTCCTAGGACAACTTGCTGTCCTCTTACCAATGAAAATACTCATGTAAGAACAAGAGGAAAAGGAAAAGGAAACCCAGGAAATGGTGTGGAAGGTTCCCACACTTGATGCTCATTTGGTACCTCAAAAGAAGATAACCTCTGCCAGCTAGCCCAGGGAAAACATTATTTCCAACTCCAGATGTGTTTTTTCTTATTCAAGTTTGCACTTAGTCTTTCTTTCCTGCTCCTTTCATGAACAATTTTCTATCAAGCCAGTATTGCATGAAACAGATTAGCTGTTTCCAACAAAGCAGGAAGGAAACAAGAAAACTTCCTTTCATGGAAAGAGCTTTATAAAGAAAGGCCCATTCCACTGGCATAAATCAACAAAAAACAAGTGTATTCATTTAACTAGTCAGAAAGTCCTAATATGTCATCTTGTCATGTACAGCATTCGGTTGCTTTAATAGTATTATCCTTTTCTGTTTTTAGAAAGGAGTTCATTTCACTGAGCTTGTAAAGTACAATATACTGTATTAGAGGTTTCATTATTCACAGGGACCAAAAGAAAAAAGAAAGATCTTTCCACACATGATTAATACCTCAGCTGAATATCATGTGCTGCATGTGGGCCATTCATCAGCAATTTAACATCTGTAATCTGGCCATGGTGAGTCATTGTTAACATCACGAACAAATCATGGATGCTCTGTGGTCTTAACATGGTTTATGGGCCTTGCATGAAAAGAACATGTGTTCAGCCTGTGGATGAAATGGGCATGGTCTAAATTAGATGCAAAGGAAGTTATGAAAAAGAGCCTTGCCACTTATTTATTTATTAAGTAGATGTATCTGAGGACTGTTTGGGAAAGTCTGGCCTTCAAACCTTCCCTAACAGGGAAAGGTTAGAGGATGGGAACCCACAGAATTTAACAGAAAAAGAACAATAGAGAACAACAAAACAAAGGGAGGTGATTAAATGCAACATGCAGGCACATACTTTAACCTGTAAAGGCGTGCACAGTTTTTGATGCTAAGCATGGTTTTGTTTAATCCCACCTAGCACCGTGAGCCACACGTACGTGCACACTGGTACGCCAGGCAGGGTGCAGGCTTGCCCCCGACTGGTGTGCCCCTCCTGGAGAACAGATGACCTTGCAATGCTGCTTGCTCAGTGCTGTGGCTCTGACAGCTTTAACTTGAGCAGGGACTTAATAAGTGACTGAGAGGCAGAAGAAGCTGCGCAGGGAATAGCCTGATGGTACTCATCTCCTGCATAGGTTGATATTCACCTGTGGCTACGCTGGTTAATTTGTCAGTAGGGAAAACGCTCCCTTGTCTAGGTAGATTTCCCTGTGTCATGGTCTCTTCATTCTGGGCACGCTGACAGCAAACCGCACATCTCCGTGCTGACTCAGGTCCTGCCTTTACCCTTGCCTTCTGCCCCAGCCTTGGGCACCCACATTGATGCTCATGTTGGCAGCCTCCTGGTTTGTGCCTCCTGGGACCTCTGGGACAATGTGCTCAGGGAGAGCCCTCACCCCTGGGGTTTTCTGCCTTCCTGGGTCTGACAAAGGCAGAATTTGTTGGCTGTGTCACAGGGTTCTGCAAGTCACTCAAGCATTTTCTGAAGGAGAAGGTGAATTTGGACGGGGAGAGTCTTTTTCTTTCTTTGATGGCTTGGGGGCTGTTACTGTGGCTGCTGTGCCAGCTTAGATATATTCTGGGATACATGCCTGAAGATACTGACTGCTTCTGCAACTTCATTATATGATAAGTACTCTGGAGATGCAAATAAATGAATAGATTGGGACATGCCTAGTGCTGTTTGGGGCTGCAGAGCTGTATGTTTCATAATTTTAATTCTTACCCATTCATGAAGAACAAATCAGATCCAATCCAGACTCCTGCTATAGTTTTATCTCTGCCTTCCCAGAAAAGTAGTGCAATAGACCCGTCAGGGTAAACCAGTCAGGATCACTTTCTAAAAGTTGAGTTGAATGGCAGATTCTTGAGGGGAACATGAATAACTTTCGTAAATTGCCTTCAAAAGTAGCACAGGATCTTTCAGTCAATTTTAAAAGAACTGTTTACTGTTGCATATGGCAGTCATTATTTGGAATAATAAACCCACTGAGAATCTGAACATGCATGGGCCAACAGATGGGTCATCTTGCTTAGCAATTTAAGCAAGTAATTTATTTCAATCACTAGGACAAAGCACATGGAGATTACTAATTCCCTTCCAAGACACATGCAACAAAGTGCTACAGCCTTTCTGAATTTTGCAGCCATTATGGAAATGTACACCTGCTCTTTGGGATGTGGGACCATTTTTTGCTTGCTTGAAGCAATTTGTTTCAGATTTCTTACCAAAAAAAACTGTTTTCTGATTCACGTCAAGAGAAGGTAAGAAATGAATGACTGTAAAGATACATTGCAAGATAAAGTCACCTGGATTTGGGCAGTGCTATAGAAAACATCCCTGCCCATTGTAGGGGGGTTGGAACTGGATGATCTTTAAAGTCCCTTCCAATCCAAGACAAATTCTGTGATTCTATGAAAAGCTGAGCACTAAGCAACAAAAACACTGAGAAGCAGTCACATTATTTTCAGCAATATGTGTGCATCCTATCTTACTCTGAAATGATTAGAGCTTTATCAGCAAGGAAAATTGTGTAAGTACATATATTGGTTGTCTCTTGTAGCAACAAAAGAGAATTTGCTACCTTATGCTTTGCCAACTTCATTGTCTACTGAGGTCTCCTGTTACCCCTCTTTGAAAATAGAAGTTCAGCTCCCAGAAGTGATGATTCAGAGAATTTGAAGTTGGCTGTTGTCCCAAACAGGCTTTGCAAGCAGGACACAAACAACCTTTGCAAAAAAAAAAAAAAAAAGCCACCAACCCTGGACCTTCATGGTATTGGCATGTCTGGTGTCTTGTGGTTGTGGAACAATGCAGCCGGTGGTGGTTGTGAAATAACGTGAGTTGTTTTGGGGCCCAGTGCCAGAGCTGCTGGACACCACTTCCATGAAAACTTCCCCTAAGTGTCGCAGAGCACCCAGGCCTCTCCAACAGCAATATCGTGTGATTGTGCTGACCCAGGTCGCGGTCAGCCTGGTGACCAGGTAAGAAAAGTTGAGCTGTTCTTGAAAGGCCTAGTGAAGTCTGGTCTGAGCTGCCTCAGCTCTCTTCGTGAGCCCTCTGAGCCTGTGGCAAATGCAGTCAGATACATTTATCTAGACTGCAGTTCATTTAAACCTCTGCCCAGCTGGCAAGGAGATCATTAAACCTCCGTAACTCGATTGTGTGCCTGGGCTTTACGAAATAGCAACCCCTTGTAAATACATAGTGTGTTCACCTAAACCTCTGCAGTATGATCAATGTTGTCATATAAAATGGAGCTAATGATATTTCATTTTGAGACATGAATGTAGAATGAATTATTAAAATGAATTCTAAAGTTGCAATATTTACTCATTAGCCGATGCCCTGTGTGAGTAGACATAAAACCTGTCACCAGCAGGACGGCCTAGGGATTTAAAAACTTGTGAGGGAGTTGTGAAGAGATCATCCTTCCTCCATGGCTGCTTTTGAGAACAGCTTATAGAGTGTTAAATGGCCTTATGAAACAGAAAGACCCTCCCAATAGATGGAAAGGGAGAAAAAATTTAGCCATTAAAAAAGCAAAGTAACAATGCATGTCCCAGTGCAGATTGGCCTGAATAGCTACTTTTTCTTTTTTTTTTTTTTTTCAGAAAAACAAATTGCTGCCAACCTTTTAAAAATCAAAATATTTTACTTTGACATTTTCAAAGTGATTTTTTAAATGTATAATTTCACAATAATTATTTCATAAATTAACAATTGAATTGAAAAAGCTTGGAGACAGCCTTTTGTTTGACCAGAATCAGAATGAATTTGTTTGTTTTTGTTTTACCAAAAATGATGAACTATAACTGCGTTTGGATTGACCTCCATCTGAAATTGCTTCTGTTTTAAAATTCGGCTGCTGAGGGGAAACGACATGGCACTGAGCTGTCCCCTGCTGCTTGAGGACACTTCTGCGGGGGCACATCTGAGCCATTCTCAGGGTGCCTGAGCCTTCCCTCACCCTTTGTATTCCAAATCTGATCACATTCCCTGGGCAAATGTCACCAGGAGTAGAAAGTGGTGGGGACGGGCATGAGCCTGCGTGAACTGACCAAGCTGCTTCAAAGCCAAAATGGAAATTCCTGTTGAGAAAAGCTGACTTTGGATGTGTTGGTGGCTTAGCCTTACTTTCCCTTTTATCTTTATTATTCCAGCCATGCTGCTGCGTTTTCTAAATTCTTTGGCTATGGCACATACTCAGCATCCCCGGCCCTTGCTTTCAGAGCCTTCTCATGCTTCCAGTCCATTTGCAGTGCAAAGTCTTAATGAATTTAGAAAAGAAAAAAGTTCCAGATGTTTAACAAACTATCAAAACACACTGGCTTTTCTTTTTGTAGGAAACTTTTCTCAACCTGATAAAAAGCTGTTTTCTTAGCAAACAGATTATATGTCAGCCAGAGGTGTGAAACCATAATAGAAAAGTACCATATGCCAGTTTGGGATAGAAAAAAATCCAACAGTTTCCAAGTGTCACTACATGCTTTCTAATTCTCTCTAAAAAAAGATCAGTATCTAAGGAGATAATTAAAACAAAGTGTGGTAAAAAGGCAAAACAAAATTCCAAATTTAGTATCAAATATATTGGCATAGGTTTTTAGTTACCCCCCCTTTTTTTTAAGTCTAGACAGAAAAATGCGCAATTCACAAACTACAGGATTGTTTCAAACTTAGACTGAGTGAGTCTTTACAGGGATAGGATAAACTGGTGCAGTTAACTGGTGCAAAAGGAGCACTGAGTTGCAGGGAGGAGGCATCTGATGCGCATGCATCCCATTAAGGGGCCAGAAGTGCAAGTTACATTAGTACATTTCCTGCATCTTGTATTGTAAATGTTGAGAGGCTGGTAAATCAACTCAGCAAATAAATTCTCTGCGCAAGCATCCCGTGTCATGACAGGCAGAAAGCATTTTATAGGAAGTTCTTCCTAGCAAAGGAAGGCAGGAATCTCCCCAGGCATGAGCCTTTACTCTAGCTGCCTAATGGGAACAGACACTGGAGGGGTGCCTTGAGATACAGCGGTACAGCAGTCACCTCTGTCTGACACAGGTTTAGATTTGTTTCCTGACCACAGGTTTTCATTTCACATCTTCCTCTCCCCTCCAACCCTACCCCAGCTGCAAGCTTTGCGCTGCCCCAGACACCGCTTGTTCCAGTGCTTTTGCAAGGTGTGAAGGTTGTGGGTCTGAAGGAGCCTCTCTGAGCTGTGCCAGGTGCTTGCAGGTTGGAGGTGGACAGCACTCTTGGAAAGCTGAAGGCCGGATGGCACTGCCTCCAAAAATGCTGGGTGCTGTGTTACAAGCACTGCCTGTGCGGCTGGGCTGCCTCCTGTCCTGCACGCATGATCCACAAGGCAAGAGGATGGTTTTTTTGCACATAGCGTGGGCATTGAGTAACATTCACCAATTCCCTGTTGGTAGGGAGCCCAACAAGCACGTCCCCCTGCTCAGAGACGCCCGATAGGAATTAGGGGGATAATGAATATACCCACTTGCAGACCACACAGGCTGCTTTGATGAGTAGCCTCCTGCTAACAGACAGGCTTTTTGCCGGGAGCCAAATTCCTTGGTACATATTGTTCTGCCATGTTACAGGGATTAAAATCACCTGCTGTATTTGAAGCTCTCAGGATGAAAGGCATGCTGACCTGTGTGGGATGATGGTCCTTCACAAAGAGCTGGTGGTTGCTGATCTCTTTTTGATTAGCTAAATATCAGTTTATGTACAATTTTTCTTTTTATTAGTTTTAAGCCATGAATTTACCTTTCAGAAGCTGGCTTGTTATGTCTTTTTGAATCTGTATTTCAGTACATTTTTGGCATGATTTTGAGTTCCTGTGTCATTGTGTTGGGGTGAACAGCAGTAAGCAGTTAAACAAATGTAGGACTACATTGAACTTATAAGTGTGTGTACTGGAAAGCTTAGGAGCGCAGCCAGACCCACTCACCACTGCCTAAATAACAAATGGAAATGAGCTCTTCAACTTTAGAGCAGAACTACAGCCCATCCTTTGAAAACTAAACCTCAGAGAAGGCTTTGGGAGTTTTGCTGACAATGACATCCGCCGTCTGCGCTCTCTTGCTCACCTCCGGTCTCTGCTCATGCACACAGTGAGATGCACGGCAGATGTGGAGCCAGGAGGGATTTTTTGTTTCTCCCCTTGCCAAATCCCCCCAGGGGCTGTCGGCACCACTTGTGCACTTCCATCAGGCCAGGGCAGCGAAGAGGAAAAGCTGAAGGAGCAGTGAGTTGCAGGGAGGAGGCATCTGGCCACTGATCTGGGTAACACTGGCCATGAAGAGCTCTGAGCACCTACAGCCTCCCCTCCATGCCAGTTTCCCTGCAGGCTCCAGAGAGAAGTTCTGTGTGTATAGATAAAAACCTCTCCTGGGTCTAAAAAGAGACTTAAGAGGGACAGACAGTGTATGCACTATAGAGACGACAGAGAATCGAGAATTGGGTGAGTTAGAAGATTTGAAGTAGAAAGGCATAAGCAAGTCAAGCAGAGTTACGCAGACTGCACATGAGTCTGCATGAGCTGTAGCAAAAAGCACAAGACAAAGCATGGGGGAAGATTGCCTCATTTTGCAATAGGTTGCAAGGAGTGTGCATATGAAACCAAATAAGTGCAGGGTTACTGCCTTGAGTAAGTATTGTAATAAGAAATAAATGAACAAGAGAACAAAGAGAACAAGAGCAAACAAAAGGTCTTTGTGTTTAGTAGGAGCAGGACACAGGAACACGATCTGCCTTGGTGCTAGAAAGTGATATAATCGTTCCTTTGGCACTCCTTGGTGGTGAAACCAACAGAAGGGAAAGGAGAACATAGGACTTGGATCAGTTGTCTTCTCTATGAGGAGTGGCAGTATGTCAGCTGAATGTATTGGTATATTACAAATAGGAAGAAAAGACACCTACAGAATCTGTAATCATAGCAAGATAAGATACAACCATCAACAGAGTAAAAACATACCTAGCTTTTGATCTCAGCAGAAAGAGCACAGTCCCCTGGAAAGGCAGAGACCACATCTACTGAGGAAAAGGTGAAGCCTGCCTTTTAAAGGTGGCAGAAAGTCAGGACCATAAACTTTCCACAACTCAAGCCTGAAGACAAGCTCCTTCGGCTCTGTAGAGGAGGTGGGTTGGCTTTTGATCTCGCAGCCATAAGCAAAACCCCAGACACTGGTCAAGGTACAAAAAGGACCCATTCCCTTGCTTAGTATAAACCCAGTGGTAGAAATTAAATGTGTAAAAGGATCGTATTCCATTAATTCTGAGTGGAGACCTTACTGAAAGCAAATATTTTTTTGTGTGTGATGCATCAGCAGGGTTTTGGCACTCTCCTTAGGAGAAACACAGAACACCTTTGTTCAGATTTAGTGTGCAAAAGAAACTGTTTCCCTTGCCTACTGGTTGGGTTGTGCTTGGCACCTATGGCAGCTCACTGGGAAATGCAACAGATTTGTGATGGTCTAGAGGTTACTAGAGTCTACCCAGGTGATGCTTTGCTTTTGGGAGAAAAACATAAAAAGGGACATGATCAGAGGCTCCTAGCAGCTTTGGAGTGAGCCGCAGCTGCTAGATGAAAGCTAAACAAACACCACCAGCCTCATGGAAATAGCACATGTGAGAGAGCAGGTAACAGGGTGCAGTGAGAGATCACAGTAAGGCCGCGACCATTACAAACACAGTTTCTGAATAGGCAAAAAGGTGTTACAGAGATTATGAATTATGCAGGTCTTAATTTAACTACCTGAAGGAACAATCAAATATCATAAGGGCAGGGGGTAGACAGAAAATTTGCTATAGCCCTGGTGATAATGAAGGAGCTAGAGACCCTAGCTTTGAAACTTTCTTACAATAAGCACAAAATTAAGATGTCCACAGTCACTTCCACAGCGAGGGTATTAGCACAACTATTATGGGTGGTCTTTCTGGAGCCTAAAAAGCACTGCTGCTGACGCTTTGCAGAGCACCCAGTAAGCAGTGTGGCAATGCAGAGGCTAATTGATTGGAGGTGATTGCTAATTACCACCGGTACCGCAAACTTAGAGCCCCAACCTGCCTTTGCTTTCTGTTAAGTCCAGCATGTAGCGCTGTGAGCAGCCCTGCAGACTCAGAAGTGCTGTTTCAGGTATCTGGCACTGGGACTGGCCATAAATGTTCACAGACAGGACTGTGGTGAGGCTGCGTGTTGCTTCGGGTTGAGCAGAACTGAGATGTCCTACAGCCACCCTCCCTGTAGGGGGTTTGGACTTTCAAACTGTGAATTATCGTATCAGGCAAGTATGCTGGCTGAGTGGGATGAATTCTGAGGGCTTGTTCTTCTGTCACTTTATTGTATCTCCCACAGGAGACAAGATGCCCTGTTCTGCTCAGTTTGCTTATGTAGGTCCTGTCTGGGTGTGCCAGCGTGCCTTCCAGCAACTGCTGCACTATGACAGGCCCATTCTGTCCTGATCGATGGTCTCTGGGAGCTGAGGATTTTTGACCAACTTGAAATATTGTGAAATAACTGAAAAGAAATATCAAGACTTAGCAGCACTTCCTATTGCTGCTTTATCTAAGATAAATGGAGCATCTCTTAGGAAAACACAGCAATATGTGCAGCAGACTGGAGAGAAGCACTCTTTGACCTACCTGAAAGATGAAGAAGTTGATAAAAAAGCCTTTTGCTCTTCATACAATAACTGTGTGCAGGTAATTGAGTCTGCTACTTGTAGACAAGAGGGTAGGGAGAGCCTAGGTAAACAACTATTGCTGCTCTTGCAAGCTCCTACAAGAAGAAGGCTTATTAAGGAGGCTCAGAGGGATATTGCAGTTCCTGTGGATACAAGAATCAGGTGATCTTCAGGCGAGAAAGAAGGTAACAATAGCCAGTAACATTAGGAAGTAGTAAGGAAATAAGACGATACAGAAAACTAGGCTTTTCATCAAATGGATTAGGATAAAAGAGCAGGCAATAGAGAAGGGCAAGCTGATTGAGGTTGGATCAGAAAAGTGTTCTCTGAAGCTGGTTCTGCCAGCTACCATTTAACTCAATAGGAACATGGTCTTTTTTCTCATTATTCACTGGATGTCATATAAGTGGTTATGCCTTGAGTTAGCTCTTGGTCAAGAGCTGCAGCATGTCTTTAAAAAACTCTTCTTTCTGGAAGTTGCCTCATTCTATTCCTTTGACTCTAGTAGATATATTCTTAAACTGCAGTATATAATTTCGAAGATGATGATAATTTCTTTTTTTTTTCTTTTTTTCTTTTTTCAATAGAAAGTCCTGGGAATGACCTAGGATTTTTTTTTTTTATTTTGTTTTTATTTTTTTTTATTTTATTTTTTATTTTTAGGATATCTGATACATCCCTGTTTTTAACTTCAGTCATCTAACATTAGCTTTAAATATTTGTTCAAGACACATAGTTCTAAAGAACAGAGTTGTGTCCTGTGGTTACCAGGAACAAACAGCCCAGTGAAGTGAGAAATAACTGTGATAACACAATGGAAATAAGAAAAAAAGGATGCAGGGCTGTAAAAACCAGTAAAGCGTTTTATATACTCAAGGTGATCATTAGCAACACTTGCTTAAAGTTTCATGACAAACTCATTCATAATGCTAAGTTTCTGGCAAAAGTTCTTCACTCTGAGGAATATGCAAAGTCACTCTGCAGCTAGAAGCCAATATATAAACCAGCAGATATAAGTACTTTCATGGGTTTTGAAAACTAATCTTTTATATGACAATTTTGTGATTCTGGAAATGCCATTGCCAAATATCTTTATGTTTTCATCTGGACTGGAAAAATAAAAAGGCAAATTCTATGGTTTTACACTGGAGAAGCTGAGGTATTTCACAAGAAGACCAGTTTCACAATTGCTTACAAATTTTCCAATAGGCAAAACAGATGGCATAAATTATTATACACAATAAAGCCTTCGTACGGATATACCACAGCTGGACTCAAATTAACTTTCTTTTCTTAAAAGGAATCTGCAATTCAAGCTGAATCGTGGGAAGGAATCCTATATTTTTTCTGACCACCAAAAACCACTTGATTTCTTGTTGTGTAATTCTAGTGAACTGAAACATTTTTATATAAATCATTTTCAATATTCCAGATGTTAAAAATACTTCTCTTCAACATGATTACAAGCGAGTTTGCCAGGATTCAATGACAGATTTTTTTCCTAGAGGATTTTGGGTTACTTTTCAAGTTTCACTGGGGAATGTCTTTTGAGAACCTGTGACACGATGGTGGAAAACAGGGTGTGTTTTTTTTTTTCAGAGGAGGCTTAGCTGCCTCTCCATCCTCATTGTTACTTGAAGATAGAGACACAGCTGACTATTCACTTTGAAAATCCTTAGCAGGGACCAGATATGTCTTTAAAAAGTAGGTGCCATTTTTTCTTTAGAAGTAGCTGGAAAAGAACAAAGGTTCACTGCTGGAGAAGGAAACAGAATTTGAAACAGAAGCTTTTGGTGGCTGGTGTTGCCAGCCTGTATGGATCTGGTTACTCTCCTCAGAAGTTTATGGGAGCCTTGCCATTACATATTGATGAAAGCAGAGTTATACTCTTTTTATTTTTGTTGATATGTGCTTGGTAAAAAATTTTGTCCTTACTTTCAGAGCTGATAGGATGACTAGCAGGAATATGCAAGTGTTTATTTCCAGGTAGATTCAGAATGGTGAATAAACACTTCTAAAGGGTTAATTCAAATTGTGATCTTCTACAATGGTGAAGAAACCAGTGGTGTGCAAACCTTTATGGGCAGATCAGCAAACCTCTCTCCATCTTACCTTATCACACTAGTTTAGTAGGCAATAACCAAGAGGTTACAGTTTTTCTTTCCAGGATCATAGGCAATTGCTTTCTTCCTTCTCTCTTTGTAATAATCTTTAAGTAAGGCTTGGACACTTATTTTTCTATAGATTTAAAGTAATATAGCACTTAGAAAGCTATAGGTCAATATTAAAGACATTCTTGCAATTCTGCAGAAGTTTCTATTTTTACTCAGTATTGTTTTCAGAAGCTGACAGAAATTATTCAATATTGTTTTAGGCTATTCTGTAAGACTTAAGCTATTTTCCACAACATCCTCTTGAGCATTTGAAGTGCTCCCTCTACACCTTCTTCTAGATCATTGGTGGACTGTGACCCCATTAGACAGTAATGAGGTGTGACTGGATCTCTGTTTCCTGCCCTAGACATTTCAAAATGAAGATTCAGCAACTGATTAAATCAAATAAAATGTTTAGAAGTACTGCCATTTATTGTCAGCTTTTAACCAAGGGTTATTTGTTTTGTTATTTCTAAAAATAAGTTTTTCTATTGGAATTGTTAATTAAAGATTTCTCATGAAGATGTACTCAAAGTTTAAACAGAATTTGCTCTGTTTGCACTTAGATTCTTTTGGCGTTTGTTTCCTACCAACCACATTTTACTCCCAGCATAACTGATGGCAAGTGAATTAAGTTCACATGCTCAACCAT
Organism: Anseranas semipalmata; assembly: GCA_013399115.1. Lineage (NCBI taxonomy): Eukaryota > Metazoa > Chordata > Aves > Anseriformes > Anseranatidae > Anseranas > Anseranas semipalmata. The sequence goes on along the minus strand of VXAA01001162.1, from coordinate 223,710 downwards.
TTGCATCGGAAGTGATATATTTTATAGGGGACGAGACTTCAATAGATCAGGTTTCCTCAAGCCATTTAACAGAGCCCAGGCACAGAGGCAATTAAATAAAACATATACAGATCTGACTACATGCTTCTCAGCTAGGAACCAAACACACATACCATTATGCTATGTCAGTCACCAAGGTGCTGACAAAAATTACAATCAACAATGCAATAATGTATCAAACATGCTTTATATGGGATTGGACACTGTTTATTAACAAGCACTGGAGTAGCAGGGTCATACACAGTAAGAGAAGGAATACATTTATACTCTGTTCCCAGCTAATAAATTTTATAGAGGCTTTAATATTTTTAGGTATGTTGCTGAAGGGAAGTGTTATGAGACCTAAAAAGAAAGATTTAAAGTGCTCTAAAATGCTATAATCCCGTTTATTGGAACTTTAGCGCATTGCTCTCTCTGAAAGAGTCAGGCTCACAATTATAACTCCTTGTAACGTGAATTAAACTCATCTATCTGATCAGGGAAAACATGTTAAATTAGGACTAGGAATGATTAATCAATCCAACTCACATTCCAGAAATCATCTAGCATATTTTTTCAGTATTTGACACAAAATGCAGTTGAATGAAAGATGAAAAATCAAGCAAAATGCATTAGTTGTGTGATGTTGAATTAAAATACCTGAGAAGTCTCTGTCAGAATTAAAGGTTAAATTCCTCAGGGGAATTATTCACCATTATGCACTGTTGCATCCCCAACTCCGGGACCTGACTTAGATCCCCGTGAAGTCAGGGCATGGTGCCCCGGGACCTGCTCCCAGAGTGTCTACACCAGGACTCTCAGCAGCATCTTCACCTTCACAGTGGCCACCAGGAAAGCCCGGTCAGTCAGCCCCATTCCTGTTCCTCTAGTACTTTCCCTGGTTTCAATGGGCAGTGGAATTCTTCCAGTGATCCTGGCCATCCAGACACACACAAATTATTCCTTCCCTTTAGCCCTAAAGAAAGTGCCCTTGGGGTTTAGCTGGGTCAGAAAACATCTTTGGATCAACATTTGGATCAACATTACACCTGGCAAGTAATAAGAGTGTGCAGCACATTGTTATTGTTTCAAATCTCTAGTTATTAAAAGGGTCCAATGCCATTCAGATTTACACAGAATATTTTTCTTTTAGGAGTATCTTTATTTGCACCTTAATGCATGCTTAAGCATGTTGTTGCTTTTCTCTGTTATTTGCTCTTTTATAGGTACTTGACCACCCATTTCACTTCCTATTCATTGTGTGTTCTGCTGCTGGGGTTCAAAAACCAGTAATGAATTCTTTCAAATTCAAATGAAATAGGGTTTTCAAGTTAAGTTTAAAATGGGCTTCTGAAGTCCTTCCATTGATCTTTATTTTCTGTAAACTTATTTTTGAGCGAAATTTAAAAGTAGGTCCTTTTAAATTGTCCTTTGCAAGCTAGCCAGTAAGAGTATATCTTTTAAGTTAAGAAAATAACTATTATTTTTGTTGGCTCCAGCCATATGTTTGATTTTTAGAGGTATTGCATTGCTTGTCCTTCTATGAATGGCTGGACCTACATTGCCTTTATTTCTCTAACGCTGAAATTTTAAAATTAATCCCGTGCATCTCTCTGGCTTTGGAAATGCAGAAGCCTGGGCTACAGAGCCAGGGATTTTTGTATTCAGATAGTTTTTGGAGCTGGTGGGCTATAAAAGCCCTCTTCTGAGATCTGTATCTCTGGGAGGTTGATTAGCCAAGGTCCAGGTAGGACTCCTATAATTGTGCAATGATACTGTCCAAAAATGTTATGTCTTTGTATGGAAAAGAAATAATGACATTTTATTTGTCCTTACCTTTTTTTTTTTTTTTTAATTTCTGGTCTTCCCAGGATGTCCATGTGATCAGAGGCACATATGTAGGTAGTTTAGATAGCTACGTCTGCTGTTTCTGCTTTGGTAGCATTTCAAATACAAAACGTATGTCTGTCTGTACATCATATGTGTGTACCAATAGGCTATGTAGGCATTTGTTACACACCATAGCTACACTGAAGGAGCATTAAAGTTGCAAATTCAGTCAATCTGAGGTTGGGAAGTGCCTGGGCAAAGCACACTTTGCTAATGGCTTTCACAGGTACTTGCTGACAACAGAGGAATGTGGAGGCCAGGACTCCGGATCTGCTTCAGCTCCAGCAGGAGCTGGCTCCATGAACCCAATTCCTCCTGACCCAAAACAGGGGCACTCCTCTCCGTGTCTCCCTGCCCTGCTACTCCTTGCACCCTTCCATCTCCTCTTCTGCCCCTTGCTCCCTGCTTTTTATGTGCCCATGCTGTGGCCACATGCTGTGGCCCCCTCCACCAGCCACCACTTGGCCCCACTGCCCTTGTGGGGACCAGCCCACCTCTGCTCACCCACCCCGCCTGGCACATCCCGGGAGGGAGGGCAGACCTGGCATGTTAAGTCTCCTGCTCCAGGCTTAGGTGGACCACAGCTTCTCTGAGAAAGGATTTATTATTTTTTTTTTTAATGTTGTGGCATAATATCTTTTCAATGGTTGTATTTGCAGGGTGGCTGAAAATCATGGATAAAACCTATGTCTGAACATAAATCTGAATGTAAACCTGGAATGGAGAATTTCAGCTTAATTGGCTTTAGTTTGTTGAGGATATAAGCCATTGAAAATGGGATCTTATAGAAGGAATTATTAGGTGCCTGTAATAATAGGCTTTCTCTCCTGTAACCAATACCAAAACAGATTTGTTCCGTCTTCAGAAATTCTTCCATGGTTTATGTACCCTCAGTTGGGTTAGGAATTCAATCACAAACAGAAGAGCCTTGGAATTAAAAATGGTCAAATATATTTTACATTGTCCTTGCATGAATATTTGCAATCAATCTCATGCTAGATACAACGTCAGAATTTGAAGCTCACTTTACACAACAGCCTCGAAAAGAACACATCACCTATAAAGTAAAACACCCATATGCAGGGAGAAGGTTGCTTCACTGGTAACAAAATGGATAAAAATAAGTTAATGCTTTATTGATATAAAGAGGCAAAGCATGATATGCAATAGATTATGATCTACTCTGTCTTTTATATTTATTGATCTCTAGTAGTCTTGAGCCCACCATTTTCGATGTTTCCATTCATAAGAGCATGAAGCCTATCATTCCAGCGCTAGCTTTGGTAGCAGTATTTTTCTAAGTGTTATTTGGTTAGGTGTATGAGTAGATTATCCTGTGGATTTGTCAAGATTTATGGTGCCAACATTTTATGTGTTTTCTTTGACAGAGCCAATAGCATGAGCAGGCACCAGAAATAAACCAGTTTTCACATCTTAGTAGGCATGCATTAAAAAGTTCGGTTCATCCGCCTGCACAGAGTTCACCCATATCTTACTGTTCATTGACTCTGACAGCTCACATATTTACTAGGTGGCTCATGGTGCTGCAGTTCCCATGGCTTGTAGGCAGTGGAACTCCGCAGGTTTTATTTAGCCTTAAAAGTTATTGCTTGCTGAATGCAGACCAGCCCCTTTTTGCCCTCTGTGAGAGGAAAACACTGTGAGAAGTTGTTATCTCTCTGGTACTCTTGCTCTGGTACTGCAAAAAGTCTCGTAGGAATGGGTGTGAGGGAATCCTGGGGTGCAGGTAGCTGGCTGCCAGCAGATGAGAACAGAGGGGCTGCAGTGGGGCAGTCTGAATTTCCAAAAATGTCAGGGAAGAGGTTGTTTTTTGATTCGTCCCTCTATGATTTAATGGCATTTACCAGGCAGGCTAAATAACCAGAAGGACAGCAACAATTTTCTGCTTCTCAGTGAAAACATAAATTTTAGTGTGCGACCTCAATCCTTTTCCTGTTCCCTGAAAAAAATATTCTGGTTATGAAGGCGAAAGCAAAATCCAGTCTGGAGGCTGAGTTAGGGGAGAAACTGGTGAGGCTCTCAGTGTCTCAAACACTCCCTCTCCTTTGAGCCTGCTGACAGCTGATGGGCAAGTTTTGCCTTGGCACGTTTTGTGATGCTGGAATTACCATCCCTATCTGCCTGCTACATTCCCTTGTGACAAGGGGAATAATGCATTTTATTGCCTCTGGGGAAAGCCAGTACAAGAGGTATGGGATGCAAGCTGCCCACAAGGCCTGCTGAGAAGACCTAGGGCAGTCTTGGTTTCCTGAGATCTGAGCACTTGGATTTCCTCTGCCTCGAACTGCCCAAAATGAAGACACAGATAGAGAGAGCTAAGATACAGACGGAGAGGATGAGGGTCCCAACCCGTGTCAGTGTTGGATGATGTTTGCTTAGGGGCACTTGTAACTGTATTTCTTGTTTGTTTGCAGTGGTATAACACCCAGTGAATCCAACCAGCGTGGGCTTTTCTGGTGCTGCACAAAGACCCAGGAAGCATTTGGCTGCTCCCCGAAATGCTCACAACTGAAGATACAGATGTAGCAGCACTGCTTTTTGTTCTGGGGAGGAACAAAACATCTGTTGTTGTGGTATCTAAGACCTCACCCAGATGAGGTGCAATCCTTGAGTGGATCTTGGTATTTACAGCTCTTTCAGCCCCCTCTCAATTTACCCCCACACCCCTGCCCCTGACTGCCCTCTCATTATGGACCCAAAGCACGTTGAGGAGAAGCTGAGATGGAAGCTGGGAGCTGGAGCAACAGCACAGGGCTGACCGGGCAGCTGAAGGAAGCAGCGCTCCCCTTCACCCTTGCTTCAGCTGAACCTGGTGCTGGCACAGTAACTATTTCAGACACTGCAAATTGAAGCAAGAAGAGATGAAGAAAGCATTAAAGGAGGCTAGGACAAGCTTGTCCTCCTCACCTTGGTTATCAGACCCTTTGCTGGCAACTCACAGTCACTCAGGCAGAACAAAGGTGGAAGTATCACAGCCAGAGCTTTTAACAAGCACAGTTTGCCTGTATCCAGTTCATCATATTCCCTTGCATTTACTAAGAGAACGTTATGGTTTAGGAAACGTATGAGCAGGGGCACAGGTAGTCTGCAGTCCCAGAACAAGATCTATGCTGGTCAGTTGAGGACCCCTGCCAGCCATCCACAAGCAGAGCTGCTGGCTAGTGTTTTTTCCTTTCTTTTATTGCTACAGCTACAGCTACAGCTTTACATTTATTGGTATAACTGTCAAGCCATTAAAATAGATTCTTTCATAAAATATCCCAATCATGGACTTAAAAAAAGATTACTTAAAAAAAGATTACTGCTGAATCTGAATGACTGTGATTGTTTTCACCTCAGTTTGTGCTATTAAGTTCAGCAATAATTAACATCTCCCTTCCTTAGGTTTCCCCCAGATGCCTGCTGTTAAATTAACCAGTCTCCCATCTGGAGCAATGGATCTTAACCAGTGCCGTGGCCATGCACTCTCATGCTACGACCCTGTGTAGCTCTCCTTTCCAGCTTTCCTCTACAGTGACAAAGCAGTTGCAGTAATATCAAGTGAATGATGGTGACACAGAGATGCCAATAAGGATTCCTATTCCTGTTTTGTTAACATTTGTTAGCAGTAATTAACTTGTAAATCGGTTAGGACTGTGAAGCTAAGGCTGATTGAAGAGCTCTGTGGAAAGCAAGAGCAATAGTTGACATCTTTTTCTTTCCACACTAAGTTGCAACTCTGCACAGTCGTTTGATGGAGACAGCAAATCCTGCCCTGCAAAGTGTGCCCCAAAGGTGGCTCTGAAGTGAGGGAGAGGAGGGGATCAGGACTCCTGATCTAAACCTGACTCCCAGATATCTACTGGAAATCCACTCTACCTCCATATTTTGGGGAGATAACCTGTAAATAAGCTAGGCAAAAAATGACTTCCCATTCTATATGCAAAATGCTTCTTTTCCTTCTTCAAGGATCTAAGAAGCTATGCTTGTGAACCAACTGTCAAGAAACATTTCTACCAGCAAGAATCAATTGGAGTAAAGGAAAAAATAACCCCCTTCCCTCCAAACTTTTGTCAAAATTATATTTTAGTCGAAATTTTGCAGGCAACTCTAGAGGTTAGTGATAGATGAAAAGCAAACTGATCTGCTATGGAAATGGAATGGTGTTCATTTAGAAAATCCCTTTATCATGCCTCTCTGGGGAATGTATTATCATTATCAAAGATGCCTCGGTAACGTCCTTCTTTCTAACTCCTTTCCTTTCCTTTCCTTTCCTTTCCTTTCCTTTCCTTTCCTTTCCTTTCCTTTCCTTTCCTTTCCTTTCCTTTCCTTTCCTTTCCTTTCCTTTCCTTTCCTTTCCTTTCCTTTCTTCGCTTTTCTGCTTTAAAACAGAACAAACCTGATGATTTGGAGAAATAGTCCCTTTTTTCAACCACTCTGACTTCTCTCAAAGCAACATCGAACATCTTGAGCAAATAGTGAACCTTTAGGACAGGCATCCCAACTGCTAGAAGGGAACTGAAGATCCTTCTCATTTAATGATGCTAAAGTTGATGCTACCTACTGTACTTTCTTCCTAAGGAGAAAACTTACTTGAACAAAATTTTATATTCCTTATTCTTTCTTACAAACACAAAGTTCACTCTGGAGTCTTGTTACTTCTCCTGTCATACTGAAATTAATGTTCTCTCTGCTGAAGCCTTTCCCTGAAATTCTCAATCCTGTAATGAATCTGGCATATGACAAGGCACAGAAACCCTCCTGTCAGCTTTAAGACAAGGCAGATGGGATTCCTTACAACCAAGCGAAGGAGAACCCACTCAGCCGCATATGCTCATTGAAATTGACATCTCCATGTCAGCAGAGTCTGGATACTGGGAGAATTTTCTCGGTGGTGGTTGCAAACTTCCCAAACTGGTTCCCTGCAAAACATGAAAAAGCACAAACCTGGACACTTTTAGGAAGGTCTGTTGCTAAGTGTTACTCTTTTGTACAAACATTTTCAGATGACTGGTTTTATGTCCCAGGTGAGGGGCAGCAAGAAAGTGTGGAACATTCCCTTTCTTATTGGGATGTTGAATGTGTCCTGAAATCCTCTGAGTATGGAGACACCCTGGCAATGGGCATCAAATAAATAAAACTAAGGAAGTAACTGTGGGCTGAAAATAGAATAGTAACTCACCAAAGCACATGACTGGAGTTTCTATTTTTGTATCTGACCTCTTTGGAAAAAAAAAATCCATCTTTACATCTGCACAAACTTAAAGATAAATGCATCATTTAATCAGATAAAAATCCAAGTCTTTTGTCAAATTATGCCAATAAAATGAGAGTAAAATGAATCCTACTTCAAATACAAAGTGTTCCTAAACCTGTTGCAAGTACAACACCGATACTAACGAATAGAAAGGATACAGCAGCTGTATGATGTTAAGGTTGGGATGGGAGTTGAAGAAAGGAAGATATCACAGGCAGGAAATAAAAAGTCTCAACTGAAAGATTTTCAATTTTTTTTTTCCCCCAGGAAGAGAAGTATGAGGAGTTATATCTTTGTTTGGTTTTGCTCTAAAATGCTTTGAGGGAAAGATGAGGGTTTTTTTTGTTTCTTTTAATCATGCATTTTTTTTGTTTTTTTCTGCTCAATAGCATGTTGGTCAGAAGTTAGATTTGTATGTAGAGAAGCATCTTGTAAGCTACAGCCTGTATTCATAGCTTAGAAGAGCAATCTCACTGCTGCCCTGTGCTGCTGCTGTGGGATTGTCATACTGTATCAGCTGCTACTACACACTGGTGAGTTAAGCTCTTTGGTGCATTAACCTTAACTCCAGGACATTTACAGAAGCGAGTATGGATTGTCAGATCCTACAAGAGGTATTACTACTATAATCTATATTATAGCTGGTATTCAACATTTTATTTGAATGCAGAATGATATATTTTGATCACTCAAAACCAAATCATTTTTGCAATTCAATGTTTGAACCATTAAAACAATGTTTCTATAAGCATGGATCTATCTGTCTATCCAATAAAAAACATTAAACATGGAGCTCTATGAACACTCCAATATTTCAATTTTGGGTATAAAAAGTTTAACAGGAATAAAATTGAAATCTATGCTCCTTCCATTTTTCCTAGAGGGATTTTTAAATTGTTTTTGCTTCCTACCACTAGGCAAATGTTTGAGGATGAAAAGGAAAGGTAATGTTTGTTCTCTGCTGAAAATAAAAAGCAGGAGGGTAGTCATAGTTTTTCTATTTTGAAATAAGTTGTCTGTGTAGAAGGAGCATATATAAAAGCATCTCTTTGTTACAATGTGGACTTAAGAAAGACTTAAAAGGATGCTTAAAAACAAGTTTTTTAGATTTTTCAGACCGACCCTCACTCTCCCTCACATGCTTGTTAGAGATCCTGAGTTTCAAGGGGCACCATTATGGCTTGACCTGAGAACGGACAACTCCTCACACTGTTCTGCAGCCACCACAGTGTCATTTCCACACAGACACAACAGTGCTCATGGCATGTATGAGGTGCCTTGGGCTGAGAGGTGCTGTACCTTTATGCCCCAGTGTACTGCCAAACAATCCAGAATATGGAAACAACAGTGCCCCTAGGGTGGTCTACCAGGAACCATGTCAGTTTTTTAATGGTTAATAACAATGGTGCTTAACTGAGATGGTAGTTCTATAACTGTAGCTAATGAAAAGATATTTTATAAGGAAGAGCCCCATTTTACACAGAGCCACATCGTACAAAGTCCCAGACTTTGACAGAGGCATCATTCTTTTGCTGAAATGTTTTGTGTTTGAAGGGCAGGACTGCTGGAATGCTGATGCCAGTCACACAATTTACTGGCTATGGTTTATATGCACATAATTCTTTCTTCTTTATTTCACAGAAGCAGCCAAGCTTCAAAACTGTGGACTGTGTGGGACCACTTGAATTAGATTTTAGTTTCCTAATTATACTCTTAATTAAAACTTAGAAAAAAAAAAAAAGCAAATGTACAAACATGAAGAGGGTTTTTTTTGGTTCTAATGTTGGGTTAGGCTGTTAGCACAATGAATATTAATTCCTGATCTGCAAACTTCCAAATTGTCAGAATTAATCCTGAAATATTAAGAAATACAGAGACCGTCTTTCTACATTGAAATCCATAGGAATATTAGATGCTTCACAGTGTCACAGGCTTTGGCTTGAAATTACATTACATAAAGCAGAAGGGAAAAAGTGAGTCTTTCTCACAGCTACAGCTGCTGTAATTCTATGATGGAAAGACCTAAAAGTACAGAGAAAAAGACTGCTGAAAGCTCAGGTGCTAAAGTTCCCTTTAATTTGTGCCTTAATATCTTCTGCTAAGACTCTCCTGCAAAGCAACAAAAGCTCACTGTGGTGATCCCAAATAAGATGCACAATAAAAAAACCTGCTTGAATATAATGGTAGGAAAACATAAGGAAATCTCAAAAGTGCTGTGACTCTTACAGTGTTGCAACGTCTTTAATATTCAGTGAAAGTTGCTGTCTCTGTTACTCCGGACCCTCGTTTCCATTCAAGGGAAAGGGACGAAATTAGAGCAATTTGAAAAATAAAAATGTTATTCTGTGTTAAGGAGATGTGTGAATGACAATGCAATCAAGAGGTCAGCCAAAGTGGTGGTCAGGGTCTTGAAAATGAATGAGCTACAAATCTCTGTGAAGTTCATACTCTTCTCATTGTCTTGATTCACAACTTCAAAGCTGAGAGACTTAAATATCTAAATTCAAGCCTACCTGCTTGAAAATGTTCTGTTTCCAGAGGTCCTGCTGACCCAGTTTGGCCAACATACAAGGTGATATTTTGCTGCAGTCATGGTTTTGTCTCTGTGTGCAGCATCTCTCTGTCATATTCACTTGTTTACTATGTGCAAAGCTCTCTCTCCTCTGGAACATCCAAGACTTCCCTGGGGGTAGTTTTTCTAAAGGTTTAACAGATTTCATAATTTCATGGCATTTTGCACTGAAGCTACTACCAATTATCACAGGAAAATAGAAAATTCACTGCTTGAGGATTAAGTTGGGATGATAACTAAATTCACAGTTTCTGAAAACTTATAAAGTGAACAAGGAGATAAAGAGATAGTTAGTCTTAACCATACATGCCAGAGGCTATAGTCACTTATTATACGACATTTAAGAGCTGGAGTCTAAAACTACCTCCACCTGCAGGATGAAACTTCAATAACTCATAGTTGGTAGCAAACAGGGAGACTAATAACTTGTGAGTCTCACCCCCAGTGACAGTGATAGCTTCGCTATTTCATTCTTCCAGCTGTGTATTTCACTGTGTTTGGCTGAATGCTTCAACACTTGAGATCAAATCCTTTAAAATGCTCAGACATTTTTGTCCCAACAGAGAAAAACCTGAATGCTGGGATACAAGATGAAAAATTCTGGCTACACATAGCTAAGAAGAGCCTTGGTGCCTGGTTGTGGCTGGGAAAGTGGAAGACAACGTATGCATTGACATGTGCTGCTTCTGGAAAATCACTGGGGGTGTTTGGGACAGTGCTCTACAGTACAGAAACACATGCTCCCCTTACCTAGTCTGTGCCTCTTCCTCCCTCCAATTCCCCCACACAGAAAAGCAATAGGTTTTTTTTGCTATTTTGCTAAGAACGACAGCTGAAGACATATTTGATTATTTTATTTAACAGTACACGTTTCCAATTATGCACTGCGTGCTGGAGCCTTGCAAATGTTGTGAGTAGGGCTTTTGTAGGTTTGTTATAGCACTCATTTTCTGATGGCATATATCAATGCAAAAGTACCCTTTCACAGATTTTTCCATCTTAATGTGTATCAAGATCAAATGCTCTCAGTGTAAAATTGCCCTTTGGACACAAAAAGCCAAATTCATGCTGTTTTAAGTGGAGGGAATTCCAGAGACTTCAGTGGTCCTATGTGTGTGTGTGGGAGGGGGTACAAAGCTGAACTGGCCCATTAGCATCAGACGTAATAACCTTTTAGTTTCTACAGAGTTGGTTTTCACCCAGATATTCTTTGGGGCATTGTACGTATCAGCTTATAGACTAGGTGTACCTTTGCATGTTACTGTTTTACCAAATGATCTTGGGCAAACCTATGCAGATCCTCCACAGTGTCTGTTTCTTTTCTATTAATAGATATTTATTTTTATTTCTTTACTACACAGGGCTTCAAAGAGAGAAATTACTTTACAAATTGTGAATCACTGTATTGATGGAGGCCATGCAAATACTGCAGATATCCTTTATATGCAACAACATATAGTATAGATAATTTACATTTATTGTATGTATTACTAACCCATTCAGTACAGGTGTGTATAGACACACAAACAGTGGTACTTCAGACCAAATCCCACAGCACTCCACCGAGCAAAACTGCCACCCTTCCAGATGAATGGAAATTTTATCAATATAAAGCAATTACATTAATCCTGTATATTTCACCTGCTTATTTCAAAGATAAACCAGAAATAGAACTGTAATTTGAAATAGTTCTGAAACTTCAGGTGCCTTTGGATCTGAAGTTAAAGCCTAATTTAAAATTTGCAGTCAGCCCCTGCCTTAACAACTGGTTGAAAGGAAATGCTAGATACATTTCTGCCTCTCCCCCTGTGCACGCAGCATGTACATTGTACACCTCAGGACCAAACAGGCAACTTGCAAGCCTTTTTTGATTGTTTATGTGAAGAAACCTTGTCCAATATATATTTTTTTTCCCTTTTTGCATTTTGCTTTTGGAACTCCTTACTGTTTACATTATCATCCTGAGTATGATATTCCAGAAGAATGATATCATTATTTATACTTTGCCCTCAGAAATCTGTTTAGTATAATTGTGACTTTTTCAGTTTAAGGTAAACATTAGCATTTGATGAAAGCTCAGTCCTTTACCTCCTCCCTTGGTAGCTGTTTGTTAAGGTCTGCTATGGAGCAGCAGTCAAATTAAGAAAGTGGTGTTATTTCAACAAAGCCAGAGACCTTCCTTTGCTTGTAAATATTAGTACATCCTGCAAGCACTGGTGAGTGCTGCCAGCCATCCTGTCACTTAAACAGAGTCAAGACTGATGGAGGCCAAGTTTCTGTCAAGATCTGAAACTCAATGCATTAGCTCAGGAGCTCAGTGTAGACATGCATACATTTTTATTTTCACATCTACTCTTTTTATGTCAACAAACTTTATGGGTGCTGGTTTCTGTCACACTCCAAAATAATTAACCCTGAAAGAATCATTTTATTTAATGTTTTAAGAAGTCAGGATTTGGTAACGGAGTAAAAAAAGCCAGATCACAAGCTGACATCATGTAAAACAGCCAAGTGGCAGGACATTTAATAGATGGGTGGCCCAGAAGGCCACAGAAAACGTGTATGCATAACACCCAAATTAGGGCTATCATGAAGATTCAGAAGTGTTACAGACACACTCTCCCTTCAGACAAAACAGGTAGGATGAAATCATGAAAAAATATGGAGTAACAATAAGCAAGTGGTGATTTACAAGTGAGTTACTGTGTATATACACGGAGCTGTTGTTAATGTAAGCGATGGCTCATAAATATGCTACCAAGAATTGGCACATTTAATTAACTTTCTGGATCAAAGTAAACATGTTTCTTCTGTTGGAAATAGCAAGAAAAATTGTCTAATATATATTCGGGCTAATTCCCTGTTCTTAGCGCTCTACTGGTTTCAGGTATGTTCAGCTCACACAAAACTTTATCTCTTCATATTCGACTCTGCAATCAATCCTCACTATGATCCCCACTATTCCCTTGGTTTTCTTCTTCCTTTGCTCTTGACTTTGTACTGTGTACCACACCAGTAAGACTTCTTTTTTTCCCATCTACTGAACACCTCATTTCTTCTTTTTGAACTCTGAGGTGTTTCTTGTTGTTTGCTTATCTTGTCTTATTAATCAGGAGATTTCTTTGCTGAGGGAACATGCCATACCTGTGTTTATGCCACAGTACAAATTTAGCTAGCTAGAAAAAAAACATTCAAACATGTAGGGAGTTTGGGAATAACACACGAAAATAGCTAATGGCCTATGGTCTTGAAATCTGTTTAAGTCCACAGTCTTAATTTTTCCTCTGCATTTTTAGAACTGTGAAAAGGAATAGCCTGGATTAAACCAGACTCTTCATTTCCATTCAAAATACTTCTAAGCCCAGGAAAGACCCAGTTCATGCTTTTGTAGAATACTTCCTCACAGTAAGTTTGTCATAAAAAATATAAACCATTTTGGAATAGACAGCACACTCCACCCCAGAAGACAGTAGGTTGAATAGCTGGCCTTGGATATCGGTTTGCATTGAGTGGGCAGAGGGAGAACCTCTCTCTAATGCTGCATGATGGCATGTTTAGAAAGCAAAGTTTTTCAGTGTCACCAGGTTTAGACCAGCTGCTGAAGTTCTGAGGTTTGCATTGAAACACTCCTTTTATCTCGTGATATGTCTCTCAATGCTCTGATAACTCCAAAGTAGCAGGAAAGCTTGCTCTGATTTTTTATGTTTCACATAGAATGGAAAAATCATCTCTGTGAGAAATATATTTAGAAATTCTGGAGAAATTATTGGAAATTTTGAAGGGATTTTTGGCATGTCAGGCATGGTCCTTCCAAAGACGTACACAGAGGGCTTCTGCTAATGAAGTCAGGAGTGACTCATGAAAGTCCGGGAGACCATTCACCATGTGCTAGAGCTAAGCATGTGCAGAAGTGTTTGCAAGAACAAGGCCTTGATAGCAAAGTCTAATAAAAAATAATGCTTTCCCATATATTGGAGAATTCTCCTAGGAACTGTGACTCTCAGCTATTCTTTTTAAATTACATAATTAACAGTGTGCTTCTAATTACCTACTAATCAAATCAAGGCTTGCCACATGTAAACCGGACTCTGGGACTTTTAATAAGGTCTTCACTGCATGACTGCTCTTAGAATAGCAATTAGGTTGGCTTCTGCTCCCATTGATGAAAGTGACACTAGTAGAGAAGGAAGCTGTTTGCATGTCCTCCGATTCCTAAATGAACTGAAGTTATTGGGAAGTGACCTTTGATGAGGCAAGGAGGAAGGACTTTAAGGCCCTAGCTGAACAGGAGGTCTTGCTTTTACTGTCATGCCATTCTTTGATTTGTCTTATTCAATGGCAAATCTAGCTGTGGTACCTTCCACTTTTATAAAGCTAAAGGAAGTATTCACTGCACTGGTGTTATCAGTGAGGCAAGAAATTGTGCCAGTGCCATTCATTGAATGGCTGGAATAGATGTCAAGAGTTATTAAAAAAAAACAAAAACACAATAAATGCTGAGCCATTTCCTAGCATAAAGAAATTATAATCTGAGAACATACTTATCACCAGATAGACTTAGGCTGTTTTCTTTTACAGCTCATCTTTATGTGACAATCAAATTTCTTTGTATCTGCAAGAAAAAAAAAACAACACGTTTTGTTTTCTTGTCATCTGCAGCCGACTTCCCTTGATTTTGAAAAAAAAAACACACTTGAACAAGGCTTTCTCTAGCAAATCATTCTTACAAAAAAAAAAAAAAAAAAAAACTGAGATCAACATTCACTCTCCCTTCCCTCCTTTAAAAAAAAAATCATCCCGTACTCTCCATTTCACAAATGTTTCCCTGTTTTTTTCTCGTCTTGTCTTCCTATGACAAATATTCCACAGTAGGCAGATTCCTGACCTGCAATACAGAATGTTGCTAAAAGAAACATTGCTGTCAGATGCCCGCATCAAATCCAATAAGCTATATCCAGCTTCATGTTGACAGTTGCATTTTTTTCCTAATGCATATTTTAGCCTTGCTTGACCATCAGCCATATGGCAGGTTTGTCCTGTGGGTAAGTTTATTATTAACAGCTTGCAGCTGGAGATACAATAACTACATGTAACTGTGACATTGCACTAATTGATCAAGACATCTCCAAAACAAGATGCAGAAAGTGGCTGCAGCAAACAGCTTCAGATTAATGTTTTGGGAGCATTAAGGTAAACAAACACCTCTGTCATGCACAAACTATCTTAAAAACCAAAAGTATTCTACTTGGGACTTCAGTAAGATGAATTAATTTCAAACAGACTTCTTTTGATGGGAAAAAGACATTATTTAAGCCAAAGTTAATCCTGCACACCAGAAGCTCAGACAATTAAATCACCAAATCCGCTGGGTGCCTTCAGCCCATACTTTCTCTTCTAATCCTGCTGTCATAGCAGAGGGTGACTGAGGTTTAAGAACAGCATGTGTAACATTAATCCATCACTTTGCATTAAGGTCAGAGTGCTAGATTTTTGATGGGAGTGAGGAAAAACAACCTTATTAGGGATTAGGTAGAAGCTGACTGGCTACTGTTCAGGGCTCACTAGTAAATAAACTGCAGAATGTGAATTGCTTGCCTTGTATCTGTCTCCTGGTAAATTTATTTCTCAGATGTTTTTGCTGAACTTGATTAAATGATCTTGAAATGAACAGAACAAACCAAGTGAATTCAGTGGTTTAGTGTTGTGTCTTTGTAGGCGGAAGCTGTCAAACCTTTAAAGGTGCTGTCAAGTGTGGAGCACTTGTCAAGCAACCTGCAGACTCCAGGGTTTGAAAGAAAAAGCTCTCCAAATTCATAATTTAATGAAGAAGCTAGTTAAAGCTGCAGAAATGAAAAGTGTGTGTGATGAAGAAAATAGATGACTCCATGCAAAGTATCAGATAAGTATCACTGGGTTTGGACTGGAACCAAAATTAAAAATGCTTTGTTGTCATGTAAAGACCGCAAAGCGTATTTTGTAAATTCTGTGTCAGTTGAGCAGATTGGATAAAGCATGAGCAAAACAGTCGTCGGTGCTCTTCTGGTTTAATGCTTGGAGTGAGGTGATCTGTAATCACAGCATGGTGAATCTTTTATGAAGAACGTTTTATCTGCAATATTTATCTGCAATGCTCTACAAATGCTGCCAAAATAGACTTTGGTTTGCACTGTGATCCATGGTGATCCATGCTTTTCAGGTCCTTGACCAACATGCTGTGCAAGCGAGGCTCACAGTTCATGCACAAACTGGTCCCTGTGCCTGGTTGTCTGGGTATTTCCACCTGCAGTAGAATGGGTGCATTTTAGTCGCATGGTGTCTTCCCCCTTCCCTGACTGGATGATAGAATTCTTGTAGACAGCTGGAGGGCTAGACTGACCCTGGGGGCAGCAATTCTTAAGAGATACGGAAGGGCCTGGTGAGTTTTGGTATGGTTTTAATCTTTCCCTAAATGAAATTTCCATAAGGGAAATCTCAGTTTGGAAGGGCCATCAATGATCTTAACAGCAAGGTGTAGCATAAGAATGCTTGAATTTGGGTGAAGTTTGTAATGCAATTTATGATTTTCTAAAATCTAAATCTTGCCTGTACAGGCATTTTCCAAAGGAAGATGAAGTCTGGGCATACCTGGATTGTACTCTGTGTGTTATAGATGCTATACTACTCAGAAGAAATGATACAGGCCATTCTTATTTATTTATAATAGCACCTATTATTTTTCCCTAACAGAAAGTAACTGGCTGATCTAAAGCTGATGAAGAGCAGTGGATCTTTGTTGATTCTGGTCTATGGGCACTTTGCACCCCTGTTTGCCTCACTGGGGTCTTGTGCACATCCAGTGGCAGACATCTGTGATTTTGTACGGAGTCATTTCGCAAACATCCTTGCACATGCTTTTTATCTCTTCATATACTTTCACTAGGTCATCACTAGCTCAGTTGCTTAAAAGCTTTCGTAATTTAAAACTATACAAAATATTTGATAATGGGAGATTGATAAATCTCTGACATGATATCAGCCAATAGTTTTGATGAAAAATAGGGCAAGGAAAGCTCTAATCTATTTCTCTCTGTGGGAGGAATAAAGTACAATAGCAAGCTTTTTATTATTATTTAATTTTATTGCACTATTTTCACATTGGAAATGTATATTACTCAAGTTGTGTCATCACCTACTAAAATACATGGTTGAATTTGTTTTTTCTGGTGGAAGCTTTGCAATGCAAAACTTTATGAAAGGAGAGATTTTGCAGGGCAAAAGTTTAAATACACCGCTGTTCTTGGAGGAGCCTCTGAAATGCATGTGTAACATGGAGGCCTGTCCTAATTTTGCTACAATTTAAGGGCTGAAATTACTTCAGCTGAAAGACCGGTGGGGTCTAGAGGGCTATGTCAGGACTATACTGCAAGTGTGCATTACCAAGATATAGCAAAGTGCAGGAATAATTCTCAAAAAAAA